>OZ007582.1:22755723-22960723 GCA_963931925.1 Onchidella celtica
GTGAATTGTTAACAGCTTATTTGTACAAAGTAATCTATTTTATTTAGCTCGTGGTTTAAGACATTGGAGTAGTTAGCACGACATTTGAAAGATTGCAATTATGCATTATAGTGAACTAGCTGAGGTCCCCGGCCCTGCCCGGGATAAATCGGTTTGAATATTAGTTTCAGTTCTGGGTGGTTATTATGGACCTGCTTCTTCTTGCCTGTTCCTATTTGTTTATTTTATTTTTGTTTGTTTGTTTTTAATTAAATCTTACTGCTCTGCCTTTGTGAGTTGACACCCTGCGCGTCCCGTACAACAGTATGATTTGCGCACGGGTTAGTGTGTTTGATAGTGAACACATCGCAGGAAGTGATAATGAAACATTAAAATGGCGAACCATTACTCGAAATCATGGAGTACCTCCATGCTCGAAATAGATCTAAATGATGCCGAAACAATGAAAAATGAAACGTAGAAGCCTAAACGTTTCATAATTTCTAATATAGCCCATGTTAATTTCGCATTGATAATATACTGTTGTGCAGAGTTTGAAGCCTGAGTGTGATGAGGTTCCTGAGCCTTAGGTGACCAAAGTTTCGAGTTACCAAAATATCTTACTACACTCGGCCCTGTCTGAGCTGTAAAAATGACGAATCGGAAAACCTCGAACGGCCCATTTTGTTTTCTATTTTTCTAAATTTTTAAGGTTGTTGCATCCTTAAAATGAATTGGTACAAACCTTGCTCAGTTTTTGAACTACTTTCAGTAATTTTTTCATGGCTCTACGTTCAGTAGTTTTTTCAGCTATAGAGTACAACCTATAGAGATAAAATACGCTAGGCCACTTTAATCCCGGGTATAGTCTGGCTGGGGGGGGGGGGGGGAATATTTTGGCCTGTTACATCGGTGTTCCCAATCTGGGTGAATGTTTTTAAAACGTATACTTGAATAAAAACTGAAGTTGAGAAGGCAATATTTTGAACTATAGGCCTGTCTCGTACAAAAATATTCGTTCCCCCCTTTCCATTTTTTTTTTTACCTTTTGGGTTCTGGTATACAGGTATACATGTATATGTAAACTCCTTAAGAAAATGGTATACAGACCATTGATGTCCTTGTGTTAAGGTCTATGTTTTAGGAAGATCTCTGCCCTTAACATTTTCACCTCAAGCCATTGATGCCCTACATATCAAACCCCTTAAATAGTAACTTCTTTATGAAATTAATGCTATACAAGCAATCCTGTTCTTTCATGATTTATTGTAACATTTCTATTTGTTTGTTTCTAGAGCCAGGCTTAACAACACGAAACCTTTTTTTTTTTTTGGCCACTTTAACTGAATACAGGCCACAAGTGGGTCATACATCTACCACCAACAATAAAGTTTCAGATTACTTTCATGATTTATTGTAACATTTCTGTATTGTTTTGTTTCTAGCGCCAGGGTTAACAACAAACAGGGTTCATACAAAGTCTTGAAAACTAATTCTAAGGACTTTTTAAGGATTTCCTAAGGACTCACAGTAAAAAAAATTAAGGACCTGTGTGACTGTGACATAGAAATATTACCACTATACAAGTGGTGTGCAGCACTCACTGAAATGGAATGTTTCTGTATTCAGAGTTCAAACTTAGTAAATTCACTCTGAAAAGTTCAGTTATTTCAAAGTACCAATTATCCAGTGTGCAATTGGAAAATTTGAATCTCAAATGTTTCAATTGAAACACAAATTTTAAGGACTTTTTAAGGACTTTGGCATCATTTTCAGAATTTCAGGACTTTTTGAGTACTTATTTTTTCTTTTATGAAAATTAAGGACTTTTAAGGACCTGTGTGAACCCTGAACAAAAAACGGATTTTTTTGCCACTTTAACTGAACATAGGCCACAAGTGGGCCATACATCTACCACCAACAATAAAGTTTCAGATTATTGCAAAAGCTATCAGTCTGACAAATAAAGCTCGATTGCTGATGGGCTGTGATACAAATTACTTTAACTTCACAGACACAATATATTCACACAAATTTTTTATAAGTTTTGCAGAAAACAGGTGAAAAAAAAAGTCTGCAAAACTTGTGATTCATGCATATGTGATTTCATCTCATTCGGATTTTGAAGACACATAACAAATCCTCCTCATTATTTACTTCAAAATTTACTTACACAATTGTAATAAGATCATGACGTGATGCCGTATCCAGTGATGACTTGGGGATATTTCTACATAGCAGACATGAGAAAGATATACACAAGAGATAAGTGTTGGGAGTGGGACATGAAAGTGACAGCTATATAGAATGGGCAACCGATAAAGGAGAAAAAAAAATGACAGGACAGCAGTAATAAAAAAAAAAAAGCTAGAAAAAGAAAACAGAAAAAAAAAGCATAAGGCTACTAGAGAAGAGAAAAACAAACAACTGTTTAACACATTATATCTTATAGTTTTATTCAAGTCTATAAAACATCTACTATTCACATCTTGGACGGATTTTAGTAAAACTTAAAATATTTACACAGAAATCTACATGCTGGTTATTCAATTGTTGATTAAGTACATGTATGTATACATGTTGGGACACATTCAAACAGAATTCATCTCTGTTGCCCCCCTGCATATTTCAACAAATTAGTAAGTTCACGGTATTTTCAAAACTGAAATCAAACAACAATACCAAATAATTTTTCTGCAGGTAATACAGAAACAAATTCTAAATTAATTTTTGCATGACAGGAAAAACTGCATGAAATTGCAATATTTTTTATTTGCAGCACCATCAATAACAAAGGCCAAAGCATTTTTGTCGTAGTGGAATATGAAGCCATTTATGACACTGAGTTATTTTTCACAATTATGGAGAAGAGGACATCCCTGATACATTCTTTTGCACATTGTTAGGCAATCAGTGTTTCTCTTTCCTTATCCTATCTTTCAAACATTTTCATATACACGGACTATCTCCTCTGTTGGGGCCATCCATAACATACACGCTCAGTAAGGAATGCTGGGGTTTGGTCCCAAGTATATGAAAAACATGCATGTGTAGAAGATGGGTTTCTGTGAGGCATACTTATGCTTTTCAGCAATGGTAATGAAATAAAATATTTGGTTTTGTTTACATTTTTTTTTTCTAAAAAACAGGCTGTAGCATTATAAAAATCAAACGCAGGCAATGTTTCTAATTAAATAGTCAAATAGTCCATACAAAATGCCATTTCATGTTTCAAAATATCAAGGCCATATCATGAATATTAACATTTTAATGGCTGTGTGCTTGTACAAATGGAGAGGGAGGGTTGAAGTCAAGTTTACAAAGAGTGTACAAGAGGGATGGGTAAAAAAATCATCAACATCGACGATACTCAGTTTGAGGATGGCCCCTCTCTATCACACTTTTCCTCATATTTTCCATTCTGTGCATGTTTTCGCAACACTTTTCCTTCCACAAATATGTCACTATAACATTCATTCAAATTCCTAATGTCTCCAACTGTACTTCAGCCTCAATTCTATCTTTTTCATCTTCATCAATTTCTTGATCATCCAAGCCCAGCGTCTTCCACCAAGGAAGCTGTAATTTCTTTATCATCTGGCTATGTTGATATTTGCCCGCGGTGGCCACTGGTAAGGATCTGCTGGAGTACATTTCCACATCTTTCTCTGTCACGTCTTGCACAGGAGGGGCCACTGTCAAATTAAAGGCTTACACTGATGAAACCGTATACACGTACATGTATGTGAGGTAACGGCTCAGAATCTACAATGTGTCACTGTGACTCAAGTTGATAAAATCAAGCGAAATGATATTTGTGGATGAAATATGGAGTATTTGATTTTGCTAATTTGGATTATCAAGCCTGCTCTTGTTTTCTATTTTCAGAATGGCAAATTTTTCTCCCAGCCACCAGTTTGCTTCATTTTCTTAAATCTATTGGGTGCAATATATTACTGTTTCTCTGCCGCCATAACACATTATAGTCTTAGATCCTCTCCTCCATGACCACGAGGATCAACTGTTCTTGTTTCAGGATTGAACAGACTTGAGAAGAATATCGTCACGTATTTTCCATATTGTTGTATGTGCATTTTTGCCTTTTCGAGAAATGAGGACTGAAGTTTGGTCAACAAAAGGGCTGAAACGCATAAACATTACATCACAAACACATATCTCAAGAAGTTTTAACCAACTGGCATGACACTTATATATAATGAAATTAGGAGTGAAAGAACCACTTTCATGACAAAATCTCAAATTGGCAAAATGTTACATACAACAATATGGCAAATACCCCTCGATACCAAAGAGAAAGACAGGATTTTAACTTTTTAAATAATCAGTCAGAATTTCATAACTCAGACTTCATAAAAGCTGACAAGATTGCATTTCAAATGAAAACTGGTGAAATAGTTTAAAAATATGTGGGGTCACATTAGGATTTGGCACAAAGTTAAATCTGGCAAAATAAGAAAATGTTGTTTTCTTGATCCCCATGTTTGAAACAAATATATATATATTTTAAATACATAAATAAATTATTCTTTTTTTTTTCCCTAACACAAGGCTTGGTCAAATACAACTTTTTCTTTTTTTGCCACATTTTAACTTCAAATGTACTGTGAGATCAGCCAATCAGATTGCTCACAAAAACTTATACCACCCTATCACTAAGCCATTCAGTATAATGCACCAGATCAAATCACCCATTTAAGTGTTAACTAGATGAGGGAAATGCTTTCCTTATTAACATTTCCCCTGTAGGTTAACAGAAAAAACAAACATACTTTTCTAGCAATGCTAAACAACTAAAAATTTTAACTGAAAATTTTCCAACCATGAAGAAACAGTTAAACTCCCATACAGTGGACCTCGGATACAACAGCATTCACAGGACCGCTGCAAAACTACTGTTCTAAGCGAGGTGCCGTAATAGACAAGGCCAAAGGGAAAGCACTCATATAAATTTATACACAGGGCTTGTCCCAGAAGCATTGTCCCTACAGATTTGAGCCTTATTTTTCACACCCCTGTCCACCTCTTCAATTAATTTTGCCTTCATTTCAAGAGAAACACATTTTCAGTTCCTCTTCTTTGTTGCCATCATTATATGGCAAAGCAGTTTGTCTTTCTCAAAAAGTGAATGGAGATGCATTCCCTTGAAAGTAGCGTAGTGAGTGACCACAGTTTTGGTCAGGCACAGATCTACACACTAGGCGTGCACAGAATGACCACTCCCTCAGTTATAGGTTTACACACACATGTGCCAATCCCGTGGGTCCTGTTTACCTTATTGGTCATACGTTCAAACAAGGGACTGATCATGTGCGACTAGTCTTGCATCATCGCCCACCTCCATGGTGCGTGGCCAGCCCACCTCCCAGTTACATGATCTCGCATCTGTTCACACAAAGGACTGGCAATTGGTCAAAACACTATCACCCCCCACCCCCACCCCCCCTCGCGCACTCCCTCTCCGCCCATCTCCCCATAGATCTCTCAACGGCACATTTTGCTCAATGTATTCCGTGCCGTCAGAACGAAAAATGCCATTGTAACAGAGGTGTGCTGTATGTGCCGCTGTTGTAAACAATTTTTTTTTAACTTATGAGAAGAGTGTATGAAATGGGGATTTTAATTTATGCCGTTGTAACCAAGGTCCCATTCAATCCAAGGCCATTGTACTTGAGGTCTATTGTACTAACCTATAGGTATTACAAACTTCAGGAACCTCAAATATAAGAAAGATCTGACTTAAACAATGCAAATAAAAAGAAGAAATAATTAAACTCATATGTTAACTTGATGAACTCTCTTCACTGGTATACTGGCAATGCACTGCATGGTCCATATTCACCACTAAACCAATGTGGATTGCCATTAATTTTTTTAGTACAGTGAACTCAGAAGGCCAGGGATATGGTACAGGGAAAATGAGGTCAGGGTTCAGAGCATTAAAACAAAGAAAGTATCTAGGATAACAGCAAATCAGAACTGAGAGTACAATAACAGAAAGAAAACAAAAAAAAACAGAAAGTATTGAAAAAGCAGAATTCCTTCCCTTCCCTTTTTTTTTAACGCATTTCTAAAATCCTGGCCGCTTATGGAAACATGAAACACTGGCTTACACACTATGGCCTACTTACAGGAAAGAAGCTCTACATCTGTGTCCAATCTGGCAATCAGATTCTCCACCTGATACTGAAATTTGCGGTAAGGACGGATGCTGTGGTAATGTCTGCCCAGTAATTCATGGGCTCGACGGTACGTAGACTCCAAATCCTCTTTGCTTTCAATTCTGGTCTGTAATGGCGAAAAACACAGCAGAACAATGAACATTCCAAATTATTTGGCTGTAGGTCAATTTTATTATCGTCACCATCTAGGAAAGTGTCCGAACCTCTTTACATAGAAGGCTAAAACTGACCCTTTCTAGCACGAGACCTGCTGGGGTCCCAATTCCACAATTTTCTCCATGGCTTTAATCTAACATGATAGGCAAACTGTTCATTCCAACACCGTCCATGTAAATTGAATGGAGACCCCCCAAAGAAAAAAAAAAAACAATAACAGAGGAACCTGCTTAAACCCAGAGCAGATAATAAGAAATTTCTCTTTATCTGAAAGATTTCCAAGGTCCTGCCACAATCCTTCTTTATTCCTTGTAAAATTATGTCTGTTTACATACAAGCATGGAAAATCATGTAAATCCCTAGCGATTCTCTTGCATTTACTCCGTCAAAAGCAGGGTTCCTGCACCTCTTTAAGAAATTTTTTCCAGGAGTTTTCCAGGGGAAAAATGTTAAATTCCAGGGCTACTTAAAGGTTGGAAAATAAGAGAAAAAGAGTAACTCTGATTCTTGCCCCTTTTTTGTGTTGTTTTTTTTTTTTCATACAGGGCAAATTTCAGGGCTACTCCAGGGGTTATTCACTTTTTCCAAGGGTTTTTATAAAATTTAAAATTCCAAGGGTTTTCCAGGGGGAACTCGGCAAAAGAGGGTGCAGTCTCGAAACTGCATTGCCTTAAGCCTTCCAAGTGAAAGAAAAATGTCTGACCATGTCAATTTAATGCCCACCTAATTGATGGGATTGTATGGGAGTAGAGGAGATAATATAGTGTCATTAAACTAGCTCCTGAGGATACCAGACAGATAGGTGCTGCCCACCATAACAAAATAAATAATTTTCTCAATAAAAAAACAACAACAAAACCCACATTTCCAGCACTTAATTCCATTGGGACATGTTAACAAAAGATTGCAAAGTCTGACAGACTGCTAATCCTGCTTACATTCAGAAAACACTGCTAAGTCTAGAAGGCTGCCTGCTAGACTTTCAACATTTTCTGAATATGGCCCATCATCACTAACATTGCTATGGGAAGAAAACAAAGTGAGTAATCATGTACAGTGTGCACAAAAGAAACAAAACTGGCATCCAACGTACTGGATTCTGCTCTCTCCACTGTGAGATCTGTTTGGTTAGTTCCACTCTCCTTTCATCAGTCAAGCCTGGAGGTTTGAAGTGGGAGGGAAACTGCTGACGTGCTATTTCTGACTTCTCCAACCATTTGCGAAACTGAATAAAAATAATAATAATGCACACTTATACAGCTTACACTCCAGATTTAAAATGGGATCTGGACACCGTACGGTTAAAAACATAAATTATCATGGCAAAAACACAACTCACTAAAGCTACCATTATTTAAAATAGATTTAAGGTATAATTTCAGTTAAAAAGATAGGTTTTCAGCCTCGATTTAAAAGAGTGCTAACTGCTATCTACTCTAATGCCACACTTGGGTCCCAAAATGAGAAAAGGCTCGGCTGCCAGTCTTTGTGCATAAAAACATTAAAAGAGCAGTTGTCAAAATAATGCTGTCATCAGATAAAATGAACTTTCAGTCATGTTTGAAAATGAGTTTCAGCACTCTTTAGGCCAGTAATAATTCATGGGGTCCTGTGTGTGGCCCCGCCCCTTGCCAAATGAAAGGGGGTCAGGAGCCAACACTCAGTTGAAGGAGGTTTATTTCCTCTGTAGATGTCCTTTGCTCTTCAGCTCTCTATTTTGTATGCAATTTCTTATCAATATCTTTGGTAAATCGCGAGATTTTCTAGAAGCCATCAATTTTCAAATACTGTATTTTTTTAAACAGTATTTGAAAATTAATGACTTCCAGAAAATCACTAACTACAGGTCCTTTCTAGCCTTACAGAAATGTAATGACAAAAATTTAATGCTGTGTAGTGAAATAAGACAACATGGGAACTTACTGCTCTCTGAATCCTGATGGCTGCTCGGACCTGCTGCACAACTTGTTGACGCTCAGATAATCTGGCTCTTTCCCTATGTCCTCTCCATAAAGTTTGGATGCGCAAGGCAGACACTGATTTTTCTTTCTTCAGAAATTCTTCTATCTGAGCTGTAGAAAAGGATTGAAATGAGAGCGGCTATAGCAACAAAAACTGAATGGTTCATGATATCTAATGAATTTTACACACGCCTGATTCTCTGTTATGGCTGATCCTATTCATACACATACATGTGCTGCTGTCTTAGAAGTTGGCTTTGACAAGTTTCTTGTAGGGGTTGTGACTGTTAATTCTGTTTGATTATTGCCTCTGAAGTGAATTTTAAGGAGGACTTACAAAAATACATCTCATGGCCAGTAATCAAATATTCCAACCAGTGGAAGTGTACACATCCCCACAAAGACATGATAGAGGCAGCCATGCACGAGAGATTGCAGAGTGCGTTAGTCCTCCAATAGGATGTTTTTAAAGTTGTGACTCAGTGACTAACTGCTAAGAACATAAAAAGGTGCAACCTCAAAACGTTCGGCGACAGGTCATTTAGTAGAATTGGACCTGCATTATGGAACTCACTACCAAATTCCCTGAGATCAGCATGCAGTGTAGAGAGTTTTAAAAAACAACTAAAACCTCACCTGTTTAAAAAATATTTAGATAAATGATTTGTGTGTGTGACCGTTCTTTAGTATGTGTGTGTGCGCGTATGGTGGACAATGTTAAGCGCCTTGAGGCCTTGGCGAAAGGCGCTATATAAATGCTCTTATTATTATTATTATTATTATTATTATTATGGTGTATAGAAGTGGTCGTTCTTTAGACTGGGATTCCAAAAACAGATATCTCTTAGCTTGAAAAACTAAAACAAAGAATGGGCAGAATAGCCCATCAACTATTAAACACACACAATTTGCTAGCTCTTTGTTTCTTTCACACACACACAGGGAAAGACTCAGGGGCATTAGCAGGCACAGAGATAGAGAGACAGATAGACAGACAAAGAGAAAGATGGACAGACAGACAAAGAGCACACTCGTATACACAGAAAAAAATAGAGGGGCGGAGGGGAGGTTGTTATTAACGTTTGTGTTTTCTTCAGCTCAAGACCCTCAAAAAATGTCTTGGCGCCCCCCAGCTGGAAAACCCCAAATTGAATAACCGCAAATTTCCAGAACTTCATCCTGGACTGCAATAAAATCTAGTAGAATGAAGCAGATAAAAAAAAAACCTACCTGAAACCCTTGCCATGGTCACCAACATAGTAACCCCAGAGATGAATAGTTTAATTAACTCTACATTGTAGGGATAAGCAGCAATTCATTACACAATTAATTAATGTCTTATGTGCCAGTTTTGTGGGAAATGAGTCAAAATGCTTGAAGTCTTCGATTTCCAACAAATATTATGGACTGTGCATTCAGCATCAAAATTTTTCCTTTTCAAGAAAACACATTAGAATTAGAAATGATCAAAGAAGTGTCAAAAGTTAATTGTTTCTTCTCAAAACAAAGGCAATGGCAATAATTAATTAGCATAGGCAAGCACTGGCTGATTTTGATTGGCCAACTAGTTGGATGGCGATGTCAAAACAGTTAATTTCAGTGGGACTTCCCGCACAACCAACTAGTCGGTTCTTACAGAAGCTCAATGTTGTGGTATCACCATCCAACCTGGTGGCTGATCAAAATCAGTTAGTGCACGCCTAAGCTTAAACTTTCAACAGGTGGTATTTACTCACACGCAGGCATGATTTCGAGTGACTGTAGACGTTTCTCATTGAATTGGCGCAGTAGCTGTCGTCGTTTCAACTTCATCTGATGATAGAGTTCTGATTTGTATTGCGTCTCCAGTTTTACCTGTCCCTCCTCGGCTTTCTTCAACCTGGAAACAAGTATAACTTTTCAGAGAAAACATCCCATACTGTTGGTTGACATTATTGCAATGTAACCGAAAACTTGTTTTCAAATCTCAGTTCTTGGTTAAACAACACTTTCCGGAAATCTTTTAAATCTGTATGGTTACAGCACGGCTTGGAACAAACTTATACTATGGCAAAGAGAGGTATTTCATAAAGCCCAGTGTCAGGAACAAACAACAAAAGCAAAACAAAGAAACAGACTTTGACAATAATTATCTCAATAAAAATTAAGATAGATGAAAGTACAAGCTTTCAAACCTGTACCTCTTGTTGTCATCAAGACATTCCCCATCTCAGCCCCAACCTGAATTTGTTGTCCGTATGAAATTTATTAACAGGGCACTCTCTCGCTTTCTCAACAGTTTGTCTGAATGCAATTTATTGAAACTGCATGACAAGAGAAATCGTATATACGTCAAATTTTTGTTAATGTATCCACAACCACAAACTTTCCAACTTTCAGCAATGTAATAGATGATCCAACCAACCTGTAAGATTTTTGGAATTTTGCAAATGCCTTATTAGCTTTCCGTAAATTCTGTCTCATCAAAAAGCCTCTCCAAACTGCTTGAATGTAGCGTGCACTTTCATTTTGTCTCTACGGAGAAAAAACAACAACGAACAACATCAACATATATGAATAAATTAAACAAGAAGTGCAGGGCTGTCCAACCTTTTTTGAATGTTCTAACCTTTCTTGAATGAGGGCCACAAGTGCAAATTTTGGGTCTAATCAAAGGCCAATTGATTTTAGTTGTTAAAATCTTTTAGGAGTAGCATAGCATAACAAAAGCTGCATCGCTAGAACTGTGATAACAAGTACGGTAAGCACAACAAGTACTCAAATGAATTTTTGTGTCTATCAACAGTCTTTCAAAAATCTTCTGGAAAAAAAAAGAGATCTGTTAAAAAAAAAAATTAACATGGAGACAATTTTTTTTTTTTTTTCAAATAACTCTATATGATGGACTAATCCAGGCTTGTCAAGCATATGGCCTGAGGGACACAGTCTGGCTGACCTAAGACTTTACCGTTTCTTTACAACAATTCTTAACTACTCCAAGGTTGATTTTGTCCCCTCTGTCACCTGATGTTTGTACATGTAGTTTATGAGCCATGAGCTTCCTTCAAGTCAAACACATGGGAAGGAATATCACATCTTTTTCTTTTTCTATATATGTATGCTCTAGTTCCCAATCACATTTGTGACACAGATCATAGGATAGGTTCAATTAAAAAAAACTTATAAATCTAGAATCAGTGAAATTTACCACGTGATTTGGAACTGATCTCAGCTCAAATGCAATGACATTTGTAAGGACTGGATCTTTACAAATTATCAGTTAACAAAGCTACAGTTAAGCTGAAAGCAGAGTCTGCCTTTTCCAACAAAGATGACGAAAGAATGAATCGCTGTAATGCCTGCCTGCCTTGCTTACCTGAGAGCGAACTTTCAAAGAAGATCCAGATTCTATTAACATTGCAACATGCCGCAGATCTCTCTCAAAACCTCTACCTTCCCATCTTCGCAACAATAAACGTAGGCCTCTATAACAAGACAAAACAAGTGAGAAAACATCACAATTGCAAATATCTGGCAGGTGGTGGTCTCGATACAACAGATTCAAGTAACACTTAACCCTATTACTGCTACGTACACATTTCGCCAGTGCTGAGGAGCTTTTTAAAGAATTACGGTGGTAATAAGCCCAACCCTGGGTCCTCGTCCCGGGAGGTGGAAACAGGACAAAGTAGGGGATTGCTGGGTTCGGGCGAAGTACGGTGTGACCTTGTGTCACTTAGGCGCTACGCTAGCCGTGAAGACCATCCCGGGTCACCCCGAAACGTCGCTGGCTAACTGGGCTCTGGTGAAATCCTGGCAGCAGGGGATGGATGAGGACGGAAGGCGACCGAAGGATCTTTGGGCACGGCTTTTGTCTCTCGTGGTTGCGGGCAGAGGATTCCGTTTTTGGAACAATGGCCGGGACCAATGCACAGTATGTGCACTGCGCTTTCAGAAAGCAATGGCAGACCACTGGAAGAATTTCTTGCCAAAAACTACAATGAAATGTCACACAAAAGGAAAGAAAGTTATAGTTCTGTGTCCTGTGAGTCCCCCAGGGAGGGTCGGGACTCAAAAACGACTGGGGAGGGAGAATCCACAACTGCAGAAGGCACCCGTGATGACGATACTGGCGTATCTGACGGTGAGTGCAAGAAACAGAGGTGTAGATACTCCTATTCAAAGAAAAGAAAAAGCAAAAGTGTCATCAACATCGGCACCTGGAATGTTAGGACCATGAAACAAATGGGAAAACTTACACTCCTGTTAGAGGAGCTGAAGGAACTCAGCATGAACATCACTGGACTGAGTGAAGTACGATGGGACAAACAGGGCCTATTCAGGACAGAAGATCACACCATCGTATACAGCGGAAACAAACGCGGCATGAATGGTGTTGCAATTATACTGGACAGACGCTTACGAGACAACATTAGCAGCCATGACGCTATAAGTGATAGAATTGTCACTGTGAAACTTGACACCCAACCCGTGCCCCTGAACATCATACAAGTATACGCCCCCACATCTGCGAGCACAGAAGAAGAAATAGAGCTGTTCTATAATGACCTACAATCAGTAACAGACAAAATCCCAAGCAGAGAAATATGCATAATCATGGGAGATTTCAATGCCAAAGTGGGAGAGGGTGAGGATCTGGAATGTGGGATAGGACCCTATGGATTAGGAGAACGAAACGACCGAGGAGACATGTTAGCATCTTTCTGCCATGCAAATGAAATGAGCATCATGAACACTCTCTTTAAACACCCGATGCGAAGAAGATACACATGGATAAACCCTGGAGGCAATCTCCGAAACCAGATTGATTACATCCTGATTGACAAAAACTGGAAAACAACTGTGCTCAACTCAAAGACAAGGCCAGGGGCAGACTGTGACACTGACCACATTTTAGTGACAGCAAAGCTGAGATTGAAAGCCTATAGGAAGAGCAAGCCAAAACCCACCACCAGATTTGACACGGACAAACTGAAAGACCCTGAAATCAGCAATGCTTTTCAGATCGAAACAGAAAACCGTTTCTCAGCATTACTCAAGGAGTGGTCAGCTGAAGAAAGACACCCAGATACACTGTGGAAAGACATGAAAAGAATTTGGAGTGAAACAGCTGAATCGAAACTCGGGAAAAGAACGAGGAAAACTCCCAAACCATACATCAGTGAAGAAGTGATAGAGCTTGCAAAAAGAAAGAGCAAAGCCAGAAAACTTAGTAAACAAGATGAATATCATGCACTGAAGAAGGAAATCCAAACAAAGATCAGAAGAGACAAGAATGCATGGTTAGAAAGAGAGTGTGCAAACATAACAGAATGTAATACACAAAGAAAGTCAAAAGAAATGTTTGAACAAATAAGAAAAGTAAAAAAGAGGGATTTCCAACCACTGAACTTGAGTCTGAACAACAAAGAAGGCACAACACTGACAAACACAAAAGATGTGCTCTCAAGATGGCACGAATACGGCAAGATGCTGTTTGCGGACAACATCAGACCAGACCCGAGGGACCTCCAACAACCAGACTCACAACAGATAGATAAAGAACCAGAACCTCTCTTGGAGGAAGTACAGGCTGCAATAAAACAAATAAAGAATGGAAAATCCCCTGGATTAGACAACATACCAGGTGAACTCCTGAAACATACCAGCGAATCAGGAATAAAAGCACTCCACCAAATGATCTGCAAAATTTGGCAGACAAATGAATGGCCAACAGACTGGAAGCTACAAGAATTCGTCATGCTATACAAAAGCGGCAATGTCAAAGACTGTGGAAATTATAGAACCATCGCCCTCATCAGTCACACCAGCAAAATCCTGCTCATCATCATACTCAACAGAATGAAATCTAAGGTAGAAGAGGAACTATCAGAATGTCAAGCTGGTTACAGGACCAACAGAGGAACCGCTGACATGCTCTTCATACTACAAATAATGATTGAACAGATAAGAAGCAATGGAAACGAAGCCTTCATCATGTTCATAGACTACAGCAAAGCGTTCGACAGCGTTAGGCACCATCACCTGTTCGATATAATGATTAAGATGGGATTCCCGAAACACCTTGTGACCCTCATCGCTGCACTATACCACGAACAAAAGGCAACGATTAGATGGAACAATGAGAACTGTCCATATTTCAACATTGAGAAAGGAGTCAGACAGGGTTGCATACTTTCACCTCATCTTTTCAATATTTATACTGAGCAGATCATGAGAAACGCAGACATAGAAAATATGGGAATAAAGATCGGAGGCCGAAACATCACAAACCTTCGCTACGCTGATGACACAGCTCTTATTTCAGATAACATCACCAGCATGAAAAGAGTGTTGCACAGAGTGGATGAAGCGGGCAAGACAGCAGGCCTACACCTAAATGCTAAGAAAACGAAAGTCATGCATACTGGAACAGGGCACCATGAACACCAGGAGATACTAGTAAACAAAACAGCACTAGAAAAAGTGACTGATTTCAAATACCTAGGATCACATAAATCGCAAGATGGAAGCTGCTCAAAGGACATAAAAACAAGGATAGGAATGGCAAAACACAAAATGGTTCAACTAAACAACATTTGGAAGGATAGAGGCACACCAACGGACCTCAAAGTGAACATACTTAAGTGCTTGATCTGGCCAGTCCTACTATATGGTTGTGAAGCCTGGACACTCAAAAAGGCAGACATAACAAGATTGGAGGCAGCTGAAATGTGGCTTTACAGAAGGCTACTCAGAATAAGTTGGACAGAAAGGAGAACAAATACAAGCATCTTAGAACAGCTTGGCACCACCAGAAGAATAACACCTGAAATAAATAAAAGAAGACTTGCATACATCGGCCACGCGGCCCGAAACAAAAGCACGGCCCTTATGATATCAATCCTTCAAGGAAAGACAGAAACAAAGAGAAAACAAGGAAGACCACCCATTACATATCACGATAACATCAAGAAAGTCAGCCAGCTGGAAATAAGTGAACTAACTAGGAAAGCTAAGGACAGGATTGGGTGGAGGAGATTTTGTCGTGACATCCACTGTAGCAGCTAACATCGATGACGATGAAGCCGACAGGTGACAGGTGACAGGTGACGGTGGTATAGTAAAATGGCACTGTAACTCGTTAGAATAAAGTTTTAGCCCATAACAACTATACATTTTGGAAAGGAAATTGGATGAAGATTGTAAAAAAAAAAATCTGAACCACCATTATTGACCGATGAAATCGGTTAAACGCAGTAATAGGGTTAACATATTAAATTTTTATTTTTGTTTCTACTTTGACACAATATAAATATTACATGACTGCGTCATAGTGCATCTAGAAACTCGTGCCTTCAGACTTTTGCAAGTTTCCTATAAACTGACTGTTGTGTTGTGGTAAATTTTTGCATGCAATCTTTGTTTTTCCTTGACCTTTAGATTTTCTGATCAGTATATCCATAAACAATGTAAAAGTATCAAAGTGGTAAAATTCTTTGATCTTTTTTAAATATTAATGTAAAAAGGTCCTAAACATTCAATTTTATAGCAAATGCACAACTGCTAGTTGGTGTCACTTCCATATATTCAACATATTTTGTTGACTTGATGCAAAGGGAATCTATTATTATCCTCTCTAAAAAAAAAACAATAAATGTCCTCCTCAATGCAGTTTTCTCGCCTGTGACCGGAAATGTGCACTTTTTGAATACAAATGGTAAAGTATTGTTTGTAAACCATTTGAACTTCTACTCTGAAAGCCTGAAGCTTTTTTATGTAACCTAGGGGTGTAAAATATGAAATAAGATTGCTTTTCAATGGGCAAAAAAAATATATTTCATCAAGGTCGCGAAGACCAGCACACTATATACCAACTTCCAGTATATTCTGTCAAGGGCTCCCAAGTTATAGCTTTTGGATGAGGAGCACACATTTCTGAACAGACAATAACAGTCTCATTCTCACAAAACAAGAGCATACCTTACTAAATATTGTCTAGTATGCCATATCTATGTAATGTGCAAATTTATAAGCGAACTGAATCCATACAAATTTAGGTTGTGTAAATCAATTCTAAACCTACTTTAGTTCCTGCTGATTTAGACTTAGCACTTTCTTCTCTCACTCTGAGTGGGTTAAACATTAAAGACTGCTCTCAAGAAATATAACGTAGGTTTGAAATAAAAGAAACATTAAATCCTAGTGCACAGGATACAATGCTGAACAAAGACAGACAACTTTTAACATGAAGTATCAAATTTTAAGAGGTGTGAACTTTTCATAGAAAGTGTGAACTTTCAAGTGAAAGTGTCAATGTCAATAAAATGAGATGAAAATGAGAGCCAAAAGAGTAAACTACTGTAACTCAAATTTTAAAAAAAAAATGAGTTATTTGGCATGCTGGTTGCCCTTTGCAGCCCACAGATTGTGGTAGGAGCTGAGGGTTAAATCCCCTTCAAAGTGAGGATTAAATTATGCTTTTTAAAATACCATACATTAAGTCTGATAAAGAAAGTTGTTCAGTTTTTTTGCTTATCCAGAAAAATTTGTGAAAAACTGAGTTACGACAGTTTGCTAAATGGCCCTGGAAAGTGAACATAATTTTTTTTCACAAAAAAATTTACTGGCTGTCTATGCTACTGGTGTCATTTTGATTACAGTCCAATTCTGCATACCTAAGACGAATGAGGAAAAGATTTTGGAAAACAATGAAAGAAATGAACGAGATCTAATTAATAAAACAATCTCCGGATCACGGACAATAGACATCCACTGAAGAACTAATAAAAGAGTTCCTGTACATTTTCGGGACTGTTTTTCCTAGGCTTTTCAAGGGCTATTCTAAGGCTAAAACATTAAATTCCAAGGCTCCTTAAGTGCAGGAAAATAAGAGAAACAGCTCCACTTTCCTCCCATTTTTAAAATGTTTTTGAGAAGCAAGTAGAATTTCAGGGCCATGCCACTATTTCCAGAACCTTTCCAGATTTTTTTTTTCAAGTTTTCAAATTCCAGGGCTTTTTTAGGTATCCCTGGAATCCCAGGGCTCACAGGAAGCATGCAATAATTGATCCCTATTTGCTGTTACTTCACTTTTTCGGGTGGTGTAGGTGGAGATATTTTGAGTCCATATAGTAGAACGATAATAGACTTTCTTCTCATTCATTCTATTGCAGCTTAATAGTCTACAACACCTATCATTTTTTTAGAGATCGCTAGAGAAGGAGACCAGTTGTGGTTTCAGTAGTCTACAGCACAGCTGATTCTTACAATGTCATACAGTCACAAAAAGAATGAAGACTGAAATATAGTTAATGGCTTTGGAAAGTCCTAGGGAAGACAGGATACAATGATGAAAAATGAGAGATAAACATTGTACTCTTAGTAATAGTGTCATATTTTCTTGTTTCTGTCATATGATAGTAAACAAATGGGAAACAGACTTTGCCATCATAGTAACAGTGTTGTATTTGCCTGATTATGTCCGATTACTGTAAATAAAATGGGAGATGAGCCTTGTCGACTTCATAACAATCTTGTATTTTCTTGGCTATGTCCTATGATTGTTTGGCTCATCAATAACACAGCTGGAAACAAGCCTTAAATTGAAAATCCTAGCTTGTCTCAATAGCAAGTTATGTTACCCACCCGAAAGGAAGAATCTATATGGATCAGGCGCACTCCTTATGGTTACCTTTAACAGAATGTAAAATAGTCATTTGTAATGCGCACGTTCATTATAAAATATAAATATATATATTATATATAAAGATAAGGTTAAACTAAGAACAGGCAAAAAGATGGATGATATTTCAACATACTTATATCTAGAACAAAGGGCCTCTGCTAGCAGCTTGTGGGTATCACAGAATCTCAGCAAGCAGCGACATGCAGCCCTGAAACAGAAAGAGACCTAAGCCATTGTATCGGTGAGCGATTCCCCTCACATCTATCTAGTACATCTGCACTCCCCGTACTTACCACTTAAAGTAACCTATTCAAAAACATCACAGAACAGCTGTGACTATTTACCCATTACTCTTACTTTTCGTCATCTATCTAACATACTGACATATCAACTATTTTCCTATTTGACAAGTATGCGCTTCAAATTCTGGCAAGAGTGAGATTTCTTGCTGACAATCACGTAGAAAACGTATTTCTGCCGATATATCGATACATCACTTTGTGAGAATACATATACAGATCTCAGCACATGCAAATGATAATGTAGTCATAAACTACTAAAATCATCGATACACCAGTAGACGACATTTTGCATTCCATTCAAGCAAAAACATTAACCCACAGAGACACTGTAGACTCTTTCACATTACTACATTTTGTGCAGCACACTCTATTGAAAATGGAACAAATATTAGTCAAGTGTTAAGATCACAATTTTTACAACAAGTACTAAGGTGTACGCTGCACTTCTTTTCACAAATATGGCAATCTAGTTGCCATGGTTGTCATGATCTCATTTTTGGGATCCAGTGAGTAGTGTTACGGTGATCCGACCCTTAGAATAAAAAGGTGGGATTTTATAGGTTAGTGGACTCACGCCTTAAGGCGGTGAGTTTTGCAAGCAGTGCACGGGGCACGTGAACCCGGCATGATTTCGGAAGGTGAGACAAGAAACTTTCACGGGGTTTGGCTGGAGATATATAAGCTTAAGTCGCCATTGTTTAAGCAGAGAACGGCTGTGGAAATCATTCGATCCAGTGAGGTTCCTCTCGGCTCGAGCTCCAGGGCCTGACAATAGGAGTCGAGCACAGACAGAATAGACACAAGTGAAGTCGAAGTGGAGTGACCGTGTCGTCATCCAGAGAATTGATAAACGCCTCGTCGCACTAGGCCAAAAGTGCGAACTGTGTCCTTTGGATCTACGCTCGTACTTGGCTACGAGCGTATAATGGTAGGCAATTCATAAGTCCACACAATAGAGACAGGAATTACTAGATCAGCCCAGTGACGAAGCTGAGTAGTAGGAAAGCCACCTGGCAATCCTCACAATAGAGACAGGATTAATACAGTGTAGAATGATAGTGTGTGTGGAAAGAAAGAAGTATTGAAGTCAGTCATAGAAAAATAATCTTTTGTAGGCGTAGTACGTAGATATTGTATCTCATGTTATATTGAATGCCTTAGTTGTATCCCATGTGAGATTAGAACTTTTGAATTACAGTTAATAAGTTCAGCGACAAGCTGGAGTTCCCACAACGGGGCTTTGATGTAGCCACTAATTAAGACAGTCCTATTTATTGTATCTGCAATCCTATCTATTGTATCTGCAACCATATTTATTGTATCTGCAATCCTATCTATTGTATCTGCAACCATATTTATTGTATTCTGCAATCCTATCTATTGTATCTGCAACCATATTTATTGTATTCTGCGATCCTATCTATTGTATCTGCAACCATATTTATTGTATCTGCAATCATACCTAATGTATCCGTAGTAATAAAGTAGTATGGCCCTTCAGGCCTAATATATATATTCGAGTGTGTTATTAATTATTATGATTGTGCCTGGACGAGTGTGAGTGGCCTTTCGATTAGTCGAATGCGCTATTATCCCCAAGACCTTACTCACCTCGAACGTTGACAATGGTGTTGGAGAAGGGTAAATAAGTTTCACACATCTCTGTTACAATATTGCCTTGCCCTTATCAAACAGAACATTCCAATTACTCCATCTGGTTAAAGATCATATTCTAAGTTTTAACAGTACTTCATTTCTTCCAAGTCAATTTCATATTCTCCGCTGCTGTTGCTCATTCAACATTTTCTCGAATAACTCATAACTCACACACCTCAACTTACCATCAAATACATAGATTATTACAATACCTCGCAGGTATATTTGCACAGGTGAGGACTGCCATTATGCTATGAACTTCTTAAAGAAATTTTGATAAGGGAGAGTACAATATTTCAAATGTATATAAGTACTAAAAAAAATGTATAGGACAGGAAATATGTTTTAAGTGAAACACTTTGCCTTTGTCCTCTCTTTTAAAATCTAGGTCCTTTGCACTTGTATTGTTTCACAACAGGGCAAGTAAAAAATTCATTCATTCAGAAATGCTTTCTACAAAATGATAAAAGAACAAAAATCAGTGCATTGATAAATAAAACGTCCAAATCTGTGACTATAAAAAAAATGAAGAAAAGTCTAGCAAATAATTAGCTGATGAAATAAAAAAAACTGTAGTGAGCTAGTTCTGATACGTACGCAGCTACTGATATATCTGTGTTCACGGTCAATTTGTATATCAGCTCGTCTAGTATGGTAAAAACTGTGCTTTCCTCTACTTTGCTGAGAACATGCCTGTAATGGAAGAAATAAGATAGATTACACCAAAAGATGAGTTTTTAAAAAAGCCTGTGAGTATATTTTCTTCTCTCCATCTTAAGGATTGGCCTGTTCACATCTTACATTTTCCCACAAGTTGTAACCTGCTACTATTACATAATTTATGGTATTGAAACATGCACACATACACACATAGAGAAAACCTGTGGAATCACAGCAGAGCCTGGTACAGCACATAAAAATGTTTTTTTTTATTTTTAATTCCTTTAGAATTTATTACACATTTTTTTTTCAGTTGCCTGTTTACTTAATGTTTCAAATGCTTTGCATAATACAACTGTCTTTTTTTCACCTATTTTGGCAGTTTATGGTATGCTTTTTCCCATTCACAGATAAAAAAAAAACAGGCCAGGCCCAGCATGTGCTCCAAAGCAATCACTGTCAAATACCTCCCACTTAAAAGCTCCGCAATTGCTATTGTATTTTGGAATTCTCATTCTTATCAAAGCCTCCACCCAAACACACCTTAGGTCTTCAGAGCAAAACATCACAGTTGCAGTTTGTATTACATTTAATCACTTTCATTTCCATAGTTCAGTGACACCATCAGTGAAGTCTCAAACCATCCTTGATATTGATTCATATCTATACTATAAAGTTGAAGAAGGCTACATTTTGAAGCCCATCTTTTCCTTTAATATGCAACCTTATGTATTCTGACTTTGCATGGTCAATCCTGATCCTTGTACTTGGGATCTGGTCATAAAAAGCAACTTTTATCATACTTTTCAACTCAAATACATTTTTTTTTCTCTGGTATAGTTCCTTCATTTGTTTCTCTACTGGTCAGAATGCCCATGTTTTTAAGCAACACAGGTGCGTGAAACAATTTGTGTTTTCTCCAGGACAGCAAATGAACGGCAATGATGACCAAGTAACCAATAAGTGACTGGGTTTACTACAGAAGCTCATTCCTAATCCTGTGTTTGTCAATCCTTTCATCAGCATGTCTCCCTATAATAGTCTTTCTTGTGTCACCATGATAGGCACAAAGTGGCCATTGCCGTGCCCAGCGGGCAGTAAAACCCAAACTCAAACTCTTGTGCCACCAGACGACCATCTAGGCCGTGGGACCATGTAGTTTGACATTCCGTAATTCACCCTCAGTGGAAAATTAATTTGTTTTTTTTTTTGGCATGCAAGTTCTAATATAGATTTCAGTGGCAAATACCGGTTGTTGTAATTTCAAATGTCCCACATTTTTTGGTAAATTGTGTTTTGACTGTACAGGGGAAATAATAGCAAATTGTGCCAGGCGCTGAATATTTGTTTTGTTCACATATCGAAAAAGACGGTTTTATCTGCAAAATATAAAGGTAGAACTGAAACTCCCAGGAGCATGAAACAAGGGAAAGCTGCATGTAATTAGTTTTCACAAAGAATGTGATGTGCACATTTACAAATGACAATATTTTATTTTTCACTGAAGGTGACCATAAAAAGCACATCCATACCATTATTAGATTTTCCCCATGACATGTGCAACAAAACTTCATCTAGAAACAAGCTAGGATTTTCATCCCATTGCCTAAACATCTTTATAACTTGCAGGTGGAATCCACACATACATGACATAAAACTGAATATGAATACAGTGAAACCTGCTGAAGCTGAAATTCAGGGGACCAACAATTGTATTTCGTATTAACAGTATTTTGGATAAAGAGCAGTTGGCTCAAAATCACAATTTTCACTCATTTCAGTATCCGTGGATGAAAGCAAGTGAAGGTTCAAAAACCTGAAAACCAAATTTCCGAAGGTCGATTCCTGAAACTGAAATTGCCAATGAAATAAAGACTGGTGATAAAACATTTGTCTCAGGTTGTCACAAATCCCAGACTGGGAGATGTAATAGTTTATGGCAGGACAACAATCACGAACAAACAAGTTTAACACTTAACAGAACAATCCATCAGACTCACACATATATTAAACATAATTATACAGATAATAGCGCAATTACATACATTATATTATTGGGATTAACTGCCGTACAACGGCCTTATTCTCACACACACTCTCCCTCGGATCCACAACCCGGTAGTTACTCCTAAAGGAACTTCGGCCTCAGCCTCTCCCCTCAGGGTCTTAATAGCACGTTAATAATTCACTGGCACCGCAGTCTCTCAATATCACCTTCCTATTGTCATACACCTTAGCACTCCCCTAGCACCTCAGCAGGGCAATAACACATTATCATTTCAATAGCCCCTCAACATGGCAATAGTACATTATTAGTTCCTAGCCCATCAACATGGCAATAGTACATTATCACATTCACGCTCATATCTACGTCCCTGTCCGTGGCCTGACTGCCACGACTTTATGTGCCTCTACTGTCCTGCACTGACAGCCTCACTTCTGGCCTATGTGTGGCCTCCGGCCCTATGCTGGCCTATCACCGTAGGCGGCGCTCTTTGGCCCGACCTCGGCACCTACAAGAATAACATTACATTGGTATAATACCCTACCATTTCTATTCACTCCACCTCTCCTTACAACCCATGAAGCGTACACACACTAGTTCACCTTTCACTCACCACACATCTTACGGTAACACACCTCCATCGGAGTACACACTACTCACTCGCGCTACAAATCCATGAACTCACTTTCATCTATCGCTCATGGCGCACATTGCTATATCCAATATCAAGGACTTCCACATTCCTCACATATACTTATTTACATCATGGTAATAGACGAATATAATATAATACATCAATCATAATTATCAATCAACGTTCTACCTACCAGTCATCACTGGGAAAACTCTCTCACTGGTCTCTCGACTGCTCCCCTTATGTCCGCCCGCTGGGCTCTTACTAGCGTCCGTTCAGTAGGACCTTCTAACTTGCAGTGATAGTAATACAGCGCTTTCGCCTCATTCAGACCCCCACCACTCATAACATGCACGCTTTCCTTACTTGTCTTCGTGCGTTAATTTTACTCTCTTCCTTTCACGTCTTTCCCTACCTGTCTGCCGTGAGCCCTTCTTACTCTACACCCGCTCTGTAGCAATCCCCTTAATTGCACTCACTCCACTCGTGACATCATCCCCCACCCCAAAAAAATTAATGCAATTAATTTCAAATCGCATCAAGATGACTGTCAACGAGTGAGCGTGAGCAATACCTACACTAAAAAAATGACCTAGCAGTTCCCCTAGTATATAAAATACCGAAATCAGGGGAAAATATGGGGATCAATATGCCCTGCAATATGCATATATGTATCACATCATCAATAGCTAACTAAACACAATACCTAATACAGAATCAAAAACCAATCAACCTATCAACCATTCTTCATATCATATTTATAATGTCAATATTTTAAAGTCGACTCATTCACACAGATCCTGTCAATGTTCCTGTCCTCCGATGTATAAGCTCCTGAACTCTTCCCCTAGGCTCGACTAAGGTAGTCGGCGATATGATTGCTGGTTCCTGGAATTGGTTGAATAACGAAGGTATACGGCTGCAAAGCCAATGCCCATCTAGATAAGCGTGGGCTGGACGAACGAGTCTTCGACAAAAACGTTAGTGGCTTGTGGTCTGTCTGGATACAAAATTCTCGTCCCATGAGATAACGTCCTAATTTCTGGACGGACCACACAATGGCAAGACACTCACGCTCTATCACAGAATACTTTCTTTCTCTCTGCAATAACTTCCTACTGACATAACATACAGGATGGAGACATTCGTTCTTCTCCTGTAGAAGACAAGCGCCGACACCAGAGTCCGACGCATCCGTTCTGAGGATAAAATTAGATCGAAAATCGGGTAATATCAGAATGGGTGACGATGATAATGCTGTCACCAAATTATCAAATGCCGTCTGACATTCAGACGTCCACTGGACCTTATCGGGTTGTCCCTTCTTAGTAAGGTCAGTAAGAGAAGATGACAAGGAGGAAAAATTTGGAATGAACTTTCTGTAATAATTTAAAATTCCCACTAAGCTTCTGACTTGTTTCTTTGTTTTAGGGATTTGCAACCCTACTAACTTGTCAATTTTTGTTTCTTCAGGTCTCTGAACACCTCTACCCACGATATGTCCTAAGAATACTATCTCTGGACACGCCAAATCCATCTTTGCGGGTTTAGCAGTTAACCCAAAATGACGTAATCGTTGAAAAATTACTGTTAGTGTCTGAATATGATCAGACCATGTCGACGTATGACATGCTATATCGTCAAAGAATGACACGACATTAGGTATGTCCTTCAACACTAGTATGAGAATACAGATACTCTGGTCTCTCATGAAACCTCTGCAGCATGTCAACGTGGAAAACCTTTACTGATCCATCAATGTGGATAGCGTAATCTACCTTCGAAACAATTCGCTCAATAACATAAGGACCTTTCCATGTCATCAATAACTTATTATGGTCCGTAGGTAACAACAATAGGACCTTGTCTCCTGGCTTAAAAATTCTCAGTTTGGACCCTCTATCTTTATAGTTCTTTGCTCTTGCTGAAGCGATACTAGACGCTTCTTCTGCTATAGTGCGCGCTGAAGATAATCTTTCTCTTAAATCAACAAGGTCTATCGAAACTTTTTTAAACGGTTCCGAAACCGTGGGGATCTTTTGACGAGGAGCCTGGGGTGTACGACCCTTATGCGTCGTCTTTTGGCACGCACTGCACGTCTTACAATATAACCCTACATCTCTGTATACTGACGGCCAATAAAAATTTTTCAGAACTCTTTGCTTGGTTCCCGCACTTCCCATATGACCCGCTAGTGGAACATCATGGGCCAGACGCAATACTGTAGCAATTAACGACCGTGGCACGACGACCTGCTTTTGAACGGAAGCCACTGTGACGTACATACGGAACAGAATGCCCCCCTGGACAAAAAAAGAAGATGACCCGTTTTTATATTTCCTCGTTTTCTCGGTTCGCGCTTTCCCAAAACATGGGTTTAATGATGGATCCTCCCTTTGTAATCTCGCCAAGCGCTCTGGCGTGATATCTAGGTTGACCGCTGGCGTCGCCAAAGGTCTAATCTTATCCTTATCAGCTACCTGTCGACGTGTTTCGACCGCGGCGCAAAAGTCAATACCTTTTGATTGCGACCATGCTTGCACGTTCTCATCGGAAGGGGAAACTACCCGTGATACATTCCCAATGATGAGCTGGGCGCCTGGAAAACAACCAACGACTGCTTCGACTTCCCCGCTAAGGAAAGGTGTATCTATCATTATTCTTGCCATGGGTAATTTCTCAATGGCCCCCGAAAATTGGATGCACAGGACAGTCTCACCTGTAAGCTGTGAATCCCGAATGCAGTCTCTATGCACTCCCACAACGGTAGATCCTGTATCTCGTAAAACCGAGACCGGTTCGTCCCCAACAAACCCCGGATAAACCCTAAGACCACCTCCTGTATGACATGAATTTATAACGGGGATCTTTCTCCCACAAGGTAAAACACCGGAAGATAATAACTTCTCACAACTGGGACACTTAGAATACTGTCCGCCTCCGTTGTCCGATGTAACACACGCAGCCGCATGATGAAATTTATTTGGGGAACATGGACTGGAGCTACTGTCCACGTTCGCCGCTATCCTACCTGCAGGACAATTCACGCTGATGTGATCTGCTCTACCGCAGTTCCAACACTTCGCGGCCCTACACTCGCGTGAAAAGTGACCCACGCGTCCGCAAGTCCAACACTCCGCTCCCTGTGCTGCACTAGGCCTGGGTCCCCGTGACCCATCGCGACCGGAACTAGAGTCCCTATGCCGTCGGTCATCGGCAAAGGTCACAAATCGCCCCCGGCCATTACCGCGACCTAGCCCTCCTGCTCAGTCAAACTTACCGGATCCATATGCAGGTGATTGGTGATAGCCCCTACGCTGCCCCTGGGCTTGCCCACTATAGGCACCACGCTGACGCGACCTATCCTTAAGTCCTGCCGGCGACCCTTCGACAACGGCGACGTACCCAGCATCTTGGACGTACGCCCTGGCGACCGGTTTGGACGGATGTGCCGTACGGTATGCTTCCGCCAACTTAGACGCCTCCTGCACTGTCGCGGGTTCGTTTTCTTTCAGGAAAGCCACCAGATCTTTATGGCACGACGCGTACAGCTGGTCACGGATCATTAGGTCTTTCAGTTTAGCAAAATCCGCGCCCACATGCGCCAAGTCTACCCAGTTCGCGAAATATTCCGTTAGTCTCGCGACGAAGGCAGCAAAGTCCTCCCTGGTATCCGCACGTGCTCGCCTAAACTGCTCCCGGAAATATTCCTCGGTACGCGCAAATCGGCGAAGCAGCAAAGCCTTCAGCTTATCGTAATCTTGCACGTCTTCGCGCTGTAGCTCTTTAAAGTAGGTTAACGCTCGCCCCTGCAATAGAGACGCCAGGTACGTGGACCATAATTCCTTATTTTCCCCCCATTGCAATTGTGCGTCCAGTTCGAACCTGTAAAGGAAGGCGTCTATGTCGTCCTTCCGGTCGTCGAACGTAGGGAGCTTAATCCGAACACCACCTTTATTGTGTACCTGCCGCTCAACTGTTTCTGTTGGCGCATTCTTTTTGAGTTCTAATTCCGCGATTCTTACTCGCACGTCTGTCTCCCGCTCTTGAGCTTCTATCTCCTTTAACCTTATCTCCTGCTCCCTTTCCTTAGCCTGTCTCTCCTGTTGCTGAGCTTCTAACTCCTTTAACTTAAACTCCCTTTCCTGTTCCTTATCCTTAGCCTCTTTTTCTCGCTCTCTATCCTTAGCACGCTCATCGCGCAAATCCGCCTGCTGTTCTTTAATCCAGCCGCGTAGCTCCTCTCCCTCCAGGCCAAGTTCCTTACCCAACTTCATTAGTTGTTGGAGTTCCGCCATTTCACAGATTTATGGTTATGGTATGTATTATAAAAACGGCTAACCTGTCGGTATGATCACTAACGACACGACCAGAGACCTGAGATCACACCAGATATAACAATACCCAATTGTCTCAAATACAATTCAGAAATTTACGTACTTCCTAACTAATTCTATATTTATAAAATGTATTGCCCTATTAATAATAAAAAAGAGTAGAAAAGACAAGAATAAGGAAATTCAGTAGAAAGACCACAAGGACATCGAGGAACAACGAACCAGACTAGGACAAAGACCTAAAAAAGAAAATATAATGGAAAAAAATGCAACCTAACTACGCCGATTACACAACACGGTATGAACAAGAACAGAGTCTGAAAGAAAAGAACGTATCTACAGATAGGTAGAAAGAGGGACAAGAGAATACGTCTTCCTGCAGAACAGAGAAGATATCGACGCTACAACTAAACACTAACAAAGCCCTACAGAATGTTCACCGTGATGAACGAAGTTCCAAGTTTATCACACCTTTTTAAAAGGATAAACTAGGTTCAACACAGCGAACGAAAACAGCAAAAACAGAGAAAAAGACAGATTAAAGGAACAGCCCTCAATCCAGGGTACAAAATTTTCACTTAACTTTCAGCCTTATGAGTTTAAGTCCTCCCCTTAATCGGAGCTCTGGCTGCTTGTCTCCTCAGGCTGCACGCACACACACTGTCTCTCTGAAAGTTTAAGTACACATTAGTACATATTTATGGCAATACATGCATCAATACATATTCATCAATATACATAAATCATATCATCATGAAATTTCCATTCATCCCACGAACAAAGACAACACAAATTCCTACCACAAGATAAGTATTACGTGGACAAAACTAAAGTAACAAATGCCCACTGAAAAATACCTACTAACTACAACTAACTATTACGAAAATGGACGAGTCACAACGGACGAGCCCCCAATGTCACAAATCCCAGACTGGGAGATGTAATAGTTTATGACAGGACAACAATCACGAACAAACAGGTTTAACACTTAACAGAACAATCCATCAGACTCACACATTTATTAAACATAATTATACAGATAATAGCGCAATTACATACATTATATTATTGGGATTAACTGCCGTACAACGGCCTTATTCTCACACACACTCTCCCTCGGATCCACAACCCGGTAGTTACTCCTAAAGGAACTTCGGCCTCAGCCTCTCCCCTCAGGGTCTTAATAGCACGTTAATAATTCACTGGCACCGCAGTCTCTCAATATCACCTTCCTATTGTCATACACCTTAGCACTCCCCTAGCACCTCAGCAGGGCAATAACACATTATCATTTCAATAGCCCCTCAACATGGCAATAGTACATTATTAGTTCCTAGCCCATCAACATGGCAATAGTACATTATCACATTCACGCTCATATCTACGTCCCTGTCCGTGGCCTGACTGCCACGACTTTATGTGCCTCTACTGTCCTGCACTGACAGCCTCACTTCTGGCCTATGTGTGGCCTCCGGCCCTATGCTGGCCTATCACCGTAGGCGGCGCTCTTTGGCCCGACCTCGGCACCTACAAGAATAACATTACATTGGTATAATACCCTACCATTTCTATTCACTCCACCTCTCCTTACAACCCATGAAGCGTACACACACTAGTTCACCTTTCACTCACCACACATCTTACGGTAACACACCTCCATCGGAGTACACACTACTCACTCGCGCTACAAATCCATGAACTCACTTTCATCTATCGCTCATGGCGCACATTGCTATATCCAATATCAAGGACTTCCACATTCCTCACATATACTTATTTACATTATGGTAATAGACGAATATAATATAATACATCAATCATAATTATCAATCAACGTTCTACCTACCAGTCATCACTGGAAAAACTCTCTCACTGGTCTCTCGACTGCTCCCCTTATGTCCGCCCGCTGGGCTCTTACTAGCGTCCGTTCAGTAGGACCTTCTAACTTGCAGTGATAGTAATACAGCGCTTTCGCCTCATTCAGACCCCCACCACTCATAACATGCACGCTTTCCTTACTTGTCTTCGTGCGTTAATTTTACTCTCTTCCTTTCACGTCTTTCCCTACCTGTCTGCCGTGAGCCCTTCTTACTCTACACCCGCTCTGTAGCAATCCCCTTAATTGCACTCACTCCACTCGTGACACAGGTCACTGATTCTTTTTTCAGCTTGTCTGTACTTCAGCCATCAATCAAACATTTTCTCCATAATATTCTCTGGTGAATATTGCCAGTTTCTTTTCCTTATTATTATTTTATTTTATGATTGATTATAATGTGAGTGTCCTATCAGTAAATCAGGAGAAATTTTTTAAAACCGGAGAAGATATTTTCTTCAGGAATGAAAACGGAAATCCAGAATAATCCGGACAACTTTCACCCATGTCAGTATCTTAAAGAGAAGCAATACTAGATGCCTTAGTAATTTTTCCTTTAATACCTCCTTTGATGTACTATGTCACACTCCGCTTTTCTTTTCGATTGTTTGGCCATGTGTATGTCAATGAGTTGCACCCTTATTATGTAGGCTGCCTGAAAGACTTGCAAAACAGTGGGTAGCAATCAAGTATCAGGTACTTGAAAAGTTTGTTCTGCTCGACCAGTACTGCTGGTGAATGTTCATGGGCTAGTTATATGGCACTACACCCTCTCCCCTACAATCCCATCAAGAAGGCAGACATGAAATTGACACAGTCTAACTTTTTTCTTTCACTTCCAAGGCAATACAATTTCAATGTGGCACCCTCTTTTGATCAAGTAAATGAAAGAGAATCTTTCAGTTGAATAGGAGTGACTCAATAAAAGGGTTTGATCAAATTTGTTCAGTTTCCTGTATGTCCCTCAACACCGGGTCACATACACAGAATTTTATGCCATGAATAAATGACTAACTGTGCCAGTCTCACTTACGGATCAATTCTGAGGAGTTTTTCTATGGTTGCCATGGTGATATTTGTGACTTTGGCTATGTCAGACACCAACAACTGAAGCAACCACTGGGAAGATATCACTGAGGAATAAAAAAAAAATCAAATTAAAATTCTCTGAATTTTTTTGTTGCAATAAATACCCTCACAACACTTTCTTTTTTTTACGCCAAAAAGAAAAAACAATAAGTCCATTAATTTTTGTTTTTGATTAACTCACTTGGCATGTAGCTCTGAGGCTTACATTTCATAACAGGAATGAAATACCAAATCAATAAACAGTCACAGTCCAGGAAAATGCATCCTTTTTACAAATTGTTATTTAAATCCACTTTTTCAAAAATGTTTAATTAATAATTAATAATTAATCTTCAACAGCATTTTGAATTTTTACTTGAGTTTTTCTCAAAGTGAAAAAGTGATTCTGTTTGTTTTTCCACAAAGTGAAAAAATTCCAAAAGACATCCTCTCCTGCATTAACATCAGCATCAATCATTTCTAAATTTAACAGAAAATATATGTACCAAAACACAAAGCTTGACTATTGAGTTAAAAACTAGACAACTGGTTCCATTCATATTTTCTTCACTGACGTGCTTTTGAGGTGCAAATTTTACCTCTGGGGCAAATGTAAAAGAATCCAGCACATAATCGCACTACTGAATCAAGCACAACTTTGAAATTCACTAGCAAGTCTGCCCTTTCTCTCTCCCTTTCCTGAAAACATGATCAAAAATGAATTAAAAATAACAAAACAAAATCCACTATGAGTCTTTGTACTTCTGTTGTCTGTCTTTGTCAGTCTTATCACACATTTCTTGAAACGATTAGTCCCAATGCCTACTGTTAAAAAAAAAGTATAATTTCTTGAAGCACAAGCATTTAAACACACCATCTGAAAATAAAAACTGCCTCTACTATTGTCTCACCCATAATTTATTGTTTGCATGACACATAGTTTGAACACATCCATTTTACATATTGAAATACAAAATTAATATTTTTAACGCTCAGAATGGTTGTATTAAAAAAAAAAAACTATTAAATCCAACTATTACATTTCTATGTCTAATATTTTTGTTTATTAACAAAACATACCTTGGCAGCTGGTATATTGACAAGAATGCCATGAATATGTCGTGCCAGAAGTAACATGTTTTCTAAAGACTTTGGCAAATGGTCCTCTTCTAGCTGTCTTTGATCCTCTTTAGACAAGTTCAGTCCACAGGTGGCATTACTGAAATAAGTGAAAAGTACTTTTAACCCTTTCGTGTTTCTATTCTGGCCTACTTGTGAAGCACTCTAATGGCCGACTTCCTGGCTCTAATTGTCCTTCTCAGAACTGGTACAAAATGAACATACAAAATTATAACCACTATCTGCGGGACACCACATTTTCATGACCGATTATTATGTTTCTACCCAAAAATGCAAAATCCGTCATGAGTTGCCAAATATACAAAATATACAAACGCTGCTAGGGACATCAATTTCATGACCCACCAGTGCAGTTCACAGGCAAGTGAGTACATAGCAAAAGCAAATTGAGCAAAATTCAGGAGATTTTCTACCCATGTTTTTCCAGAACACTTGAACATTTTTTTTTAAACCCACGAAAAATCTGTATCATCATGACTCTTGCAGAAAAAAATTGCTTGGAAACTTTGGGGGGGGGGGGGGGGGGGTAACTGTACTTATCATGTCATGACTTGCCTGAGATGGGCCCGAATTCTGCACCTGTCTGTTCTTCACCAATAATGCTGAAATCCTGTTTCAACACTAGTACCAGGATCTACAGCGCATCAGTATCACCAAGATTCTTGCAGAACAAAATTCTTTGGGACTTGGGGGTAAGTTGAACTTACAATGGCATGACTTACCACAAAAGGGCAGCCAATTCTGCAGCTGTCTCCCATTCTCCTGCAATAATGCTGAAATCCTGTCTCAACACTAGCACCAAGACCTTCAGTAGATTGTATTGCCAGAGTTCCCGTCTGATTTCAGTACCTTTCTCAGTGCCAGCTGGGTGGTCATTCACAATAGCTGTTGACAGCAAAAAACACATCATTTCCAATTTATAATACTATATATGGGGTCCTTCCGAAAAGTAATTTTTCCTCTCTATTGCTAAAAAAAAATAAAGCATTCAACTAACTGCATGCCAAATGGGTCCCTCATTTGCTGATAAGAACTCAGGTGCAATACCCTCTTGTCTTTCTTCGGCACGTTGGGGTCATGGCAGTTTGAGACTAGAATATTCCCAGTACTCTTCAGATTTGGCACCATGTGACTTCTACCTAGTCCCTCCAATGAAAGGAGGTCTCAGGGGATGGGTATCCAATAACAAGAAGGACATTACTTTGACTGAGCGTGCTGCCTTCAAGCAAATGAGCAAAGGAAACTTGGCGACTGCAGTTTAACAGCTGTTTAAAGGGTTTGCAAAAGTGCTCAGTTGACAATGCCAGTTATTTTGTGAAACAGCTCTGGTGCTGCTGATTATATCAAGCTAGTTTCGTGATTCTTCAACGAGAATTCTGGATTTTACAGAGGGGGGAAACTTACTTTTCGGACAGACGATATTATGTAAAGTCAAAATTTGGCAAAAAAGAAAAAGTTGTGTGTAGCAAAGCCTCCGGTAAGAAACGATACACAAAGGATACAATGGAACGCAAACTAAAAGAGAAGACTGGTTTTACGTAGCAAGGGAGCTGGCATCACTCATCATAGGACAACTTTGACTGTGCAATTATCAACAGATTAAAAAGCACAGATAAAAAGCACTAGATTCCAGACTAGAACCAGGTGCCAACATGCTCTCAATTAGGTTCACGAAATATTATAAAAACCACAGAAAAACTGTGGGGTCGCAGCAGGGCTATAAGCAAAGTCAAAATTGGGCAAAAAAAAAGGTTGTATGTTGCAAAGCCCCGCGTGTGTATTTGTGTATTTTCTGTCTTCTCTTTAGTTTGCTTTGTATTGTTTGGGTTTTATTTCTCACGCGGGGCTTTGCAACATACAACCTTTTCTCAATTAGGTTGTTCTGCCAGTACACTTGTTCAGAGATTTCAGTCTTCAACCACACTTTTTATGAAGAAGCATCAGCTGCAGTGCTCTCTTCCTGAATATTCCTCACCTATGCACGCAGCACTACAATTGCATTGTAAAAACATAATTTAGCAGTCCAGGACACAAATAATGTTGTGTCATGGCCAAACCGTCTTTCTCCTGAAAACAAAATTTTACAAGAAAAGGAATCAAAAAACTTCTATTACAAACTGATTGACAGTGCAGCGAGTTGTTTCAACACAGCAAGATAGGAAACTACATTACTTATTGTACAACTTGATAGCTGGTGCGTAGGATTTCGCAACATACAACTTTTTTCTTTTTGCCCGATTTTAACATAAGGTGGCATCACAGTGTTTGCAATAGAAGATCAGATGGATAGTGCATGGTTTCTTGTTGGTAGACCTGCATTTAACCCTCACCCTGCGAGGGGCAGCAATTGTCGGTATTGACCCGCAAGCGCTCCACCGCACGGACTGCAAAAGTCGGCAAGGTCAAGCTGACCGCACCACATGCAAGCCGTATTTTCACGCATCAGGTCACTGACCTTTTAGAGACGTAACCACCGTGATATTGTTCACTGTACCTCTTCTAAATCAAAGGCGTTCTGACATGGACATGTTAACCAGTGAACCACTGGTCGGAATCACAAAGACTAAGCTTTCAAAGGCTCTCCCCACACTTTCAAAAGATGTAACATCGACATGCGAACTGTTGCTCAACACATTTGCAAAATCATCTCATTTTCTCACAAGCTGACCACCATCTGGAGTTGTCTATATATCTAAGAACCAATCAGAAACAAGCTCTGAAATAATCTTTACCCCAAATGCCCACATTGGTTTATTAGTATGTGTCAATCAGGATGAAACCATTTGTGTAGGGCTTGGGAGGACGTGGCTAGTTATCATACTTCGTTCTCACGAAAACTACAGCTCGCGGGTGGTATTGATTAGGGACGTAAGTCCAAATTTGGGCTTTCCCGGGTTTTTTCATATTCTTGAAGACCAGGTTTTCCCGCATTTTTTAAGCTAGTAGCGGTACCTCTAGGCCTTTTATTTGCGAAGTTATTTCAGTTTACTCAATGGACGTATGTTTATATGCTTTAAGATATTCTTTGATTACAGTCGTATGAGTACTTACGGCTTTGATTAATTGCTTTTCTCTCGAAGCACAACCAGAATAGGCATTCATACAGTCGTATAGTTGCTTACGACACTAATCAAAAACCTTCTAGTGCCCCAAAGTACACCATCCCTTCATACAGTGAGTGTCACGTACGTCTATGCTCAAATGAAGATCAAGGCTGGATGATGGCTGGTCGCCTTAAAATGTGTCCCAGAGGTATCACATTTTCGAGAAAAGCCCCCAAACGTCCATGGTTTATTATCTGTATTAGTATGATGCACTTGAGATTTTATCAGCGCTTTATTTTTTACATTACGATGATGGCGATTTCTAATGAAAGATTAGTTTGTTAACTATTTTGTGTGTCTACAATTCACATGCAAAATATGAGCAAGATTTCTGTTGTACTCTTTGATTGCTCTGCGTTTAGTAGGAACTAGTTCCAGCTTAACATTATGAAAAATTTAAGGGTTGGATAGGTAAACGATACGCAGGGTATCTACCGCCAACTGTGGTCAAACTGCCTTTACCTGCCTACGGCATTTGGATAAAGGGGAGGGGTGTTCTAAAGAGAGAGAGAGAGAGAGCCAGAAGGAGAGAGTGAGGAACACACACACACTGACAGGGAGAGAAAGTGAAAAAAAGATGGGGGCAGAGAATACTAGAGAAGTTTCAGTGGAAAATTAATCCAGCAGTGCCTATCATGTTATTTAGGTCCTTGATCTTTGGAGGCAGTGTAGGCGAGTGGCTGGTGAGCTGCTCTCATGAGGCAAACGCCTGTTTCATTGAAGGGCGCATGAAGGTTCATTTCATCAGTAGGCCGTGTGCACCATTAGGTCCTTGATGAGAAAGACACTGTATTCTCGGTGTCCCTACTGGACTCAGATGCAAAAGGCGGCGATGTGGGGTATTGTCCAATGTTAGTGTTCAGAGCCTTGTATGCTCCCTAGGGAGCCAAGATTATGATAAAGTGATTATGCCTGCTGAGGTAAAAATGTGGGGGCATTTAGAATTTTATATGAGGAGATGAGCACAACGTAAATGTACTCCATGTAAGAATTATTTAATTTGCCATGAATGGTTTCGTGCTGCACCAGACAGTTCCTGTCACGAAATAGAATACAGAATGATGTTCTAAACAAAAATTCTAAAGAACAGAGACTGGATATGTGCTATTCTTGCATCACCAGAAACTACCCATTAGTTACTGATCTAGCGAAACCATTTTGGGCAGAAGGTGAACAGTGCGAAGTGGAGATTTTGGATTCTTTTTATGGATTGACGTCAACAGCTGCGGCTCCTTTCATTTCTTTGTTAGAAGCCATTAGAAACTGTGACAAGTTCAGTATTGTAACCATCGGCTCCAGCACACCTGCCTACTCATGTGGGCTAATAAAGACTGAAGACAGAAATACGTCTTTGATTCTCATGCCGAGATGGGAATGTCAACAGCCGATGGGAAGGCAACATTGACTGTGAATTCCTACAACGGCCTCGAGTTGTTCTCTAAGGTAGTGGATCTCACTTCCTACAGGTGACGGCGACCTGTTCGAGTTAACACTGGTGAATATTAGGTGCCCTTCACAAGCTGACACAGGTCCATTCCATGAAGTTAACCATGAAGGCGAGAGTCTGCCAAGAATTGCACCTTGCTGACTGATTGTGAAAAATTCCTCTCAGACATTTGAAAAAAGGATCAAGTGGAAGAGCAACGTAACAGACAACAGCAAGAGCAAAGACAAGTAAAGGAGCAAGGCCTGAGAGCCTCAGAGGAGACTCCTGTGCAACGAGGCAGCAAACATAGAGCAAAGAGGAGTCTGGAAGAATTCCTCTTGATGGAAGATGACAGCTATTTCCTCCCTACTCCAAAGAAAAAGGGTTCCACCTTTGGTTCTTTCCTCCACCCCACTTCCAGACAACCAGTTCAGCAGAATACCTTGTCAGTCCATTATTGCATAATAGACAAGAGCCTGTGCCTTGCGACTTTAATGATCCAGGTCCTGTTCGAAGAAGGCAACTGCGTCTTTAATATAATCAAGCGAAAGAGGAATCGCGGAGAGGAGTATATTTCAAGAAGTGGAAACACTGTTAAGGCAAGAGAGATGAAGGCATGATGTGAGCCATTTAGGTACAGATGCAAACGCAATGTAAGTGGAAGTCAGAGGGAAGAGATTTTCCATGGTTCTGACAGCTGGCTTGCAATGTGACTTCATCAGTCGGAACGTCAAAGAAGTGTGTAAAAATCGAGTGAAGGCCGCCGGAGATTCACGTAGGAAGCGTACATTAAAATGGAAATTCGAGGTACATTCAGTGGATGTTGAGGTCTGCAAAAAATGTTCCCTGCAATCAGGAAGGACGGCAGCGTTTTGAAAATATTATTATGTTTCTGATTTAAACATCTGCACACCATTGCTACTTTGTATCTGTGCATAAATTTAGCCTCCTGCCAATCTGCCTGGGTTAAACAATGGCGTAACGTTTCCACCACACCAGTTAAGTACACTTAAATGCTGTAGGGGCGGATAGGAAGAATCCTCATACTACAAGTAGATACCCTTTGGATGTTCGTATGTTATATGATAAAAAGTAAATACTGAATGGGGCCAGTTGGCAGTGGTGTTGTGACACATTCATGCAGTTTCGTCAAATATACACGAAACTAAAGTTCGTATTAAAAGTTGAAATGTTATAATGTAAATAATAGTTATTACGTATTGTGAAAGTGTGTCCCCAGGCGTCAGTTGTAGCTTCTGCTCTTTAGGGAGACTGAGAGGGTGGATGACGGCGTCATGTCCTGCATGTGAATGAATGTGTGAATGATAATACAAATTGGAGGGAAGAGCGAATAGAGTCTGACAGCTCCCCCCAATTTGTTACTTACATTATATTGTTTGCTAATATGTCACTACCACTTGATATTGTTACTGCGTTGATTAGTTTCACTATATCCCTCCAACAATCACCATGGGCCTTGTGGTGCGGTCTCAAAGTTGCGTCATCATCGAACTTGACAGACAGCATTTGAATTCGGATAGCACGTAGAAGCGCATGAAAGCGAATGCCAACGCAGCCCCGTTCCCTTTCAAATGCCGGCTGGGTAGCCCGATGCTCCAATGTAACCGTTATGGTGATTAAGTGGGACGTACGACCCAAACCCAATCCCTTTCAAATTGAAAAATCAAAGACAAATGAAACCACAAAGGTGTCTTGTTATAGCCAAATAAATAGTAGAGTTGTACTTTAGTTGCACGTCCTCAAAAGGACACCAAAGCCGATTAAATATGGCAATGCAACAGACGTATGATCACTTACGTCTCTGAGAAATGACTAACTTCGGGTATAACTGGGTCGTAAGTAAACTTACACCTGTAATCAAAAACCCTTTTCTAATTTGCAAGTGACGTAAGTCCTCGCTGTGGAGGACAGGTGGTTCCAGCATAAAACGAGCAAGCTGCAGTGTCACGCAACACTAATGGTCACATTCACACAAAAGTTGGAAGCGATTAAATAGAAAATGAGTAAATGCGGAAGTTTTTTTCGCTTCCTGAAAAATGGCCAAAAGTGACTTACGTCCCTAATCAATACCACCCGCGAGCTGTCAGTTTGGAATCATAAGTCAGATCATTGGTTAGAGACTGACAGACTAAGGTTTTGCTGGTTAATTCATTATCAAGTGTGATGAGGCATAGCAGCGAATGTTTTCATACCGATCAATAAAAACCGAACCACGTGGACAGCGTATGTGGTCATCGTCTAGCGGCACGGGTCAGTGACCCCAGATAAGATTCTCCGTGAGTAAGGTCACTGACCGGGCAGCGGGCTTTACGGGTAGCGCGCAGGGTGAGCGTTAAGTTGAATTTAACCATGGCTTTGCAGCAAAGTGAAGCCAAGCTTGTTCTGTGCATGACAGGTTGCAAAACAAGTGCCACTTGCGCATTATGCTTGAAAAGTAAAGTAAAGTTTATTGGGCTACTTTTCCATCATTCATAGCCGGAGTAATTTCGTGACATTATTACTGAGACATGGTCATGGTAGATGCAAATTAATACTAGCATAGCATCTTCAGATATTATTATAACCGGAAGTAGCTAGGGTAGGCCTACATAGTCAACTGATGGAATAGTCGTCTGGCATACAAGTTTGTGCCCAACAGACGTGGGGCGTGCATGTCAAGCGCAGAATGGGAATCAAAAATTTTATCAAAGGCCTATCTCAAAATTTATAACTGCAAGGGTTAGTTCTATTTTAGGCCTGTCTAGACTCTAACGATTATTTCCCCATTTAAACGAGCCAAAAAAACAGCGAAAACTAAAAACTTTCCAAGACAGACGGTTGGACTACGTACGACACTGACGATAGTAAAAGATCTAGGTCTATGTGGATCTTGATCGATCTAGACTCCAGATCTAGATCTAGATTCTAGACTAGATCAAACTGTTGACTTGGGCCGATGTGCTACTTACGTCGCAGGGCCAAAAGAAGGCCCGGTACTTTTCGGTCTCTGCTTTCTGATATTTCTTTCGCTAGTTGAATTATTCTCTGGTCTCCCCTTCTTGGGGATATGGATCGTGCCGTGTCCATAACGGAACGATGCTTGAAAATGATGCTTTGAAGCCTTTGTTATTGAGATGTCAGAACATGATTCCTTCTTTGAATGAAGGCATTACCATTTCATTCCAGGTGTGTAAAATGGCCTGCAATAAAATTATCTATGAATTACAATAGACTATTCTGGGAACATTATGTGTATCAGTCGAGATGTGGTATGTTCAATGTTTTGAAAAATAATTTAATATTAGGTGTAATACATTCAAATGTACGAATTTAAATCATTTTTATCGTGAAACTGATGTTCTCAAACAGAGTCCTTGAATAGTACAACTTGGCATATACATGTATTCGTGCTTCCGGCTTGGTTGTGTACTGTAGTCAAGGACACAAAATTTCCCAGTAATGGCCCTTGCTATTTTGCCAACCTTGTACGCTGACATCAAATCTTGATAAAGCTAGCTCGGCCCCTCGGCCTTCGATCGTAGAATGAAAAAAGGAAATAACAAAAAGAAAATCTGTACACAAATGCGATGAAAACAGGCGCCTTACTTATATTTAAATTTTATATAACACAAAGTAAGGCGAAGCAGTTTTGGGGGAATACGGTGGTCCGAGGGAGCTGCCCCCCCCCCCCACCTGAAACTGAAAAATGTGCCTTTAATTAAACTTGTTGGCTTGATTTGTTCTATAGTACGACCATAGCCGGTTACTAAATTAAAGAGGAACTAGGTTTCTTTCACAGCATGCTTTCCCTACATGTAAACACAGCTACACTGTTCAGTTTGCTTATCTCATAACCTCCATAGACATACCCGCGACACCTCTCTGTCTCTGTCTCTGTCTGTCTGTCTGTCTGTCTGTCTGTCTGTCTCTCTCTCTCTCTCTCTCTCTCTCTCTCTCTCTCTCTCTCTCTCTCTCTCTCTCTCTCTCTCTCTCTCTCTCTCTCTCTCTCTCTCTCTCTCTCTCTCTCTCTCTCTCTCCTCTCTCTCTCTTTTTTCTCTTTCTCAAATGGACTCTGGAAAGTTACCCCCAGGTATCAAAGGAAACTTGTTGATACATTACAGAGATAAGTTTCCTGAGGTCTGTTCTTGGTTTTCATATTGTAACAAATTTTAATAAGCTCTTTATTTTCAATTAGAAACAGATACATTTAACGATATCTATCGAAATTGTCAACTTTTCTTGTTTTTTCTGCCGTTTCATGTTGTCATTTTCAGAAGGTGGATTTTAATTAATCCAACGATTGAACGATGATTTAGAAATGACAAGAGCATAAATCCCCCCAGCTGCATGCATGTGTGTGCGTTGGGTGGGGGGGGGGGGGTTAAGATTATAAAACAACACCATTCTTTGAGCTTCCTTACAGAAATGCTTTAAAAACAAAGACAAACAAAACATATACACACACAGTAAATCTGTGGGGCCACAGCAAACCGTATCATACCAAAGATACTGGTATCTTGATTACAGGTTTATTATAGGCTACGTCATTTCCCCAACAGAGGGCAATTGATGGATCTCCACGTCTGTGGACTTGTAACTTTTTTTTTTTTTTTAAGTAACTGTTCGACTTGTTGATTTTCTTTTTTTTTGTACTTTTTTGTTTTCCTGGTGCAGGTCTGTGGATATCATGTCCGAAAGTGAACCCCATGTCTCCACAACAAGACTGACGAGATACTATCAACAGTGAAAGCCTTTTAATTTTTGACATCTTCAGTGCGGGGTGATACTAGGCTTTCTATTTTTATCTTATCTTCTTCTTTTTCGTCCCCTTATTGACCACCTTTCGCTTTGATTATTAAAACCCGTGTCATGTCTATTGTTAGAAATTGATTACAAGATAGACTGTTATAATTGTCTTCATTTTTATCGTTGTTAACATTTTCAGAACACAGTCTTCATTTATTTATAATGAATATTTTGGCTGAAAGATAATAATAATAATAATGTATAGCATTTATATAGCGCATATCCATTTAAAATGCTCTATGCGCTTTACAGAAACAACATATCAACCACAGAGCAGAATGGAGCTGCCTGCGAAGCGCTCAACACACTGCACTGCTTCTTTCTCTCTCCCTGTCTCGCTCACTCTCTCTCTCTCTATCTCAGAGCAAATTGTAACGCAGCCTGTTAGGCGCAGTTCACAACTCACAACAGTTCACAACTCACAGCAGTTCACAACTCACATCAGTTCACACAACACACAACTCAAATAATATTTGAATATTTATTAATAACAATATATATTTTAATAATGTATAATAAATTCTGGTGGGGGGGGGGGGGTGATGCGGATAAATTTTAATCTATTAATTTCAATTTTGCCCGGGCAGCGGCCTTTCGGCCTGCTCTTTACGATTTCCAACTGCCAAGGTATCTTTAACGTGCGCAACGTGCACACGGGCCCTCCAAATTTTTTCGTCCTTATCCGAGAAGACTAGGTACTCGATCCTACCCCCCAATAGGACCAGGGACTTGAAAATATGAGAAAAATCCAATTTCCAACATGCCTGCACTGCCCGGGTGGATGGCAGGAAAAAGTTAATCCAATTAATAAGTCCCAATTAGTCGAGGGAACAAACCAAAGCTGATCAGGCCTGATCAGCGACTAACGAAAACCAATACGATATATTATACCAGTATGTAGTTATCGTGTTTGTTTTCAGAACAGACGGTGGTAGGTGGGTGCATCTGGTGAGGTCTCCTTTTGTCCTGTCCTTCTGTTATAGTCTGTCTATCGTCTTGCTTTTCCCCAGCACAGTGTGACCGTTATCGTGTCGACGAGCTTTCTCCACACTCAAACGCAAACGCAAACTCAAACTCCAGAGCAGAAAAATTGAATTGAGATCTATACTATTGTTGAATGAGAGAAGCGCTATGTAATTCGTAAATCAAGATAAGCGCTAAGCGAATTTTGAATGAGTACGTTGGGTTAATTATCATGTCGACGTTTGTTATTTGAGCTTAACTATGGCGAAATTTGTACTTGATAGACCAGAAATTTTGTTAACTTATTTAAGAGTCTGTCTCATGTTGAGGGGGGGTAGTATTTTACCACCTCATTCAGAGACCGGGGGTGAGATCACACTATATTGTCCCACTATTTGCGGACATTTTTTCTCATGATTCCTGTGATTTCCTCTCCCCGCAGCGTCAACTTCCAGACAATGACCCGAATTACGGACAACCCTGACGCCCTTGTCTGCGGGTCAACGAGATAAAGTATGGCAAACCAAGCAACCAGAGCTACTGCTGCCAGCCAATGCAACTTTATTTTTAAATATTTCAATTGTGTGTGATGTTATATATATATACATGTTGAGCCATTACTTAAGCGTTCACAGGCAACGAGTCAGTTTGACCGTTTTCGAGAAGTATTGATTGTAACATGTTCATGTGAAATGATTTGTATTTGAGTGCTGTTTCAAAGCTGCATTATTGCAGGACGGTACATGTCAAGTTTTTTTAGAAAATTGTCCATCCTGAGCGAGCGTCTTTTTATTATAAATTTTTCCAGCGTTAATAATTCTAGTGTTACCCTACAGGGCACTTTGGCGTTGTCGGCTCGTGCCTTCACTTTCAGACTTTGTGTCGTTAAAATTGAAATTTTAACTGGGGTGGGGGATATGCCACGAGCCGTGTGAGCTCTTTTCTCTTAGTCATGGGTTGGGTTTATTTTGGGAGAATATGAAACGCGTTTAGCTATTAATCGAGCCACGGATTTCGTGATAAGGGATGTGTGAGTGAAGTTTGTAAACATTAAGTTAACCCTTTGATTTTGGTGTGCGTGTGGGATTTTCTTGTTTACATAGTGGGATTGTAGAAGTTTTAGTGTAGGTTTTTGAGTTGTGTCCATATCCTTTTGAGAAAGCAGTTAGGGTTAACTGAAAGACAAACTTGTGTTTGTCGTAGCTAGGTCCTTGATCGTCCAATCGGGAGGGAGACCCTTAGTAACCATCGGGGGGTATAAAAGCTAACACACGTACTAAGATCAGTGCACGTTGCGCACGTTAAAGATACCTTGGCAGTTGGAAATCGTAAAGAGCAGGCCGAAAGGCCGCTGCCCGGGCAAAATTGAAATTAATAGATTAAAATTTATCCATATCATCTTCCCCCCCCCCCCCCCCCGCCAGAACAAGAAATAATAAAACAAGTAAAGTGAGGTGTAAATGCCAAGGGCAGCGAACCTCCTAAAATAAAGACCTCAAATCAAGATCAGTGGATTCATATTTCGAGCATTTGGCGAAAAGACGAGTCACGGGGGCCTCCTACCTGAGTGGAGATGACAGACAACAAGATTCGCGCTGTGAAGAGACCTAGACAGTGACGAAAAAACTATCGCGAGCGAGGAAATGGTGAGAGATCCCTCGTGTGTGTTTGTGCCAGGAATTGTCAGTTTTTTCCGTTACCCCATTGTGACGAAGAGAAGGACATTGAATATACTTTTTACTAGATGTGTAATGAGCTGTTAGATTGTGTTTGAGATTGAACTATGTTCATTTCCTAGATGTATACTTCTTAGTGTGGAGCAGCATAGACATTTTGTGAAGCGTATTACTATGAAAATTATTAGTGAGTGCGGCCACACTTAGGAGTCAGTCAATTATCTCATTAGGTGCTATTACTGATTGTATGAAAGCGAGATCGGCCAACTTGAATTTGTTTACACCGGTATCCTTTAGGAACCGTAGTCCTGGATAGGCGCACTTCAAGAGTGCATAGCACTAGACTTGTCGATACCCTATTTTAGATAGACTTGCTAGAATTTCAGTAGTGGATGACATTTATGTAATATCTATGATTGTGATTACCGTAAATTATGCAGTCGAATGTTGTATGATCATTACATGGCCCGTCAGGCCTGAACACAAGTAATCCTGTGTTGCTTAGTTATTGTGGTATGAATGTTTCGGGTGTGAGTCTACTACCTCCACCTAACCCCCTCGTTGACATCTGGAGGGGACCTACAATAACGCAATTATCCCCAAAATCCCACATCTGACATCTGGGGGGGGGGGGGGGGACCTACAATGACGCAATTATCCCCAAAATCCCACTTCTGACAGCAGGTATGTGGTATTTTGGCATTCAGAATTCAGTAGAACTGTGGTATGTGGCAGGTATGTGGTATTAAATGGTTTTGTATAAAACTGATTGAAATGGTAACATTTTCAGGGCCTATTTTCTATTAATCTGAAAAGAAGTTTGTAGAAGTATATTTATATACAAGTCTTTAAATCAAGTTGTAGATCTTAGCCTCTTTCAGGAAGGACAACTTACGGCTGATCTATGTCAGAAAATACATGTTAAAATCCAGCAAAAAGAAAAAGTTGTATGTTGCGAAATCCCGCGTGAGAAATAAAACCCAAGACAAACCTATACAAAGCAAACTAAAGAGAAGACAGGAAATGTTCGAATTTCGCAACACACAACTTCTTCTTTTTGCACGATTTTAACATTGCGTATAGTCCTGCTGCGACCCCACAGTTTTTCTGTGGTTTTTATAATATTTCGTCAGGAAATACATGTAATTCTTTCATGGATCCGCAGGCATAAGGCCTTCTTCGGGTATTCTTGAAATCTACACATTCAGTTAAAATATTATGCTTTATTGATGACCGACAATTACATGCCACACACACGGGGGGATCTTCGCCCAGAGAAGACAGCGATGTGTGGGGTGGGTATGACCCAGTCTGTCTCTATTAAGGACAACTTCATCTCTTCGATTTCTCCGAGAGGCGCCAGGACACTGTCCAAGTTCATCATGGACAGTGTGTGGTTTATTTATTGTTTGTTCATCAGGTCTGAAGACGGTGTGTGGCAGTTTCGATCATTTTGTTTACCACTGGTCTATGTTTTAATATAAAGTAAAGACACAACTTTGCGTGGGAAGCTGTTGTTTGACACACATTCAATTAAAAAGGAAAACCTAAGTGTAAGGAAAATAATTATAGGCAGATCTGACGTCATCGAATCTATCTGAAAGAGACGGGGAGTGAAAGGGGAGAGAGAGAGAGGAGAGAAGGGATGGGGGTGGGGGGGGGGTGGAGAGAGGGACAATTCGGGGAAGGAGACAGAGACAGAAAGAGATTGGGAGGGGAGGAGAAGGAATGGGGAGTGAAAGAGAGGGAGAGACCGGGGCGGACATAAGTTTGTTCCGGATACCAGTGGGACCTCTGCTACCAAATAAATAATTATATATGTGTAAATAAATAAATGAATAAATGAATATCATTTATCACGATAATTGAAAAATATAAGTAAGCTCTCCCCCCCCCCCCCTTTCCACTTATATAATATGCTTTTAATACTCTGGGACTCACCCTCCACACACACCCCGCCCCCAAGACACACACACACACACACACACATACACTTCGAGCGCATGGGTGTTCTCATAAAACAAATCAAATGCAAACGAAACACCCGAAACAAAAATGCACAGTATAAAATATGACCGCGTTCGTTGTCTGTGTGTTGTGTCATTAGCTCATTTGCACGAGAATGTGAATGTGCAAGGTTTCATCGTTCCTCAAGTCTGCGGAATTCATCATACCTATTGTGAGGCTAATATAATTATAATAATAATTTGTTTCGTTCATAATTTTAATTTGAGTTGCTTTTGCGTTTGGCCAGACAGTAACATCGTGACCTAGTTTTCTTGTATAAGTGTCTGCAATCTGAGGTTCTGCTGCCGGAACGGAGAAAAAGATATTAAGATAGATAGACAAAGAGGTACACAGGCAGGCAGGCAGAGAGACGAGTTCATATTTAATGTGTATCTAAGTGCGTATATGTGCCAGGATATCAATAGATAGACAGACCAACATGCCTACAGTTGGGCAGGTGGGTAGGCAGGCAGGCGGGCAGACGGGCAAATATGCAGGTAGACAGACAGGCAAACAACTAGCAGATTAGTTGATAGACATTTTCAATACCCAGTGTGTATCTGTGTCCGACGACAGGCAGACCGACAGACATGCGGGCAGACAGACAAACAGGCAGACAGACGAACAGAGGATTCAGGCCAGACAGACAAACAAACCGACAGGTTGATAGGTAACCAACACTCAATGTGTCACCAATACCCAATATGCCCGGATAGACAGACGGGCAAGCAGACCAGAAAAACAGACAATAAACACACAGACAAACCGGACAGACAGACGAACAAATGCAAAATATAAAATTATTTATACTAGAATCTAGATGAGACAGACACACAGACAGACTGGACGATAAATACTCCATACTCGACGTGTATCTGTGTGCCGGAACAGACAGACAGATAGTGGACACACGAGCAGGCAGACAAACAGACAGACCAGACCAGAAAGACAGACAGACAGACAGGTTGATAGATACTAAATACTCAGTGTATAATTATATATCTGCGTGTCGCGACAGCTAGACGGACAGACGAGACAGGCTGGCTGGCAGGCAGACTGACAAACAGACACCGAGACAGACAAACAAGGAAGAATGAAGGAGATAGGTTTGGACTTGCGGTGAGAGATGTTCCATACTTGTGTTGAATAAAGCTTCAGGTATTTGTAAATAAAACGTAAAAATGTAAAATACAATGATCTTTGCTTTGGCTCCCTATAATAAGCCCACCGCATCGGAAATGATATTATGTGTTTAATTTCGTGCGCGCAATTTCCCTACCAGAAATGAGTGCACTCTGGTGCGCATGAAATCTGCAGTAGGATTAGAGAATATGGGAAGCATTCTAGACCAAAAAAAGAGACAGACAGACAGAAAGGTGGGTTCACAGATAAATTTATCTCGGATAATGTCGGGTACCTCATCTAGTAATATAAATAATTTTATATTTTGCATTTGTTCGACTAATGCAAATCAGCGTTGCAAGTTTCGGGATTTTGGGGTTTTAAGGCAAAATCATACGCGGACAGGTGGCAGCTGCCGTTACTAGTGGACTACATTAATTGGCCATTGGGAAATCAGTTAGCGGGTTTCAGGTGTATTCATCTCATTAGAGGTGGTGTTAGCGTCACAACAGGTTAATTAGTAATTTAGAGATGTTATGGAAAAATCACCGAGAAATTTGTAGCATTTCGTGATCCTTGCTTCGGGCCGGAAGCCTTTCATTTGTCCATTCCTCACATAAAAACCTACGTGTATCGCTCGCAATTACCGTACATTTTAGTTTTATCAGCTGGCATGAACACATTCATTGCCAGATTTCTCCTCCTTAAGAATCATGATGCTAAACTGAGACTTCGATAATTAAGATTATTTTGTCGTTTGTGGTTCACCAAATCTTTAAGTCCTTGGCTTTAGCCATTGAAATCATTCTTGGGACGGGGGGGGGGGGGGCGGGGGTGATGTGTTGTTTGGGGTTAAGGTTCAAACTTTTAGTTTGAACTTGGTGCAATTAAATCTTCAATAGAAAGTTATTAATGTATATGTCTACAGATATATTCACTTGATTCACTTACTTTTACGAACGAAATGTCCACTGAAATACTCAGTTGGAAATATTCAGTTACAATTCAAATATTCATTTTTACAAATGAAATGTCTATTTATTATTCACTTGGAAATGGTTCATTTAAAATAAAAAAAATCACGCAAAATACCCATTGGAATATTCAATTGAAAATGATTTATTCCTACAAATGAAATGCCTGTTGAAACATTCGCTAAGACGTTTTTATTATTTTGTGAAATTGGGGAGGCGGATGAAAAAGTTTCACTATTAACCCACCAGAGCCATAAATAAACACAACACATCTGAATTTTCAACAAAGTACAAACCTTAAGGTTACACACTTTAATAACTCACATGGGCGCGACTTTCTGTGTGCCTCTTTAAAAATATCAAAGAGAAATATGACATGAAAGATGTAATAATAGTTTTGTATTCCAGTCATTGTACGGACTGTGACTCTCTCCCATCTGTTGAACTCAGGGAGTTAAACTGGACTCTGCGGCGTGATATAATAAACCGATTTGTTTGTTGCAGATCTGGCAATTACGTTACCGATAATTATGAATGACGTTCGTTTAATGCCGTTGCCAGGTTTTTATATTAGCTAGATGATATAAATTCTCACAGTTGTATCCCCACAGTGTCAGGAGCGGGTCACAGTATTGTTATCCCTGGTGCTCATGCGATTAGTTCCAACACTGTCAATGTGAGTGAATCAGTTTCAGCAGCTTCGTCTTGAGCCTTGATATCGTTGTTGTGTCAGACATTGCTATGGTCGTTTTCATTTTGCTCGTTGTAGAAAAGATATGGTAAACATGTGGCAAACGTCGTGTGTCTTGTAAAGCCGCGCCTTAAGAACAAACAACATGTAAATGCAGACACAATAAAATTCAAAATGAAAAAAGAAGGAAAATTTCCGATATTTCAGGTATTAAATCATTCTTTTAAGCTAAAAAAAAAAAAAAATCAAAAAAGGATCTAAAGATGAAAAAACATCTGAAAAAAAATATGTAAATAAAATCTTAGCGAAAATGCACAGGCTAAATGATGAAACGGCTGCTTAGCTTTTATTGCTTCTGTCGGTTCATCATCCTCAAAAGATCATATCAATGAGCTTATCTTTTTGTGGTCTGTTGTAGAAATTGAGTACAACTTGAAATTTTTCTGACACTGTCGTGAAATTGGACAAATGAATTCGCATAACTACAGACGTCAGCTCTCTTTTACCAAATATTCTATGAACTGACTGAAGGTATTTTAGTTTTTCTATTGAGTAATGAAGAGCACAATAATTCACATGTCTATCTATTACAACTAAAAATGTATTTAAGATAATGAATACATTTCAAATAAAACAGTTTTTATTCGCTCTTGTAAAATTCACCTTTTACACTTGTGCTGTTTCATGACAGGGCCAGTGAAAAGTGATGTCGCATTTTTTTTTCTTTGTCCCATTGTCTTGTCGCAACCGTTGCTGCCGATAACACCGGTGTTCTTCTTCTCTTTCTCCTTCTCTCTATCTCCGTCTTATAGAATCATCTCAAACTTTACATAATCACCACCGTCGTCCTCTAAGACATCATCATCAGGATGAAACATTCTTTATAAAACATTAGTCTTATCCAAGCTTCTGTTTTCACTCTAGTTCCAGAATTGTGAATCACGACAATGGCCTACCGACAGAAACAAGCGTGTAGGCCTATGTTTGGCCCACAAAATTTCAGGAAAGCCTGGCCACAACTTCGACCCCAAGCTCAAATGAAATTTTTCAAGGTGAGTGTCCGTAGACCCGCAGGGCCAAGAGCTTCATGCCGGGATCCTCGCAGAGTCAAAGATCGCCACCGCTCTTTACTTTTGCAGTCCTGATATTAAAAATTTTATGAAATAGCAATATGCACCCAGATTCATGACCTAGTTGGGGCCTGGCTTCCACAGAAAGTAAGGAAGCCTAGGGTCAAGAGGACAAACCAAAGCTGTACGGCAATGAAAAGCCATTAAATCACCCTGAAATAATGACAGTCTGCAAAATATAATATTAATGATATTGTGGATCATACGGTAACAACGTGTCGTTTGTCGTAATATGGGTGTTGTAATAAAGTCGTAAAAAAAGGTGTCGTAATACACGTATAGGAAAGTATCGACAGATTTTTATTTTGTCAGACATGAAAAGACCGCTGGTATAGTGACAGTGAAATTGTATTAAAAAACAAAGTAACATACAAAACATTTCACAACATAATTGAGTGCCTCCGTTATGCTGCTACATCGCGGGCAGAAAACTAAGCTTCAGTTGTTGTTGTTTTTTTGGTCCGACCGTCATGTTGCTGCTTCAAGTCGGGCTTTTATTTCAAAGAAGTTTCGTATTCCATAGAAAGCCTGACACGTTTTCTGTTCATTATCATTGACACAAATAACCTTTAACGAACATGAGTTTAACTTCGGAAATCTCAGTTCAGCAATGGCTCATTTTGCTTATAATGTAAATACCACGCGCCCCCTAACAACACCCCCCCCCCCCAAACAAAAATTAAAAAATTCGGTCTACTTACGATTCCTGACAAAGCGCAAAGGGCAAAGAAGCAAACTCAAAACCATGCTGCAGTCATTACATTAAAAATTAGTTCTATAAGATTTGTTGCTAAATATGAGCCCATGGAAACTTCCAACAAAACAAAATTAATAAATCCAGTTGACAGTTTTCAAGACCATGTTGTTAATAATAATAATAATAACAATAATACTCAGCATTTATATAGCGCCTCATCCCTTCAACAACCAGGCTCTATAAACGCTTTATAACAGTTAAATATCATATAATCACACACACAATACACAGGCATACTCAGGAGAAAGCAAAAATGGACATTCAGAGTGTAAAAAGATGCTCTTCAACTAAGGTTTTAAAATCATAAAATTTTCAGTCGCTCTCAAAGACAGAGGCAGAGAATTCCAAATCTGAAGCCCTTGAAAAGAAAGACTTTTCACCCATGGACTTAAGGGGCATCTTAGGAATTTTAAATTTCCTGAGTCACCAGATGATCTAAGATGCCGTGATGATACATTGTCAAAAGATCCGTTAAATAGGTTGGTGCGTTTTTGTACATACATTTGTGACAGAGGGTATAGCCAGCTTATACATTATTCGTTTTTCCACCACTAGCCAGTGCAAGCTCTGCAATAGAGGTGATGCATAATCTATTGATGTTGATCCCGTTCATTCTAGAAAAAGATGCTCCAAGCCGGTGTCTCTACGTCAATGAGACGTAGGTTTCCGAAGGACAGGTAGCATTACGGTAGGAACGGGTTTTCTGCATCAAACTGAGGTCGGCCCGATGTCATAACCAGCGTATCTACGCAGGGACGATGCTGTTCCTATCCGCAGACTTGACGTCAATCCTATACGTCTGATTTCTTTCGATCTATGGCACGGATCAAACGTCTTGGATCCGTCACAGTATGACCTGGGTCATGGGGTTCAATGGTCGAGTTCCGTCGTGCGATTTGAGGTGACACCAGAGACACAGCACTGGTGTGACATTGTTCTGACTGGACACGAGACCACATCACCCAAGAATATGATAATAAATACATGTAATTGTTGGTTTTGAGTTACAGCTGCTCACATCAAATTACTAGCAAAACAAAGATGTTGTTGATCTGCTGCAGGCCCGCACGATACCACAGACAAGACTAAATTCATTAACCTTAATTACGTGCGACCGGACCGAAATCATCGTGTTGTTTCGTGTGCGTATTTGGTGGGGGGGGGGGGGGGAGGGATTGTCAAAAGGTGTCACAAATAATGAAGACGGAGACCTGTATGTGTCAAATGTGGAATATCTGATAATTGGTTTTACGTCATCCAAAATTGTTTGTCTTTGCTGTACTTTGTGGAGGAGGAAAAGGAAGTTACAATACTATGCGTTTTTGTGTGTGTGTGTGTGTGTGTGTGTGTGTTTTTGTACTAGTAACTGCCCCATTCTTCAGATGGTCCAAAAAAAAAAAAAAAGCTCTGTGGTTAAATTCTACGTATGCACCACTGCACATAGTGTACTGTCCTATCTATACATCGCTGAGCTTTGTGGGTGACTTTCGGTATGAAGTGGTGTCCTTTGTTGTTTATTTTTTACCATTCGAAAAATGGGGCAGTTACTAGTAATAATATAATTATTTCTCCATAGTCACATATTCGTTCATTTTTTTCTCTTTTTTTTTTTGGTAGGAGTTACATCTAATGAGTTTGAGTTTGGCAAAAGTACATCTACACGGTAACTGTGATCCAGTGTCAATGAAACACCGCCAGAAGCGCCCACCAACCATCCGTTTTCAATTCAACATGTCAATTATTCATTTCTCTTCTTTTATCACAAAAATCCCCGTGTCCCTCTGTCTATTACCTGTCTATGCAGATCTGTATTTTCTACGATTCATTCAGAGTTCACTATCTAAGAATGGGAGTTTGTGTGGGGGTGTGGGAATTTAAGATGGGTGCGGTCTCCACACAAAACTCGGGTTCCAAGAAATGACGCAACATCCTGATTCTAGTTTTATATTTTTCAGGTAAATGTCGGTTACTGATGCTAGCTCTTCGCGGAACGGAAAGACTACGAGCGTTATGAATGGGCCAGGAATGTGTCGGAACTATGACAGCCCCGGTAGCCCTTTTTTGTCTTCGAACTGCCAAAGACGAAAATTACCATTTAGATTTAGGGCTGAAACAGTGGAACCGGCCTAAAATGAAAGGTGGCGGGATAGTTTAAATTTGCACACACACACATGAAAAAAAAGTCGACGAAATGATTCCCGATTTCTGGTACTTGTTTGTGATTTAAACATGTCGATATGGCGACAATGAAGGAGATGTGTATTATCTACTTTTTGTACTGTGAAATTGTGACATACTGTTTTGAAGATATCTGTACGAATACTTTATGGGGCTGACTCATTTTTCTCTCCTCTTTTCAGTGTTTCTTTTTTCCTTTTCACCAGTTAATCCCCCCCCCCCCTTTTTTTTTGTCCAGCCTTTACAAACACCGTTTTATGTGTGTTATCGTCAACGCTCTACGATATGATACGACATATGTCAGATTTATGGCAACTGGCCGTTCATTGCAATCCTAAGCATGAGAGTTTTCAGATATTACAGAAAAAGAAATGCGCTAATAGGAAATAATTCAATATTCTCTGCCTAATATTATCATCACTCTTTATACAAGTACCAACACTGAAAGCCTTGGTGACAAAAGCTGTCTTTCATCTCAATCAATTCTAAGCCCTGTAAATTGTTTAGACTTTCTATGTGTTTTGTATATCGTGTCCTTGAGACACATTCGGCCTATACAACATTTTTGTTTGTTTGTTTGCTACGAAATAAGTGTAATCACCAAGTTTTTATAAATATGTGCTGGAAAAGCGAGTAGGAGGGGGGAGTAAGGGGAGGGGGGAGACAGTAGGGAAACGATGTTAGCCTTATAAAGTATTCGTACACGTGCCCTCCGTGCCTCGTGCATGCAACGCGGATGTCCTTTAAGTTTAATTGCAGGAAATCAGTAGGCCTACAAAGTGTCACATTTTATATCCTGGTGCGACGACAAGGGCTCTGACCTGGGAGAGTCATCCTCCTCAGCTCGCTCAAAATATGATGAAGGATACACGACTGTCGTTACCTGAAAAGAAGCAGTGTTTTTGTCCGGCTTTGTTAGCTGACAATTAATAACATAGGAACAGCCAGTGAAACACATTGTTTCAATGTGTGAAACTCAATAGACAATGCAATGAATTCAAAGTATTTCTTCTTTAAAAAAAAAACAACAAAAGGCATTAACATTGGGTCCACTTGGGATATTATTGGTTACCTGTCGCATGTTTGCGGTTAAGGGAAATGATGAAAGCAATAGAATCATGATTGACTGGTTTACGAATAGTCTAATGATTACCATATATGGGACCAACGTTTACTTGTATAAACAGTTAGAATTATTGTCTATTGAAACGAAAAGGAGCAATGAAGTTTTAGACCCACGCGTACTTTTTACATGCAACCAGATTACCTAGCTATCATAATAATGAGCGACGGCAAGTTCAACCTACCAACACTGAAATGTATTTATTTTCTTTTATTTTCATTCTTTGGCATTTCTTTTATATTATAGGTTTCTTACTCAAGTTACTGTTTCCCAGTTTCGCGGGGCTATGCGAAATACACCTTATTATTATTATTGTTATTTGCCACATTGTAACTTTGTGCCAAGCCCAGCTCTAAACCCCAAGGGTTTTCTGTGTGTATGTGTGTTGTTGTTGTTATAGGCCTATACTTTTTTCTTTCAGTTCTCAGTTTGTAGCATTCAATTAGTGGCGTGCAGAGGTCTGGTGATGCCCCACTATGCCCGGGCCAACTCCCGTGCTACATGTTTTGTCAGCACCAAGACTCAAGTATAGGGCCTAATACTCTTTAACTGGGTGGCCCCTGAAATGGATGCCCGGGACCATCGCCCCCTCTGTTTATCGTCACAAGTACTGTTTATTCAAAGATAGACATTGTGTTTACTATGTGAAGTACTGTATATTCAAAGATGGACATAATGTTTACCGACACACCTATTCTATGTTCAAAGATAGACATTATGTTCACTAACACAAGTGCTGTATATTCAAAGATAGACATTTTGTTTACTAACAAAAGTATATTATTGTACATTATTCAAAGCTAGACACAGTAAATGTATGTGACGTGATAGCTGAACTTGGAGAGTGTACGGGCCAGTGGCCAGCAAGTTATACAAGTACATGTAGATCATCACTGAAGTCGCTCGTACAAAAAGGGGTGGGGTGGGATGGGTGTGAGGGGCGAGCATATGAAAAGCGTTTCAATTGGAACGCGAAACTTTTAACCCGTGCTACATGTTGCATAACATAAATCAATCCAGCAGGTTGGATGATAGCGAGAGTACGGTAGTCCGGGAGTGTGGAAACTGCTCATGACCATTGCGTTGACGGTAATTTGATATCACAGCTTCAAAAACACAGTGAATGTATGAGAACTGCAGGGTAACATACACTCGTTAGCTCGGCGAGCACCAGCCGATTTTGATGGTGTTCACTCATTCCTTACGGTGACTTTTGTGAGCGTGGACGGGAACTCTCAAGTCTATCCAGTTTGAAATTTAGACCTGGTTCAAAGATGTTTTTTCTTTCTTCACTCAGTATAAATTATACAAGATATAGGCCTAATATTTTAGACATTAAAATAAAGGGAAATCAATGAACTAGGATGGGATTCAATATTTCCAGAAGTTGGCCCAGACAGCAGTGTTGGGAAATTGGTGTGCTCTCTCCAACGAAGCAAAAATCCGCCAGCCGAATATTCGGCTTATCGTATCCAATGAGTCAACTCATTCAGCTACGACATTGCATTTCAGTGAGACCTCGCTTACCAGCCGACTTGTTGGAAACATCTGTGCCGTGTATATATACATGCTTGAGGACCCATCCATAAAAAAAGTGACCTCCATTTTAACCCCACCCCCCACCCCCCTATTGATGATAAGGCCTTGATGTTTGAACACTTAAAGTGGGATTTTGCATGGACTATTTGACTGTTTCGTTCAAGTTCAAGTTCATATTAGAAACATGTGATATTTTTTTTTACATCATCCAACAATGTAATTTGTTCCAGTAAAAGAGTTAAATTAAACCAAACAAGTCTTTTTAATTCATTATCATAGGCTGGTGAACAGCGTGCACACCCGCCACAGCCTCCACCCCCCCCCCTTTCCCATGTACGCTTTGTTACACGCGGGGGGCAACCCCATTCCTCCTCCCCCTCTAAGCGTACATACTATATGGGTATCCCCTGGCTGGTAATAACACTGAATTTCTTTACCCCGGGCTTGGCGCATGAAATCACTGAAGCTGTTTAATTTTAGTAAAATTTTAATATTATTTAATCAAACGACAGGCCATGATGGAAAGGGTCGAGACTGACGGGAGACTATCATCAACAAAAAGTGGTGTGATCTGTGGCCTAACGTGGGTTGCCAGCACCGGGGGACAAGGCAAGTGTTGCGCCCCCCCCCCCCACCAGAGTCCCTTCCACCTGTCCAGTATTGAACCCTTTACGGCCTTACTCTTCGAACACATGTATTACATCGGGAAAAAAATTATAATGCAATGAAAGTAAAATGCATTTAATATTAGAATAGTCAAATTTATTTAAACTCGTCTGATTTTAACATTAATTTAAGTTTCTTTCACGACTGGCAGTTGAAATAGTCCCCGCCCATACTACGCCACTAGACTGGGTGTGATTGGGGAACTATTGAATATTATTATCAAAATGTATCAAGCAAAGCCCTGCGGTGGGGACAAACGACCAAAGCGATACGGTGCAATAAATTTCCAAGAATTTGCACGAGTATCATCAAAGTGTGTGCAACTCGCAGATACATTGTAGCCTATTAATCAAAAGTGGCCTTTGTTCGGTATAGGAGGTAGAAGGGCGATAGAGTGATTGCAACACCGCTAAAAGTCCCTTAGCTAATAATAATAATGATAATACATGTAAGAACAACAACAACAGCACAATGTTAAAAGCCCAAACTATAGTGGTACGGTAGTGAAAGAGCAGTAATAATCGCAGTGTGAACAACCCAGACTGCAACCTTACCTCAATCCGACGTATATTTGTATAGGAGTTCCGCAGGATTGTTAGGATTGTCGTCTGGGCGATATCGTAAGCAGGGGATCTACATAGAATCGATATCATTCATATGAGCAAACTTGACATCTCTTACATGTCGGATATCCGTAGGGTTGCGGACTAGCAATGATGTTTGTATTGCGAATAGCAACTGACTACAAGACTGTACCGGTATTAATAAAAATGAAAAACGATTCATTGACGGTTGAAGAGGCAACACTCAACATATGAGGTCTATGTTGAATGTAACTGGAGATAATAATAATATAAAACAGCCTTTGCAGAGTTTTATAATACATGTAATAATGATAATATTAATACACAGCATTTATATAGCGCGATATCCCATTATATAAATGCAATATATTATTATTATTATTATTATTAACAACCAGGCTCTAAGCGCTTTACAACATTTGTATCATATAAATCACACACACAATACACAAGCACACTAAAAAACTAGATGGATTTTCAGAGTGTAAAAACATGACTCTTCAGCTAGATGGCAATATATATGCAGTCCTCTGGCCATTATTTTGCTGGCCGATTTACTAGATTTAGGCTACACTGTGACCTTTCACGTAAGGCCCTCAACGGGAAGCCCCAAGTGCTCACATTTTCTTGGGAAGGAATCAGTTCCATTTCCCCCATTAGGTTCTCGTCATTTATGGAAATTCTTTTCCAGAAAAGACGATTGTTCGCAGAAATGAATGTGTTAGGCTATATAGTCCGTCGAAGCAGTCATTCAGCGTGTCAGTGCTACAGTTTTGTGAGATTTATAGGTTACAAAAGAAAGATCATCCCGTTTTTCTTTCAACATGGGATTTGATTTTTCATAGCTTCCTCTGACGTTGATCTAAAGCGACATAAGATCAAACATGAACATTATGACTCATATTATATATAGTCTAATAATAAATAATAATAATAACAACATGCAAACTATTTCTATTTTGTCGCCAGAAGATCAACCGTAGTCTAGGTGTCGAATATATAATATCGTGCACAAAAACCACAATTGTGTTTAACCAGTCTTGACATTACATAGCGGTCGAGAACGGAAACAGGTCAAAGGTCATACGGCTCGCGGCAGCTTTCATTGACACACTCGACAAACAGGAGGCATAACGTTCTGAGGACTGACCTACCAAGGATATTCAGTGACGGTTCGCGATGGAGCTGGAGAGGGTTTTACCGAATGATTGTTGGTTAAATACGAAAGAGGTGAGAAAACATTTTAAAAATTTTACTCGTATAGTTTACGGACACAGACAGGTTGTAAGTCTTGATTACATAAAGTTGGATGTGATGTTATCATAGCCTATGGAACGTCCTCGGCTCAGCCTCGAGATGGGCGCCACAGCAGGACCAAGTTACGTGCCCTACTTCTTTTTGCCGTATAGAATGCCCGATTATTCCTTCGATTCAGTCTTATTTTGGATCTTGAAATATGATTAAATTTTGATCAGGACTGGGGATTTGTTTTAAAAATCTTCAGATGATCTGAAATTCTATCTAGATCTACATGATTTCGTTTTCAAAGTATTGTTTTCGTAAATAATGTTGATGCCGTGTTTTTAACCGGATGTTGACAAAAATAACATCATGACCTCTTCCGGCGACGGCGCATGCGTTCAATCCGGCGTGACGTCACTTCCAATTTCGCCGACTCATGCTTTAGGCAATGAGTGTAACTAGAAGAACCTTCGGGAAGCCTAGATATATTTAAATATCAAAATACAAACCAAGTTGCGTCATGCTTTGGTGATACACTAAAACGAATTATATAAGTTTCGGAAACATAAAGATCTTGTCACAGTTTTGTGTAATGTGAAGCACCAGGAATCACCGCTGTTGCTTACCTTAGTGACATTATTTTGTATCTATTTTTAGAAATAACTCACATTACGTACCCCCGAGAAGAGTGTTTGTTAGCCAGGATCATAACAAAGACAACGCTCTTTTCCACCTGCCGTGGCATTGAGCTATTTATAGAGTTATAGAGCCTAATGATACACATCTTCAAGAGTAACAACAGTGCCTGTTCTAGAACTACGCACAACAAAGAGAAGATCCGAAGTTTCTTGATCTTTTTCAATTCAACCCACACAATTTCACAAAGGATTATTTCAGTATTGAAGTGAAGTTGAATCTTTCTGGTCTAGGAGTAGGATTATCACTCAAGAACTGGCTTGTGACTTTTGACAGCAGTCTGAGGAGGAATCTTGTTGGATTTACTATTTGAGTGTGAGAATATCAATCAAAATCGACCCCAGGTAACCAGTTGGTTGAGGAATTCTAGCTCACCTTGTGGAATTTGTGCCTTGCTGCTCTACCTTGAGCAGTAGATTTGCAGACTGACACTACAGTCATGATTAAAGAATATTTCACTGATGGTCTCATAGGATTAGCTATTTTGCTGAGCTTGTTTCGAACAGATTTGGTTGGCATTAATAATATCATCAATTACCCAGAAGTACAAGACATTATACTTGGACAAACAGCTGCTTATTTGCCTGCTAATTTCCACAACTCCCCAAATGTCTTTGGGAACCCAAAGCACATTGACTTTGACAACCAGGCATTTACGGACTGGTATCAAAATGTTCAAAACTTGCCTTTGTTTCGAGAAAGAAGTCAGAACGAAATAGAAGCATTTCTTGTGAGTGCATCTCGTCCAAATGTAGAAGGTGAACAGTTTCAGTCTGATCACACTGCCAATAATGTATCAGAAAACAATGGAGTGCCAGAGACCTCATCTCCTGCTTTACCACAGGAAAGTGCGAATTCTTTTGTTTTGGAAGGGATAAACTCTACAAGTTCCCCAGAGGAATCTATTTCAGCCAATGGAGGGGTGCTTGTTCAAAACAGTGACCAGCCCGTTGTCGTTGATGTGACATTTTTGTTTAATAACCCTTTTCCAGGCTGTAATTTAACAAGAGAGGTACATATATTTAAGACCTGTATCAACTTTTGTGGAAGTGGGACCTAATTTAAGTAATTTTATGGGGGTGTGGAGGACTACAACTACGTGAGATGAATTTGTGTCGAGAGATTTATAAACGTGATCAATAATTTTTTGCATTGTAGATCATAATTATTATATTTATCCATTTCTTCTTATTATACAATTTAATTTTATTTTATGTGTGCTACAAAACTGACAGATTTGGTGGTTGTGTGTACAGATTACTGGAGCAAGACTTTTCCTAAAATTGTGCTTTGTATCAAAAAACTTTGAGTACATCTATTCCTCACAAAGTGAATCTTGCCAGTCCAGGAAGAGATGAACCCCAACACTGGCATTTTCACTTCAATCAAAGTCTATACCTGCTGTAAATAATATATCGTAAGATGGCTCTTGATCTTCCAGTGACAGGATGTATCATTGTATGTTAAACCAAAACTAAAAGTCCAGTGTGCTGAAAATCTCATTTTCATGATTTGTTCAAGGCTGTCCTCAAAGTTCCAGAATATTTCACCATTTTGACTGTTAATTGTTACTATGTTAGGTAATTGAAAGTAGCTGATGAATCTCCAGGTAACACTATTAACAGGTAATTTGTTATTGTTGAAAATTTACGTTCAGTATACATTTGGAAAATTAAGAATTGTATGGAACTTAGATTAAGAGCTGTTGGTTGTGTCTCAGATTGACTGACTGAACAATATTGTATGACATGAATATTTCAGGACTTGGAACTGATTGATGTACTTTGGCGTCAAGATGCGGATTTGGGTGTTGGAAAGGAAGTGTTTGACCAGACTCTGCGAGAAGAGCTTGAAAGAGAGAGGGAGTTGAAACTCCACAAGCAGCAAGAGCAGGTAGGTTAATTGGAGTAATTTTTAATTTTAACGCTTTGTACAAAATAGCCTTGAAATGAAATAGTAATGGTTGACCCCTTTACCAAACTCTGCGCTCTATCTCCTCTCAGAAAAAAGTAGATCCAGGTCTTGGCCTGTCTGAGAAAGGCCATTGATTGTTTACACGATCAAAGAAGCTTTTACGAAAACCACCCAGTTTATTCACTCAGTTTGCAAAATGCAAGGGAAGACCTGTAACAGTGTAAGTGGTGTGATAAAAATATTATGTAAGTTTGATTTGGTGACTGTATATAATATATATAATTTTGTGTAGTAATTCACAAATTGGCTATAGTTTACAAGTTCAGAAATGGGTGGAGGTAATGTTTCAAGTGATCTCATGTCTTCTGTACATAGGAAAAAAGCATTTAACAGCTTCAGAGGCTGAAAAGCTTAGTACAGCTGTAAAGAATGCAATATGAGGTTATCCCGTTATGATAAGCCGAAACTTTCTTCTGCAGCAGTGGAATTTGATCAAAGTATGGTGTATTATATGGGTCAAAATCTGATTTGCTGTACACTGGTGTTTTCACCATACCAATCTATTTGTCCCTCGTCTGTTTTCCTACAGAATACTTGTTTGTCAACAGAAAATGGTAAAAATGATGCACAAATGGTGTATCTTTCCATTCACATCCTCTGTGTCTACTAAAAGCTATGTATAATTATTCTATTGAAATGTAATGTGGGTGGATGGATCGAGATTTTTTAACAAAAAGTGTGACATTTTTAGGGGTGTTATGATCAAAGCTATATTCCATAAAACTGGAGACCTTGACACTTAATGTAAACAGGCTACAGCAATCCTGATATAACAGTCTAAATGTATGTTTGGCACGCTAGCCTCTTCTCTCGGCAAGGAGTGTGTATGGCGGGGTCAAAAGATCGCCGTTCGTACGTTACTTTTGGTGTTAACTTTCGTCAACATGAGGCTTTCTGCTGGAAACATGAATTTCTGACCGCTGGACTTAAATCGCGGCGTGATTTTTATTGCATAATAGCCCCTTTGTCTTCACACAAAGAACGGAATCACACACGTGGCCCGTCTTTGTCCTACAGAGCCAGGTAGTCAGCAGACCCGTCATCGTGTTTATAACCGGTAACGTACGCTGCTGGTAAGTGGCCGTTCGGCTCGAAGCATGCGGTCGCGATAGGTCCGCGGGTGAATTTTCAAGAGCTGATTAGGTGATCTCAAAGGTAACTTAACACTTTCAACGGATATGGAGCAGAACGGCAACAAGACGATGGGTAAGTTTGGTGTTTATTATCACTCAAATAACGTACACCCACTTCCTTACTGAAGTATGTGCAATTTCAATATTGAATGAATTTATTGGACTGTGGGATCCAGCGAGAATCAGATGTGCGCTAAAAAACCAGAAATGCATGGTGTACGCATTATTTAAGGTCAAAACAACGGTTTTTTTCATAAATGCCCTCGTGTTTAATAACGAACAGACTCTCAAATGTGTGTAAAACTTGCGAAATGGAAATCAAGCGCCTTGGCCTTAAACATAATAAAGGTATAGTCCGTGTAAACACTTCTTGGCAACATGCCAAATGCGCGACGAGTCAGGGAAGATTGCTACACTAGTGCGTGCGTTATTGAAACCCTACAAGGTGTTGTGTTTACGTGACGAACGCCGTGATGTAAAAAGATTTTTTTTATTTCTTGCATTTAAAAGGCGACTTTCGCTCAGCGGATATCTTTCTCATTATTGTCCATCACCCCATCCAATGCCCTGATATTGAACATGACTGAATTATTTCCCGGTAGCTACATCTGGAGTTCGTTACGGCAACACGTATTGCATGGTGTTTAATAATGCACTGCATACTGCGGGGAAAACAATCAATAAACGGTACCCTGCTGTACATTAAATTCGTAATTTGTCACTTATGACCGTCACACATAATGAAAATACAAATTTCCTACAATGATGTGATCATAAGTCTAAATTGGATGATAACATCAATGGATGTTCGTAACGTAAACCCGAAATGTTTTGTGTTTCAATGGCATACGCCGATCTCAACGAAAGTTTTTCTTTTGTTGTCATTTGGTTTAAATAGTTCACATTTACAGAACTTGATTTGGTGCCGTGTAGCAAGAAATAAAACTACGACCACATTTTCAATAGGCTTTGAGCTTCACGTGGGCCTTCGTTATTGAAACTCGAAATGCTCAGTGTTGCATTAACGTACGGCAGCCCGGATCTGAAAGAACACATGTTTATCAGTTGCACTGATGTTAGTAAACTTGCATGCAATACAATTTTTTACATTTGAAATTGACGACCCAAAACTTGGATGACACGATCAAAGTCATACATTTTGAGTGTCACGTGGGAGAGTTCGTTACTGAAACTCGAAATGCTTAGTGTTGCAGCCACATACTGCCTTTGCCGATTTGAAAGAAGGCCTATGTTTTATAATCAGCTGGTTTCTGGTAATTCATATTATGAATACTATAAATTGTGACCTGGTAGTGTGGAATAAAAGTGCGTTTACATTTTTTTTCAATATAGACTTTGAACTCCACGTGGTAGTTCGTTACTGAAACTCCAAATGTTTGGTGTTGCAGTAACACACGGCCGTTGCCGATCTGAAAGAAGGCTTTTCTTTTGTTGTCATTGGGTTTCAACTAATTCACATTATTAAAACTTGTTTTGGTGCTGTGTAGCAAGAAATAAAAGTACGATCACAGCTTTCAGTAGGCTTTGATCTTCGCGTGGGCGTTTGTTAGTGAAACTCGAAATGCTTAATGTTGCAGTCCGGATCTGAAAGCACACATTGATATCAGTTGCACTGATGTTCGTAAAATTGAAAGCAATAAAATTTTGATTACATTTGAACACCAAGACCTAAAACTTAGATGGCACGATCAGAGTCGTACATTTTGAGTGACGTGGGAGAGTTCGTTACTGAAACTCAAAATGCTTAGTGTTGCAGTCACATAAGGTCTTTGTCTGAAAGAAGGCTTTACTTTTATAAGCAGTTGGTTCCAAGTAATTCACATGATGAAAACTTTAAATTGTGTCTTGATAACAAGGAATAATAGTAGGTTGTCTACATTTTTCAACTTAGACTTTGACCTTCGCGTAGGAGTTCGTTACTGAAACTGATTTGGTTTCCTTCTTCTGATCTTCACTGTTTATCTAGGCTTAAGCGTCTATCCGTGTAGCCTATACTCTGCAGCTCTTAGAAACTTTCAGTAATCATGGAAGAATTATTTATAAAAAGCTTTATAATAGTAGGCTACATAGTATGGAAACTCATATCTGTAATAATGTATTGCCATTCCATGTTGCTGGGACATCTAGATCTGCAAGGACGGGAAACATTTTTGTTTAGACGCATGCAATCTATGTAAAATATTTGATATTATCAAATGATAATTTCATCTCAGACATGTTACCGCAGTAGTAATGCAATGAATTGTTATTGAATCACAGTTAATAAGCAGATCTGCAAACATGGCTTTGGCTGATGAGTTTCATTCATTACACCACACCAATGATAATTTAGCTTCAGCCCAGGTAAAATATCAGTTCATGCTTTGATTTGCGAATGTTTAAGTGTTTTAAATGTACCATTTTTTAAAAATCTCAAATCCTCAGTGACTTTTCTAAAGAGTTTAAAGTAGCAGGATGTTCATGCTGGTCAGAGGCCACAGAGAAAAGGTTGAGATTGCAGAATATACAGCTGAGATAAAGGAGATTTTTACAGGCCACAATGATGTTTCAACTTTGGTTTTCAAACCACAGTACTTTTACTGAAAGTAATAGTTCTGGGTCCAATCACAGCTGTCAAAACAAAGATCTGTGAAAGCTTTCAAATAATCCAACAAACAGCCTGTCTTCAAAGTGTACAAAAAACCACCACCACTGTGCAAGACATCTATGTAATAAGGAAGACCTGTCAGACAAGATGGTCCAATAAGTAACACTGTGCCCACTATTGTGGATGGTTCACTAACAAGGATGGGATAACATGAGGTAGTGCTGAAATTTCTGAAAGATGACAGCCCTAAAATGATGGCTGTCCACTACCTTATCCCGAGAGAGAGTTTGGCAGCTGCTAGGCTTAGTCTTCCAAGTAGGCTAATAAAACAGGTAGATGAAATGAAGGCCCATCCAAAGACTGTGAAGATTGTTAAAAAAAACAATTCTATGAGGACTATGTGTGGCTGCACCTTGATACCAGTTGCTATCAAAAAGTTACTGTCTGGAAAGGTTTACTGCCTTGCTTGATACTTGGTTCAAGATCATGACAGCTTTGGGTTCATGAGATTCAGCGAAGCCAAAGCCTTCAGTTTCATTTCATAAAAATGGAGTCAGATCAGATCAACAAGCTAATGGAGATGAAAGTTGATGACAGTGTGAAATTGATCCATGCTTCCAGATAACACTTCATGTAGCTGGATTATCAAGTTGTTGCCAAATATGCATGTAAAACTTATTAGCTATGGAGGCTCAGCAAGTAGTTTTGCCCTTCCCAAAAGCATACTTGTTTGAATGTGCCTTTGGTGCTGTTATGGATATGGTGACTAAAAAATGAGAACATGTTACATGTTATTAGTTCTACAGTTTTCTACTTGAGTTCCTATGTATGCAGACTGAACTGGGCATCAAAATCAAATGGAAGATTACCCACATTTATTTTCTTTTGTTCACAGTTTATAAAAGCACTTCTGGCCTTCCCTGTAATTGGGCATTAAATCAAATAGATGGGGTAGGGATGGAACATAGAACTCTTGAGAACCAGTGCAGTAAACTACAATTTTGGTGTGATTTCAGTGCCCATGTGTCCTTTTGTCATTTTATGTAACATACAGATTTTTGCTGGCTAGCTTTAGTAATGACCAGTGCATCCTGATGTCCATCTGTGTTAAGTTTTGCAGTAGATGCTAGCATTAAAATACAGTTAAGTTACATTTCAGCATTTACATCTGAGGAAATGAGAATTCAATTATTTTGGCGTTTATGTCACAAACATTGTATTGGTTCACATAATTTAACTATGGCCCTTAAACTCTTTTGTCTTCTGTGTCTGTGATATCTTTAAACAGATGCTGAACTTGAAATGCACCTTAGTCTGATCCTTTCACTTCAGTGTAGGAAAATTGCGGTTCAGTTGTTTGGTGTTTATGTAACATACAGTCTTTTGCTAACTGGAAGCTCTCCCATAGCTGCTGAACTCATATACCCTCAGTAGGCCTGGAGCCTTGTACCAAAAGCTCAAGTTAATAATAATTTTAAATTGACCACAGTATAATAGTGCATGATTTCTGGGACTTTTACAATTTGGTGTTTATGTAACGTACATACTTTTGGTGTCTGCCAGCTTACTATTGTTGCAGAAAGAGCATTTTTGTGCCACATTAGACTTTGATATTAGTAATAGTCAGAACCATTTATTCATTTATTTGGATAAGTACATTTTATTTTGAACATATTTTTATGTTTTTGATGTTTATGTAACATACAGACCGCAAATCTGAGAGGCATTTTGAATGTCACAAATGATTATTGACTCACAAGATTGTATTTCTGACAGTATGAAATAAACTTGCTTAATTAGTTTCCTGGCCTTCTAATTACAAGTGCTTGAGTTGTTTTTGTGTTGTGACGGTGTTTATGTAACATACATCCTGTCAATCAAGAATGAGTGATATTGTTGAAACCCAAGGGAATGCTAAAAGGCAGCTACAGAGTATGAAAGACAATTGTTTACAGAATGAGATGTACTGGTTTTTAAGGATGGATATCAATTTTTAAAATTCATCATTGTGTCACAAAAAGTGTACAGCAAATCAGATTCTGACCCATATGTAAATAGTTGCATTGCACTTGAATTTGAAATGTAATAATTCTGTTGTTGCAGCAAAAAGCTGATTTGTTGGCTAAAGAAAAGGAGGAACGAGAGAAACAAGAACTAGCAGATCAGTGGCTGAAGAAAAACTTCAGAAGAGATGGAGAGACAGGTCAGCAGTTCTTCATCTTATCATAATTGCAGTACATGTTTTAATTTGTTGAAGTCTGATTTGTTTTTAAATAATAATGTAATGAAATATTTGATTGTGTGCGATTTTGATCTAGTTTTTGTTGTGTTGTACAGTTGTTACTGATTATTCTCCTTATCTTTTTATTCCATGTTGCATTCGATGAAAGCTTGGTATGAGCTTGACACAATAGTCTTATATATATAATATGGCACATTGATCCAGTGGGTCAGGGCATTTGACCCAGGTAAAATTGGTCCCAGGGTTGAATCCTACTTAGGGGTTCAAGCTGATTTACACTTTTTGTGGTCTATTCCTATTCAAAATATCCTTTCGGTGGCAGCTGATGGAAGCTGAAAGTGAAAAGAGGACTTAATTCTTTGACTAGTTATACTGCAATGTTTGTGGTAAAAAGCATTGCTATGGTAATCTACTTTTATTGGGAGCCCTGTGGTTTCAGCCTTATAACATTTTCGTATTCACTATTGAAACAGTTGCGGTATAGCTAAGCCAATGTAATGGTGCATTCATTTTCCCATTGTGTAGAAAATTGCGACGTCCTAATACTAATAGGACAAATAAGAAGCAAGCTAAGATAGTTTTTCAACAAGTACCGATAGTTACGATCTTGACTGTGATGGTGTGTAATGTAACTAAGATAATGGAATTTGTTTAAAGATCTAGATATTGTGTATTATGTTGCAAAACAATGCTCCAGATTTCAGATGTTAATTGATGGTGTGTTGACTTCTAGAAATATTTTGTAAATGGTTGGTCCGCAAAGGATCTCTAGAGGGAAAAATGGCTGAAGGTCTGTGAGTTAAAGCCCCAATAAAATGGTCCTGTGTGAGAAAAAGGTTTCAGCCAAAAATCCCTACCAGAACTAGTTTAGCGTGAAAGTGAATTCAAAGCATTTTTTGTGTGATGAGACCCAATCCTATGACTTTTCTGGGATTTTTTGAAAATCAGTATAATCTTTTCTTCGCAACATGTTTTTTCTAATGCCAAAATGTTTTATGATGCCCAATGCCCACTTCATTTCATTTTTTATCTAATGCTGTCTTCATTGCAGGTGAATGGGTGCGACTGCAGAATGCTACCTCCGGAAATAGCACAAATGTGGGCCCTGTACCTTTGGTGGATAACAATGGAAATGATGTAAGTAGAGAACAGACATAAGATGGAAACTATTTTACAGATTGGTTGTGAAATAATGAGTGGCAAATTATAATTGTAATGTTGTTGGAGAATGTTAAACTGTTTATCAGTTTGCAAAGAATAACCTACAGCTTTCCTTTGATAATGCTCTGAAATGGTACCATTAAAACAGATGCTATCATGCATCCTTAAATACTTATCTCACCAAGAAGAATATTGTGCAAGGAAATGTGAAAACTATCAGTGAGCAATGTAACAAATCCCAGACTGGGAGATGTACTGATTATGACAGGACGACGATCACGAACAGACAAGTATAACACTTAACAGAACAACCAAACAGGCTCACACATTTATTATACATAAAGATAAAGGTATACGTGCAATTACATACAGTACATTATTCAATTCAAATACCATCCAATGGTCATCATTCCCAACATTCATTCGATCTCTGGGTCCACAACCCGATAATAACTTTCTAAAATATACTCCGGCCTCAGCCTCACCTCAATGTATGTACTACTTGCGGGCCTATCTTACTGGCTCCTGCTCAACCTAATCTCAATATCTTAATCTCACCTCAATATCTCAATATCGTAATATCACCTCAATATCGTAATATCACCTCAATATCGTAATATCACCTCAATAGCTTAATATCACATGAATATCTTAATTCATAACGTCCCTGTCTGTGGCCAGACTGCCACGACTAATGTGCTCTCGCTGTCCTGCGCGACAGCTTCACTCAGGCTGGCCTGTGGGTAGCCTTCTGCTCAACCCAAGCATCTCCTTATGCTGGCCTATCCCCTGCACCAGTCTCTCCACCACGGGTAGCCTCACGGCCCGACCCCGGCACCTATAAGAATAACATTACATCTCTATAACACCATACAATTACTATCCACTTCACCACTCATTACGAACCATCAAGCGTACACACAACAGTCCACATTTCACTCACCACACATCTGCACTTCTCTACGGTAACACACCTCTACCGTATTACACAGTCCTCAGACTCGCTACGAATCCATGATCCGAACTTACATCTATCGCTCATTGCGCACATCTCTATACACAGTAATCAATGACTTTCACATTCCTCACATATAACTTATTTACATCATATTCATAGGAGAATATAGTACATCAATCATAGTTCAACCTACCAGTCATCACTGGAAAACACACAATCTCCCGACTGCTTTCTTCACGTCTGTCCCCTTGGACTTCTTAACTTGCAGTGATCTGACTACTCAGATTTTGCCTCAACTCACTCACACACGCACGCTTCAAGTCCCCTTCCCCGCACTTATTAACTCTCGCTCACTCGCTCGTGACAAGCAAGAGCAGTAGTAAGATAAACTATAATTATCCAAATAGAGATGCAGGAACTTCTTTATATTCATGGCCATTCACATGTTTTCGCTTTAGGTTTTGCTAATGTCAATAACTGTCAGTTGTGTTGTATATTCATGTCATTAATTTCCTCTCAGGAATCCATTTCGCTGGAAGCTGCCTTGGACTTCCTTTCAAACAGTGTTGATCCTATCACACTTCCTGCTCTGGATGAGTCCGAAAATGCAATTGGCACCACTGCCTTTGATGGCTTCTCAGATGTTCCTGTCCAGAACATGCAGGGACAACAGGTAATTTAAAGTTCCAAGGAATTCTTAAGTTCTTTGTGACAGTTACAAGTAAAAAATGATCAGAAAATAAATTTATGCATGGGTGCCAGACCTCCGGTATATACCGGATTTCCGGTTTTGCTATGTATCGTTAGCACAGGGCTACGGTCATGTTTTGGCTGATTCGCAGTTTTAGGTCAGGCGCTTCACATGCATCAGCAGCTCTTCATCGCGCTAACAATAACGTGAATTTGAAAGTGAGCAAAGTGTCATGAATTGTGTCTGGTCAAGACCCGCTTGTTCTGCATATCGTTTGAGTGGACGTAGTCTATCATGTGTTGCTCTGACTTCATCTCGTGTGTGTCAGGCCTACGCCAGAATTAATGCATTAAACGCCTGCAGTGGTAGATCTACGAACGTTTATTATCGATTAACGATGGATGCTTTCGTTTTAAATCCCGGTTGCTTGGTTCCGCGTACACTGTGCACATGTTGTGCAGACTGATTTGACGTGTTACTACTGTTACGCAAAAAGCTGGTCCTAGAATCTAGACCAAGGTCGAGCATGCCCCCTTCATCTGTACCGATACACGTTGTACGGCTAGCCCACTAATAATCATTGTACTAGATCAGCCCGATGACAGAATCTTTAGTTTACAAAGGCCTCAGATTGTTCTACTTTTTTAGTTTTCCGGCATCAATATCATCGGCATAGCCGGATTTCACTTCATTTAGTCCAATAAACAGCACTGCAAGCGTGAGTGAGGCCTATAGGTCTGACGCTTCCATTATAACCACGGGGGTCGTAAGCAGTGCGAGTCAAGCAGCGGCATGCTGCTAAAGCCTTGTTTTCATGTGTACGGAAACGAAAACGTCAAACCTCCATTAAGTACCTGTACATATAGTTGTTGTTTTACTACTTGATGGATGTTTGACGTTTCCGTTGCTGTTTCCATTTCCGTACAAAGGAAAACCCAGCTTAGCGGCGTTGATTTGAAAGGGAGACAACAGGATCTGTTTTATTGGCCCAAGAGACACAAAATTCATGTATACTGTCATACATTAATAAACGCACAAAAGCAATGGTTACATGTATTGTCCATTGTGTGTTTGTGATATGTTTTACAAACTTATTGGAGAAATTTTTCCTACATTCCAAATTAAGTAGGAAATAATATTCATCATATAAAACGAACAGTGCTGCAGTCACACACATTTTACGTGAACAAGGAAAGTTATAGGTATGCACAAATACTTAGTAACCGTGGTACATTATTGTGACATGTAAAGAGGTTTCTTCTCTGATACATGTATAATTGAAAATTGCTTTTATACTGCATTGGTGTACGCGATTTAGGTGTCATTTAGTTGGTAGGTCTGTTGTTTTATCACTGCGTTGCTCAGTGCCCGCGACTTCAGGTTTGGCTGATTTGGTCAAAGTGATTTTCAGGTTTGAGATGGCCCCGCTGCTGGCACCCATGAGTATGTATTAGATATTTTAGATCATATTTCTTGTCTCATTCATCTTAATGAAAGATAGTAAGAAAGTATACGCTTGAGATATAGCCAGTTGCATGTTTCCCCGGCAAAAGTGACTGTTTAAAAGTGAGCTGCCAAGTAGTACTATCTACTCACAGGGTTCCTGCGCATCCCTGGAAAACCCCTGATTTTAAATTATTATAAAAACCCCTGGAAAAAGTGAATTACCCCTGAAATTTGCCCTGTATGAAAAAAAACACTAAAAAGCGGGAGAATCAGAGTTACTGTTTTTGTTTTCTCTTATTTTCTGACCTTTGAGTAGCCCTGGAATTTAACATTTTACCCCTGGAAAAACCCCAGGAAAACTCCTGAAAAAATTTCTTAAAGAGGTGCAGGAACCCTGTACACAAAAACTTCATCAGAAAGTGACTTCAGGGAGAGGATTTGGGCTCAGGTTTACTTTTTTGATTTCATTGTAAGTAAATGACATACTGTAACATACTGGATGTGTAATAAGATACTTGTTTTAATGAAGGGTTTTAATTAGACAATAATATTTCCAATTGTGATATTGTCGTACTTTCTTGTTCTTGTAATTTTTTTTTTCAAATTACTTATTGCCCAGCTGAGCTTAGGAATGGCCATCTGAAAATTTGTCCTTAGTTGATCGTGTAATCAATTCCATGGCTGATTTGTGACCTGATTTAAAAGTTATGCACCTATCTTTACCTTGCTTTTCTTTGTGCAGTTTGAATCTGTTGTGCCACAGCAACAACAAATAGTGCAGCAGCCCCAGTTCGTTGAGCATCAAGACAGTCTTGAGGAGAGCTGGAATGGCTTGGTGGACTATCTGAACATGACGAGCACATGTGTTGATGAGACCACTGACAACACCAGTAGCCCTTCTCTCGGGGACCAGATCAACTCATCCATTGTCCTTGCTTCAGATGTGGGTCTGGGACAGGAAGTAAACTCTCAGATGGATTATCTGATCCAAAATGCTACTCTGCCATCCCCAGGCATGGATATAGGAAATGATTTAAGTGAGTGTCTTTTATCTGTCTCCCCATTTTCCTTTTGTCTCTGTTTACCCCATTGGTAAAGATCACATGTTAGGAATTGCCATGTGTCAACTTTTCTAAAGGTTGTACTCCTAAGAGGACTTTGTGTGGAACTGTGGCAGTGACATGAAATAAGACAGCTATTTCCTCAGAAGAACTGTTGCATTTTCAGAAATGTCATTGCACCATAAGTTGTGGTTTATTTTTTGTGACACCCTCAAGCTAGGAGAAGAATTTCATTTTGTTCTCGCAAATATCAGCATTATATGATCACATTTTTTTTTCCAGATAACTTAATTTTGTAAATTAACCTGATGCAAGAAATTTTCATTTGTGTCTTCCAAGGCAAGTCTGAGTTGGTTGTACTTGATGTAGTTTTAGATTGTCAAGAAAGGATTTAACATTGTTTTTAATTTCACATTGTGTTCAAATTTTTATTTCAAGCTACCCTGACCACAGTCAGTGAGCTTAACTCTCCCATGACCCTCCAGCCTGCCAGTAATGCATCTGTGGATTTTGATCTGGGAGATTTCAACTTTTTTGACGATATGCCTGTCCTGGAAAACTCTTCAATAGATGACTTTGACTTGTCGGAGGTAGATGATCTTTTCCGGAGTATTCAAGGCACCAGCAGCGCAGCTGTGATGGATGGAACCATGGATTTGGCAGAAGGTAAGCCATGATATTCAATAACTTTGTTCTGTACTTACAATTCATGATAGGATTAAGTTGTGTATTCTTCTGTTGAGTAAACAACCTTATGGAAAGGTGTGGGACAAAAGCCTGTGGGATGTGAGAAATGTTACATGAAGTGGGTCTGAAAGCTTCAGAAGTTATGAAGGTATCTTGTCGCAAACTATAACATTTGATATGGTACTGTTGTTTTCTTTCACAGTTATGCAATACTTTTTTCTTTCTTTTTTTTTTGTTGTTTAGACAGAAGAAAAGAAATACGCGACTATGAAAGTTGTATCTTATTATAAAAAAAGAAAATAGCGACGGGAGCTGTTTTATTGTGGTACGATTTTGGCTGTTTGATTAGTTTTATTGGTTAATGCCAAAGCCTGAATGACACTGACAGTATCAGATATATTGAAATTAATTAATATTCTTAACCCCCACGCCATGCAAGGCGTGGAAATGCGGCATCGACTTCCCATGCATTCATTGTGCATGTGTGTGTAACATGGCAAGGTCAAACTGACTGCAAGTGTGGAAACTTAGCTTCACGTATCAGATCACTGTCCTCTTTGAGATGTAACTTCGAGATGTCAGGGAGTTAAAGGCCGAAACATCTAATGAAAATATCCACTCTTCCTTTGAAGATCATCATCTGTCTCGCTCCACCTGAGGAGTTTCTTACCGCATTGTTTCTCTTCTAAATCAAAGGCACTGTGACAATGGCATGTTTACCAGTGAACCACTGGTCGGAATCACAAAGACTGGGCTCTGTCAAAAGGTGTAACATCGACATAGAAACAGTTGCTCAACAAATTTGCAACATTATCTCATTTTCTCACAAGTGGACCATCATCTAGAGTTGTCTGTATCTAAGAACCAACCAGAAACAAGCTCTGAAATGACCTTAGCCCCAAATGCCCACATTGGTTCATTAACCCTGGTCCCACGTTGAGTGAACTCGTCCACGTAACGCCCCTGCGGGGATAGCCAGCAGCCAGTCAGCCTATGGTTCGCGTGTTGCCAGTAACCTCGACGGTCGGATCAATCGGGTCCTTGTGAACACGTGTATGGCGTATACTTCAGGACGCACTAACAACAATAGTGGATAAATCGTAAGGGACCCCTATGATATTTGGATAAAGTACTTGTGATGATATGCAGTAGGTTTTATTGTGAAATGGAAAGCCCCAAATCAAGAATTTTCTGCATTTACATGCCTTTTAACACGTTTTATCATTTTCCCAAGACCTCTGCGCTTTTTCTGTCCCTATGTCAGGCCATTCAGGTGAACAAATTATTTTTTAAGCCATTCGCTTGATTTACTAACCACATGTATCGTGACATTGCCTTCTCCCTCCTCTACTATGTAAAGCGTCCACTTACTATAATGTTAGTTTTAGCGAGAGATTTGATTTCCTTCCAGGTCGTAGAGCACATGAATACATGTACTGAAAAGCGGTTTAATCAAAGGAACACAATATCTCTCTAATTACCACATCAAATAAAGACAACGACCAACAACAAAGTCGGTCATTTTCTCCCAGTTTTCCCTGATGAAAAACCTACTGACAGACGCCCTTATGCAGCATGCCCTAATATTACATTGGAATTCATAATTACAGACGTAGAACGGTGTCTCAAATACGCACATGGCCCCTTTCTTCTCATTTCACATGTAGACGACAACCAGCATCAAAGTAAAAGTTTCCCCAAGATTTTGCCCAGTTCAAACTTCAGACCGTCAGTACTATTACACGAGTATGACGAATAGTTGCGAATAGTTGCATCGTAATAAACGTAATCGGACGATACCATTTTGTTAGATATAGTAGGTGTGACAGGATAGATAAACACGCGAAAATTGTGTGGAAAAAAAACGTGAAAAAACAGCGACAGCCTTGGCAATCGAATAAACAAAGCACGAGGTGCACCGTTGATATACAAAAATGTGGCCTCTCGCAGGACCCGCGGTTAAGCGTGTCGGACAAAATAATGGCCTCGAGTGTCTCGCGTGTTGTGCAGGGAGGCCAATTTAGTGGCCTCCCGCAGGACTAGGGTTACTATGTGCCAATCTGGATGAAACTATTTGTTCAGGGCTCGGGGGGCGTTGCCAGTTATCATGCTTTGTTTCCATAAAAATTACAGCTGTCACTTTGGTATCATTAGTCAGATCATTGGTTAGAGACTTGCTGACAAAGGTTTTGCTGGTTAATTCATTATCAAGGGTGATAAAGCATAGCAGTGAGTGTTTTCATACCAATTAAATACAAACCAAATGATGTGGACAGTGGTAGTGTGGTCATCACACACTGGCAAGGGTCAGTGCAACCCATATAAGATTCCCTGTGAGTAAGGTCAATGACCGATCAGCGGGCTTTATTGGTAGCCCAGGGCTTGTAGGTTAAATGTCAACCAACCTCACCCAATCTCCATAGTAATGGTATCGACCTGTAGTGTTTATTAAAGTATCCTTTAAAAATGTTGTCATGACAGTAGTAAAGTGCAATCTTTTTTTCTTTTTTTTTTTTTGGGCTCCCTTTGATGGGCCAAGGGCATAGGGAACCTTATTTGACACTATATTAATTGTTGCAATTTTCCCACTCAAAAACAAATACCCTGTAGCAAGACTAGGTTATTGTGAAGGAAACTTTCTAGATCAAGGGTTTTTAACCCAGGGGTGGCAAGTTTTAGGGGGGAGAGTGGTGTCCACAAACAGAACAAAAAAAATAATAATAGTGAAAATCTCTCGCGCTCAGGCTGGGTTTCAAATGGTACTGTGTCATGAGAGGGGGAAACAGAAAGAGAAGGTGGAAGCACAGGTTTTATCCCACCCAATGATTGGTACCTCATCCAGTATAGTTAGAAAAAAACATCTAGATTTCACATAAGTAGACTCAATTATGTTTTTGTTTTTGTCTGTTGTTTCAGTTTTTGTTTAAAATAAAGTTGGGTTATTTGCATTGTTAATTTGAAATCTTCTGTAAGATTTGCACATGTATCTCTGTTCCAGGTATGGATGCCATTCAGATGTTCGAGGACAATTTCAGCTCCTCAGCTGCATCTATGGGCAGTGCTTCTTCCCACAATGTAAGTCTTCCTTTTTATTTCTTTTCATCGAGCATGGATTACACATTCATTTTGCACCATACTCAAAAGAAAGCCAAAAACTGAATGAGTATGGCACAGCTTTGCTGTCATTTTCATGTCCAACCCACTGGGACAAAGTTTGAATCATTTTTATCTTATGTAAACATTCAGGAATGATTGTTATCTCAGTGTGAAGCATGAACGAACGGGCAGAATTTTATACGTCGTCGACCTGCTGATGAAACCGTGAATCCCACATTAGACACATTTTTCATGTGGGACAAAAAAACGTTTAAACATACTCCCCGTGTTATAATTGAGCAAAAAACGATTATAAGTTGTTTGTTTCGATTTAATACACCCTCTATACATACATTTTTATTGAATATTGTAACAGTTTTTGAGAAATGTGGGATTAACGATTTCATCACATCAAAATCGGGCTGATGAAGTCGTGAATTCCCGAAGTGGTGGAATTCACGTTTTCATCAGACGAAAATCGGCCTATGGTCTGTTGGATTCACGATAATGTATCATGATCGTCAGTTGGCTTTTCAGCAATACTGGCATAAGACAGCAGTTTTCTTTTGCATACATAACAAAGAGGGTAACACTTTTTTTAAATAGCAAAAAAAACAACAACACAAAAACGTAGTTTTTCAAGAAATAAATTACTAAATCCGCTTTATTGTGGGCCCTCAATCTGGGGCTCTGAAACTACAGGAGCAATGGTGGGATCAATGGGCAGGTCATTGGGTGTCCCTGTGTCTGCCTCACAGGAGGGAAAGGCAGAATCAGCTTCTGGAATCAGCGTAGTGGCAATAAGTGGTTGGTTTGAATTGTCCTTTTCTATCAAGGCAGAGGCAGCATGTGTCGCGATGTGGGTTAGATGGGGATAATTCGACTGACACTCTTTCGAGGTCCGCTCCCACAATCGACGAACACACAAAAAAAAATACTTGCACTCTAAAAACTAAATAAATCAATTGCTTTGATTTTTAGCAGAACTGTAGGGCAGTTTAATTACATGTAATTAATGTAACAAATATAATTATAGATATAAATATCAATTCAAAGGCAACTGAATCTAAGTAATGAAACTACAGCTTTCTATAAAGACTAACTTATTCACTCTAACTACTTGCAGGTCATATGAGTTAGATGCCAAATAGAATCCGTGCACGTGGCGACGGATATAACAGTTTAAATTCTATTAATTCAATGAGACATGTTATGATATGGACATTTCCTCTAGACTTGCCATGGAGAATGCTTGTACAACCATGTGTTGTCTGGCGGTAGCTCTGAAACTGTCTTCAAAAGTAAGTAGAACGGTTCACTTTCATCATTACAAATTAGTATGAACTCTCACCATTAGGCCCTCACTGGGAGTGAGAGCGCTGGATGTAAACGCTGTGGGTTCATATCAAACCAAGTAGTTTAGGCTCTGGAGCTTTAAAACATCACGCTCCTCACAATATGGACTGCTCAACTGCGTCTCTATGTCTCTCATCTGGCTGAGGACTATCGCCGTCCACTTCGTAAATGGATTGTCTACATGTGGCCACTATCTAAGCTCTGCACGGGTTTAAATACTAAGCTCTGCACGGGTTTAAATACTAAAGCTATGTCTCGACCTTCCGTCCAGATTCATACATTTGATTGGTGCAGTCGCTGGAGCTCAGCCTGCAGTATTAATTTATGCTTGTCACGGCCTTGCGCCAAATCAAGGTCACTTTTACCTAGACAAAATTTAAAATGCAAAACATTAACTACTAAAATCTTCAAACCCCGTGCTTTCTACTCTTATGCACGAATTTCCGAACGCCAACTAAGCGTCTGAATAAACTACCTTTACTCGCCCCTTATCTATGTTAATCAAAATCACGGGGTCGAGAACTGCTCTGTCATTCCTAGCTATACATTTATTCTGTCTCGCCCCTCCTTCTCTCCATCTATCAGAAAAAAGGTGTTTCAAAACAAACTGTTCACGAGAACAGCTCAAGGACAAAATTACGTTGGTTATAATCAACAAGATCGTAAAAATTAACTCACTGACGTCGTGACCTAGCACGGCATTTATGATCCTAATGTGATCATGACACATCCCCCACCCCAGTGAAAACTTTGGGTTTGAACGACATAACTGTCTACTAACGTTGCTATGTAATAGTACTTTTGAAAGGGCTATATAGTAAAAAATATAGTGTTACTGAAAGTCAAAAAAAAAATAAATTCTAAGAACGTGCATTATCGATGGACAATAGCATATGTATATTTATATGCGACGTTCTGTGATAATATATAATTATTGTAGCACTTAAGAATTAAAGTGATAAACTTCTCTCACACAGACATACCCTAAAGACTGAAATATTGAGCAACTAGCTCATCGCTTCATTGAGCGTAATTAATACATTCATAGAACATGAACGAACAATAGTTAATTAAAGTAATGGTATCCTGGCAGCAGTAGGTCTGGTCGCTCGGTTTGCCATTTCCTCATCTCATTGACCCGCAGACAAAGGCGTCGAGGTTGTCTGAAACTCAGGTCATGGTCAGGATGGATGCTAGTGGAAAAAGGAATCACATGGAAATTTTGAGAAAGAATGTCCATAGTCGGTAGGACAATACCTTGCGAAACCATCCACGGTCTCCGAAAAAGTTGAAAAATGCTCGACCTCAATGCTTAACAGTCTCTATATAAAATAGCAACATATTCTGGTTTATCAATTATAAATTTCGCCATAGTGAAGCTGAAATAACAAACGTCGACAAGATAATTAGCCTGACGTACTCTTTCAAAATCTGCGTAGCGCTCGTCTTGATTTAAGAATTATATAGCGCTTCTCGCATTCAACAATAATCTAAATCTCAATTAATTAACATTACACTTTAATCTATATCTAATTATATCCAATCCGGGATAGATGAGGTGCCACCAGGCGATAGCAGTTAATTTAATGCGCCGTTTCCGTACGCAAGCCATGCACACGTCAAGTGTCACAGTCATCTCGGTTCAATTCAATATCTATATCGGGTATGTTCTTAGATAACTCATCCACCGGCCGCATGGAGAGTTACAATCATAATCAGTATTCTTACTTGTCATATCTAGTATTACGTTAGATGGTCCACGAAACGCGGAAAACCATAGTCATAATCGGTTGTATAAAAAACAACTCCACTCTTCTTCACAACTTCTTAAAAACGCGACCACGCAGTGTCCTCTGTTACCACTGCAAAATATCTCAAAACGCGAATACTCCGTTCCTTACATAACCGGTCGGTCTTACACTGCCCGTCGGTCTTACACTGCCTGCGGCCTTACACTGCCCAGAGGCCTTACACTGCATCTCGGCGTCTTACACTGCCTGTGGCCTTACACTGCCCTGAGGCCTTACACTGCCCTGTGGGGCTTACAATGCCTGTAAGAACGTTCAACAATAACACGCGGATACGCAGTGTACTACGTTAGCACTGCCAAACATGTCTCAAATAATCGAAAAATACCAATATCATCCATCCCATGAGGCAATCGCATTATTGCTCTCATCGGGTCGACGTCATACGCAGACGACTAAAAAAAAAGTATACTCAATATATATATTTCACATAGCTCTTATATCGACATCACCTCGATACTGATACAGACTCTTCCCATGAGACAAATTCATTGCTCTTCGGGCGGCGACACCAGCCGACAATAAAATCAATACTCACTACTCATCACTACACAAAAAAAATCACCTCCCTAAACAGTCTAATACTGCCCTCTCGGGAGCTCGTCAATATAAAGATGAGATCGGTTATACATAACGCTTAATAAGCTCCATAGAACTGGCAGTGTGCTAACTGCACGGGTTCCAACAATTCAATAAAATCGTTACTCTCAATAACCAGATCAAATTACTCAATCAATGTGTCAATGTAGACACATGAGTTACTTAGGTAAAATAAGAAACAAAGGAATGTACCAACACGATAATGATAAAGGTCTAATGAAAAAAAATACACCAAACACGACGCTAGACAAACAACAAAAGACGAACGATAACAGACCCTACAGTCTGAATATAATTACACAGATAGGTGAGAAGAGAACAAGAGAGACGTCTTCCCAAAGAGACGAGGAAGATGTGAACGCCACAATCTAAACAAATATACAGGTCCCTAACAAAGACTATTCTCACGAATGCGAATCCTCACTGTTTTAATCACCACTGGATGTTGCGAGACCGCAGACGTTGTCGTCGAAACGGCAAAGTCGGCGACCAAGCCACCACTTTGGCACAGAGGACACGCACACGTAAGAACCTTCGCCGACCTCCCGCAGTTCTAACAAAGAAGAAAAGTAAAAGAAAAGCCTGTAAACACGAGGAGGAACACTCAACTCCCCAGACGCAGAGAAAATTTTAGGATGGAATCACTTAACTTTCAAGGAACTGGGTGGTAATTCCTTTAGCCCTTGCGTACACCACAGTCAGTCTTTTTTGTCTTTCACCGTTCCAAGTTCTGTTCTGTAGTCTGCCTGGCCTCGGTCATCGGGTCAATGGGAGAGCAGCGACATATGTGGAAGTAAAAATAACAAAGCAGTATACAAAACTAAATAATAAATAATTTTAAACTAGCTCAACGTGCGACATCCCGTGAGCGACGGATCATGAAAAGAACAAAAAATGTAATGCAAACAAAGAGAAAAGTTGATTATAATCTAACGAATTTAAGAAATTAAGGATTAAGAAATTTGGTAAGTCCCCTCCAGTGTCGCGATGTGGGTTAGATGGGGATAATTCGACTGACACTCTTTCGAGGTCCGCTCCCACAATCGACGAACACACAAAAAAAAATACTTGCACTCTAAAAACTAAATAAATCAATTGCTTTGATTTTTAGCAGAACTGTAGGGCAGTTTAATTACAGGAATTAATGTAACAAATATAATTATAAATATAAATATCAATTCAAAGGCAACTGAATCTAAGTAATGAAACTACAGCTTTCTATAAAGACTAACTTATTCACTCTAACTACTTGCAGGTCATATGAGTTAGATGCCAAATAGAATCCGTGCACGTGGCGACGGATATAACAGTTTAAATTCTATTAATTCAATGAGACATGTTATGATATGGATATTTCCTCTAGACACGCCATGGAGAATGCTTGTACAACCATGCGTTGTCTGGCGGTAGCTCTGAAACTGTCTTCAAAAGTAAGTAGAACGGTTCACTTTCATCATTACAAATTAGTATGGACTCTCACCATGCGGCCCTCACTGGGAGTGAGAGCGCTGGATGTAAACGCTGTGGGTTCATATCAAACCAAGTAGCTTAGGCTCTGGAGCTTTAAAACATCACGCTCCTCACAATATGGACTGCTCAACTGCGTCTCTATGTCTCTCATCTGGCTGAGGACTATCGCCGTCCACTTCGTAAATGGATTGTCTACATGTGGCCACTATCTAAGCTCTGCACGGGTTTAAATACTAAAGCTATGTCTCGATCTTCCGTCCAGATTCATACATTTGATTGGTGCAGTCGCTGGAGCTCAGCCTGCAGTATTAATTTATGCTTGTCACGGCCTTGCGCCAAATCAAGGTCACTTTTACTTAGACAAAATTTAAAATGCGAAACATTAACTACTAAAATCTTCAAACCCCGTGCTTTCTACTCTTATGCACGAATTTCCGAACGCCAACTAAGCGTCTAAATAAACTACCTTTCCTCGCCCCTTATCTATGTTAATCAAAATCACGGGGTCGAGAACTGCTCTGTCATTCCTAGCTATACATTTATTCTGTCTCGCCCCTCCTTCTCTCCATCTATCAGAAAAAAGGTGTTTCAAAACAAACTGTTCACGAGAACAGCTCAAGGACAAATTACGCTGGTTATAATCAACAAGATCGTAAAATTTAACTCACTGACGTCGTGACCTAGCACGGCATTTATGATCCTAATGTGATCATGACAGTGATCATGACAGTATGTGAGTTGGACGACGTTGCCAACGATGTCTCTTGAAGTGGTTGGACAATGGAGTCTGGCAGTGGTGGTACTTCATCTTCTGGTAAGTGAGACTCCAGGTCTTGTCTATTTTTAGACTCATTGTAGGGATGTCCTTTGTTCTTTGGAGAAGATGTGACCAAAGGATGGCTATGCACTACAGAAAGAGAAAGTGCATTGATGAAGGAGCCATCAAGAGAGGTAATGGAACAGCCCGCAACGTCACTGAAGGCTGTAAGGCTGACGTCTTTCAGCAGGGTGGACTCTTCAGATTCTGACAGAGGAACATGAACCGACTGGTTTTGACAACCAGTGTCTGCCTTGTTCTGGGTGTTTGGATTCGTGGGTTGAAGTGGAACTTTATTTTTCAAAGCCAAATTTAGGATCCGTTTGCCTTGTGAGTAAGGCTCCATGATGCCCTGTGGAATCATAGACACAAAGAAAGTTCATTATACTTGTGTCTCTCATTTGCGTTTTCATATATATCTCTACACAGTCATTCGCCCAGATGAAAGGAGAGGGGAGAATAGAAACACTATCATGTGAAACATCATACACACACACATATATTCACACACAAACACACACATATATATGCATATTCACACACACTCCCACACACACACACACATAGGAAGACACTGCATACCCTTACATCATACATACAGTGACAGACATATTACTATATTGATGCATATCAACTTTTTCTTTTTCAATTTTTGTATTGGCAAGAGCAGTGCTTAATGGTTAATTATGAACAGTTTAATTGATGGAACATTAAATGATACTCGCATCACATTTTCAATGATTTTGTTTTTAAATTCGTTGCTATATTGAGCACTTTTTGAAATCTTTTTAAGAAAAAAAATGCAAACTCACCTTTTACTTGGATATCTGTGGTGTCCAAAGCGTCAGTGTTACAGTTGATTAGAAAAACCGAAAAACGCTGTGCCTACGAGCACGTCTGTCCGAGCTCGGGGAAAATTCAACAAATTAAAAATAAAATTATGAATGTGAATTAGGAGCAATCCAAAAGTTACATGATGGAACACCTTTACCGACGGACGTCTTTGATGACCGTAACCGACGCGTTATAACAATACTATTGTTAGACGGATTATTCCCATCGGGGACAAGCGCCAATATGATTTTCACGGCCATATGTCTCGTCGCTAATACTTACAACAATGACAGAAGCCACACCCTATCGGGCGGACGTCTTTGATCACAGGAAAGGGCCACCTGTGACTATTTAAATTGTCAGTCAGACATCGATGACAAGCGACCGTCTCCCATGAACAAAAGCCGTCTGATCAAGTCGTGAATACAACAACATGTTGAATTCACGGTTTCATTGGACCGGTTTGAAGGATTGAGGATTATTCACGATTTCTTTATTACGCAACAACTTTAATTACAGTAAAAAAAACTTACCCAGGGGTCAAACAGGAATGTGTCTCTGTGTATTTACCATAACTTTTTGAAAAAAAAGTCACTTGATGCATTTTGTGGAATTCACGGTTTCATCAGCCGACCGACGACTTAGGTAACCACTAGACAAGATGCATGGTTTATCATAAGAGGTTGAGGTTCACAATCACAAAGGTTGCATTTTTAGAGAACAGGGCTACTGTTACTGCACTCTCAATCTTTCCAAGTATGAATGGTCACTTTGCTGGTAGCATTTATAAATAATGTATTCCTTACAGTCAAATTGTCAGATTCCATTTTTTGAAAGTGAAAAATCAAAGGTAGGCTGAAAAAAAAAAAAAAGGCTGGTGTGGTTTTTCCCCCATATATGTATTAATTTTGATGATGATTTTCATGGCAAATAAATATAAATGTTCCTCCCTCTTTTGGCCTCAAAGTTGCAAAACTTATTTGTTTTATCAGGTGTGTAATATTTAAGATATCCTGCCCGGGAATGGCTAAAGCAAATTATTTCAAATGTCATAAGCCAGTAAATAAGAATGTTTCGATGGTCGCAGTGGCTTTATTTTCATCAGCATGCAGTCAGTTGAACTTTCTCATAATCTGAATATTCACAAGGACTGAAATCATGTTCCTCCCCCATATTGTGCCTTTGAAAATGAAAGAAAAGGTACTTTTGCATTTCAAAGTTTATGTAACAGTTGCCACCTGCATATCAAAAGTTGCATTTTGAGAAGTGATATCAAATCAGTTTTGAAAAGAAAAGGAGAAAAATAGGGGTCGACAACAGACACAAAGATCCTTCACATAATATGCAACAACAGTAATGGTAATTGTGCAAATAATTTCCTTTATAGGAATGATATGTAAGTGGACTATGTAAATTGGGTTGAAAATACATGTATACGGTCACCACTGTGTTAAGCTGATAGTGAAAAGAGGTCAGCTGTGCTGTAGAACTTGTACCATAGCCCACATAAAACAACAAGCTTTTTATTTATTTATTTTTTTGTCTCATGGGATGTACTAATGTCCTTTATTGTTGCAGTTACACATTACACTGTGTTTATTTAAGATGGCAATTGTCAATTTGTTGATTTCATAACCAAGGGTACAAGTACTATTAGTGTGATGAGTATGGAAGGACTCATTGAATATATTGTATACTGTCTTGGAAATTGATTTTGGATCACATGTCGTTCTCCCAAGAAGTGGAAAAAGTTAGTTCAGAATCATTGTTCTTTTCCAAGGTATTAATTTAATCTTGCATTTATAATTGAACAATAACCACGGAACATGGCAACAGGTATAATTATGTGCATCTATGTGAAGTAGTAGTTGTACTCTTGTGAATCTTTATCTTGTGAGCACATTCGGGGCTGGAGATGTTTGTGTTATGATACACAGCTTTAATTGTTCCATGTGCTGGGAAGTGATCATTTATTTACTTTTACTATTCTGAACGCACATATCTGATTGTTAGGAGCAATAAACCTGGTCTTTCTTTTGCATTTAAAAGACAGAGCAAGGGACCAGTAATTTTTTAGTTATATGAAATTGGTGAGATGTCTGTCTCCTTTAGTATTCGTATCTTATCTTATATTGAAATTTCTACCCCCCAACCTTCATTTTTTGGCAGCAATTTCGGGTTTTTTAAAACAGTCCTACCCACAGTTATATTCATTGTGATCAGAGAATAATGGAAGAATAAATGTACTAAAGATAGGGAAACACTATTTTGTGTTAATGTCTAGGCATTTGGGGGGGGGGGGGGCAGTTACAGCAATTAATCAAAATGGAAAAAAAATAAATTTTGTTTTCAGTATAGTCATCTTTCTCTGAACAAGAAATCAAAGGAAAAAATCAGATGTCCCCCCTTGCAAAAGTTGCAGAACTATTCACACCCACAAAGCAAAACAGTATTTACACGAAATCTTTCAGAAAATGCTATAATGGCAGGAGTGGAATCCATACTTATGTATAAATTTACAGTGCATTTCATCATTCTGAGCGACATGACAGTATTTTCATCAAGCGTATTGTTCGAGTTTTCTCATGAAATAATATCTGTACAGTTAATATTAAGAACACCCGAAAATGAATCCTTGGTTCATGCGTAGTTTTTTTCCCACCGTCATTAAATGTTTCTGTTTATGCCCCCCCGCCTCCTTTTTTTTCTTTTTTTTAGTTAGGTGCGCGTGTGTGTGTGTTTAATGCAAAAGGGGCTTTACTGCACGAAAATTGTCGGCAATCGTTTTCATGAGATGTCGACAGGCGACGCCTGAAAACGTCCGTTTGTGTTGCGCAGGAAATACGTAACATTATTGCAGTTAATCGGGTTTACCAGTAAGCGAACTTCCCATGAATCCCTTCGTCCTCGAAAACGGGGTCAGAGGAAAACTCATGCGGTTTGTATGCGCCTGATCGGGAAAATGCTGTGTCATGCAAGCGAGCGGCCTCAGGTTCACTGATGGGTGTGTTCAAGCAGCGGATACGGCCCGCGATTAACATTTACCATGGGATGTGATCGGGTGACGCGTTACTGTTTGAGGTCCGTGGTTGTGGGCCAACGCACACTTTACAGTGGTCGTATTGATTATTTTTCTTGATTCAAGCTGTTGGGGTCGTTCTATTTCATTTTGCGTAAAAGTTATTGATAAAGAGTGCATCGTTAGGAGAAGTGAACACACCCTCCGTGCGTGGATGATAGAACTGGTATTATTTTGCTTCTACGGATAGTTTTCTGTTGTCCCCATTAACTCAAAGGATTTAAATACAAGTAAAAAACATAAGATTACTGCCGTGTTTGCACTGATTCTTTTTGTTGGCAGTTTTTGCTTCAAATAATTCCTTTCTGAACACTGTTAGAGAAGGGGTTCATGGTGTTTGTGCGATTCTAAGGGGGTATACTTAAATTCTCAGCAGTAGGAAATTCCAGTTACTGTGTTGCCGACCATTATTATCCTGAGGCCTTCACTATCTCTGCGTTTTATTGCTGGTGGATTTGCAGCATACACATTCTCCCACGGATTGGCAGTCTGGCATCAGTTTGTTGATTTATAATGGTGGCCACAAGGACAAAGTGTTTTGTGCCAGTTGGCATGGGAAACATGATGAAATAATGGAAGGTCTTCCGCCCGTCTGCGCCAGTCAAGAAAACACAACTACCCCAGCCCCTTTTCGCCTGATTAGTCAATCTGACTACCGCCCATTGATACAAACTGACTAGACCCTCACGCCCCCAGGTCAATCTGACCATTCCAATGCAGGTTGTTTAAGTTTATATCTTAATCATACTATGTTTGTTAACTCTTTGGTAAGTGGCGCGGACGGGGGGAAGACCTCCCGAAATAATCCCCCTCCCCTCCATTTGTGCCAAGCCCAAGAAATGTGTTCTTGCCACAGTTTAAAGAGCCCAGTGAAGTATTAATCTCGATGCATTGAAAAGTGGGATGTAAACAGCATCTATTGGTTGGCATATGACGCACAAAATATTCTCACACGTTCTGAGCTCGTGATTTTGCTGGTAGCATGGGACACTCCCCTATGGTTTAATAGTGGTTTATTTTATAATTTATTTAGTGGCAAGATCAGGACATGCCTGTGTTGGGGTGGTGGGGGGGGGGGTGGGGTGAGGAATATTTTTCTTGTCACTGGAAAAGAGTCCAAAGACCCTACTAGTATGCTGCAAAATGTGCCATCATAGAATGACATATAGCAAGTGTCGTTCAAATGTGAAAGTTTCAGGATGTGTGTGTGTTTTTTTAAATATCTTTTCGTGCAGAAGACATGAACACTGACTTGAGGTTTTCTGAAATGCAAGTGTGAAATGTTCATTACTTTTCTGTTTTCGATCTGGACAAGTGGGATAGGCATACTACCAAAGGCATGCTGTCTTATATTAGTATGGAAATCCTACTATTTCAACAGATTTTAGAACAGGAGATCAAGGAATGGCATGCTGTCTTATATTAGTATGGAAATCCTACTATTTCAACAGATTTTAGAACAGGAGATCAAGGATTTGTACTTGTAGTTGATGTGGCAAGTGATAAAGTGGTGGAGAGATGTGATTAATTGATTTTGCAAGAATGAAATGTTCATTACTTTCCTATTTTCGACCTGGACATGTGTGATAGACATACTACCAAATGCATGCTGTCTTATATTAGTATGGAAATCCTACTGTTTCAACAGATTTTAGAACAGGAGGTCAAGGATTTGTACTTATAGTTGATGTGGCAAGTGATGAGGTGGTGGAGAGATGTGATTAATTGATTTTGGCTCCATGTAAGATACGGATGTCAGTGTCATCATTTCTTTCAAGGGTCTCTTTTTTCTGTCAATCGAGTTATTTCTTTTACTGATGGTTTTCAGTATTGATTCACTCATGGCTACTTCCACTAAATTGTCAGTGTGTGTGGTCTTACTGAACATGTGTCAAAGTTCAGTGGTATTGTCTGTCAGATTCTTGTTTTGACTTTATACCCCATGCTTCAGCAGATGTGTTGGTGCGCCAAGTGCTCAACTTGCAGTGTTACCGGTGGGATTTCATTTATTAGTTGTTTGAATTCATGATCAGCTGTATGATTTCCTAGGTCAGTGCAATAAAATGCTGGAATTGTTCAGTTGTTTTAAATTATAATTATTGGTACCAATTATTATTAATAATTATTGAAAAATGGTATTTAATGATAAGGATATCAGATAATATTTCTAGGGTGTCAGTAAATTATTTACAACCGTTACCGCTTTTTTAAAATTATTTTTTTTTTAAATTTTGGATAAATTATAAAATAATTATTATAACGTAAATGTGGGTAATCATGGTTAATTAGTGTAAACAATTCTATACTTTTCATCTTATTGTGGGCATGAAAAAATCAGCAGATAGCACAATTTGTTTAAATGTTTAGCAGGCTTATCATTATTCATACAGTTTATTGCTTTCATGATTCCAAGTAATTATTAGACATGAAATTATTGCTTCTGACAATCGCTACTTGCTAGTGTTGGTGTAAGAAATGTGCTGCTTCATCTTGCGGAAATTGAGACAACATTATATTTCTACAGTGCACAAAAAGAAGTGGCCCAGTACTGAAGTCAGTCAACGTGTATGATCATTTTTAATGCCCGCATCACTGAGAGCTGTGTACTTGATATGAATTGTCCATGGTAGATAATTACTTAACCTAGTTTTAGGTACTTTGTTCGCAAGTAGTTGCCCTTATCTAAATGGGTTGCTGGGCCATCCTTGGCCGGCAAAAGTTCTTGTGCATCTTCATCCCTTTGGTTTAGCAGTGTGTAAATTTGAAAAGCGTGAAATTGCTTTACTGTTGCAGTGGGCCTTCTTCAGAGACGGTGATGGAGCTGGATAACTTTGCTCTTCTATTTATTGAGTTCTGATGTGCGTTGATCACATGTGCAGGACGAGGAGCCATGAAGCATATCCATGATATCTAGTCTAGATTTCTCATTCAAGCATTGCTTTGGTGATATGAAAGAGTCAGCCTGTGGCCTTTCTTGTGGGCATAGATTGTTGTTAAGCAGCATAAAAACAATTCAGTGGTTGTGTTTTTCATTGGCTCTTGAAGTTGAAGCGCATATGCTTATCCTCACTTGTTAAGAGGACATGATGAGCCATTAAATTTGAGTATATGAAGTCCGGCTGTAAAATTGTTAAATTTGAACCAAATTTGATATTTTTGTTACAATATATACACATATTTCACTATTTGTCAGACTGTGTCGCTGCGTAGAAAGTAAAGTCATTTTTTTGCTGTTCAGCATAGTTAGATCTTCCTAATTCACATTCTGGGAAATTCCTGAGGGTTACTAGAGTTTCTGAATTTCACCAAGCATTCTGTTGCTGGAGATGGAACTATCATAGACTATAACCACAGATTGAGGCTGTTTGTTTTACAAAGAAGCAAAGACAACATGCATTTAGTATTTGCATGGTAATGGGAAGAAAATATATTTTCTGGATGATTGCCGATTGTATGACTTGATATTGGTTCTCCATGGAATACAAGATCCAGAAATTGCCCATGAGTTGGCAGTTGTGATTTGTGAGCACACTGACAACTATGCTTTGTGTTGAAGAGTCACCACTTACCTCAGAAATGTGGTCGCAAGTATTTCAGATTGCCAGGTTTTGTCAGGAGGTACATCAGTTTCACCTTAAGTTAGCTAGTTTTCTGTCAACATGAGATCTTTTTGCCCATTGTGTTTTTGTTTAACAGTTATGTTTTTTCTTTTCCTTTGTACATTTTATTTGAGAAACAAAAATCTCTGACATGGGTTATGTCTTTTCCATGAATACACAGCATGTAAACTACGTATTTGAGTATAATTACGTTTACATTCTCAAGCATCCTGTTGTCATACACTTCTGTGCTTCTCCATAAAGCAGCTTCCCCTTTTCTTTGAGGCTTAAGGACATGTTGTTTCTGTAAAGCGCATAGAGCATTTTAAATGGATATGTGCTATATAAATGCTATACATTAAAATGCTATACATTATTATACTATTAACCCGTGGACTTTTTCCATAAATTAATCTCATTTTTTTTTTCAGTCAGGTTTGAATATTATTTCTCCATTTATTCCCCTTTTAGGATTTCACTGACACATTTGGTGGGCTTGAGGGAGCCACTGGAGGCTCAGATTTGAACGGCAGCCATGGAGATATGAATGATCGCTACTCCAAGGTATCACGATTGTCAGAGTCCTCCAATGATTCTGGTTTTGCTTATCAAAGCAGCTTTTCATCAGCTTCATCAGCCCCATCATCGTATGCAGGCAGCCCAGCCAGTTCTAATGGAATGAACAGTTCTACCACCAGTAATGACACAGAACATGACCCCCATGGCACAAGGGCAGTTGCTCACCATCATGTGGCACATAATCACACATACAATACACCACCGGGACAAGTGCCCAGAGAGGTGAGAACATTTGGGCAGTATTTGTCAAATATGAATAACCAACATGTCACAGGGTAGCTGTGGAAATCCATTTTAAGTGATTTTCAGCAAGTTTACATTTATCACAGCTATTGTTCTTTGAAGGCGTTGAATACCAATGACCATTATCAAATCATTGGGTAAAATAGTTACCTGTTACTCCGTGACAGTGACTTGGTGGGATTAAAAAACAACAACAAAAAAAGCGCCAATACAGTTGACATTTATTTGCAGTGGCACTGGTTAGATTGTCTAAACAGCCAACGGCATGTTGTCTGAGTACATTAATGACATTGATATTGGGTGTGAAGAGAAAACAAATAACAACAACAAAAAATTATGCTCACAAGTATGGAACAATGAATTTTCGTAACTTTCATTTCTGTATGTTGTTTGATAGGAGATAATGTTAATATTGTTTGTATGTGTGAGCGAGTGCAAGGATTCCCAAAGTATTTGCAAAGGTGAATTTTTCAGATTGTCTGTGTCCCACGTATTAGTTTATTACTGCAGAGGTCAGTTAATTCATTTTCCGCTTTCGTCAGATGTGGTAACCCATAGGTAGAAAATCCCTGTCAGTGGTGGAAAACAGAGTTGTCTTACTTTGCTTATTACAGTTACCACCGTTTATCTGTAGGTGAAAAAATATGCCCAGAAAGAACCATCCCGTAAAGGCCCCCACAGTCGTGATCAGCGGCGAGCTGAGGAACTGAAGATTCCATTCACTGTTGATGCCATCGTTGAATCTCCAGTGGAGACATTCAATGAAATGTTGACAGCTCACAAGCTTACAGAAGGCCAGGTACCATGACCATTTATTTCATAAATTTTCAACTTAACTTAAGATCAGCATGTAGATTGTCAGAGTAATGGAGGTTATTAGCACTAATGATAGTCTAATTTTGAGGTGCACAGCACAGAACTGCGCCCAGAATAGTTTGCATCTCACTCAACCCTGGAATTAAAACAAAAAAGGAAAAAACATGGAAAGGCTTTGGAAATGGTGGATTGGCCCAGAAATAGTGCAGGAATTCTCATGTTCAAAAACATAACAAATGGTAAAAAAATCCGAAGGAAAAAGATGTTCTCTCATTTTCTTGGATTTAATTAGCCCTGGAGTTTACCATTTTAGTAATGGAAAAATTCTCAAAGAGGTGCTGGAAGCCTGGGTTTATAACTGACGTTTTAATTGCTCAAAGTACACTGAGTCAAATTTTTCATAAGAGACTGAAATGAGAATGTCTGGTTCATCAATCTCACGTGTATGAAGCAGAATTAAGGCGCGTTTACAGCAGACACTTCCAGGAGCTGGTTAGTAATATGTCAATAGTTCACTTCTCTGAACCGATGATCAGGGTGGTTCATTGATAATATGCTTTGTTGAAGTGGCTTGCCTGTGCAACTTCAGTAGTCCACTTTGATTTCAATGTAGATAACTACCGTTGTTGGCAGTCAGCTTATCAACTTATGGCCATGCGAGGAACTGAGGGCTTTTGCAGATGAGATGCAGATAGTTAGACATTTGCTTATTCAAAAACTATGACTAAGAATAGTTGATGACATAATTATTTGTATATTGTTTTAACTACAGGTGAAGGGAGTGTGCAACATGTTTCAAAAATACATGACTACATGACAGTTTGATCATTGTTATTTTTAGACGTTTTTTAAATCTTTAATGCATAGTTATATAAAGCTTTCAGTTTGAAAAACTCTTGACTTCTGAATGATGTTGTCATTAAGATATTATTCCAATTGGATTGTGTCTTCCAGATGAATTTGATCAGAGACATCCGCCGGAGGGGCAAGAATAAAGTAGCTGCTCAGAATTGCCGCAAACGCAAAGTAGATGTAATTTTCAACCTGTCGGATGAGAAGGGGGATCTGGAAAAGATGAGGGACAGATTACTAGCTGAGCGTGCTTCAATGGAGCGTGAGACGCGCAAAATGAAAGAGAAGTTTGGTCACTTGTATACTCAGATTTTCCAGTCATTGCGAAATGAGCATGGAGAGCCATACGATCCTAATCTCTATTCCCTTCAGCAGTCCAGTGATGGCAGCGTGTTTCTTGTCCCAAGGAACCTTTCAGTTAGCAGCAAGAATGGCAGCTCCTCGTCAGCTTCTTCATCCTCACCATCATCATCAAAGGATTCTACTGATTCCAAAAAACGCAAGACCTTTGACCAGTGAGAATTGCCAGCAGAATACTGTAATGTCTAAAGTTTGATTAAAAGCACAACTTTTATCAACAGGAAGTACCATCATTGCATGGTTTTTAAAAAATGCCGTGCAGGATTAATGTTGTCACAGCTCAAAGGGGCAAAAAATAAATTGTTTACTGCTTTGCAAAGCCTGAACCCCTTTTCCTGGTGTGAGCATTCACCAGCAAGTAGCGATTGTCACATTAAGTTTACCATTGAGAACAGTGTGCCAACAGAAAGCCTTTATTAACTCATGGATTGCAACAAAATTTATTGAAATTAATATCACCACCATCGATTGAGGTAACTGCTTTTTCTGTTTTTTTCAGTGTTTTTTAATAATGACCGTAACTAATCAGTATCTGAGGAATTTTGTCTTGTGATTCTTTGGATCATGTTAGAGCAGTGTTTCAATGAATAATTACCAAAATACCAGTATCGATGATTGGTAAGATAAGATAATGGAGGGAAGAAAATGGTGAAGTCTTTCTATCAATACTGTTTCTTTGCAATGTATTGATAATGGATTATGTAGAGTGTAGGTGCAGATTTATCACAAAATGTATTTTTCTAACAGGCAGCTGTTTACATCTTTTTTTTTTTTCCCAGTGTAAATTCATATGTTGCTTTGTCATGAGGAGTGTTGGTCAAATGACAACCACGTACACATTTAAAAGATCATGATTTGATTTTAAACCACGCTGTTCTTTCCGAACAATAATCAGTGCTTATTTGATTCTAGAGTCTATAATGTTATAGTCCCTATACGTTACTAGTTTTAGTTTCACAGGAGGTTTGACATACAGTCAGATAAATGAAGTTGTATAGACATGATAAAGATTGTGTGAATCAGAAACATTTAGACATTAGAAAGGGTCTGCATATGGCATATGTACTGACCTGAACCTTGAATTAATGTTGAACAACAGTATTGTGATCAGGATATTCAGCAGTAAAAAAAATGATGGATTTTTCATTATGTCTGGGATTTGTTTTAGGGATGTATGATGTTTCATCATCTTTCAGGAATATACTGGACATAATCTCAAGCTTAGAATTTCTTTCCCCATTTTGATATTTGAAAAAAAAAGACGTTAGGTGAAGATTGGTGCAAAATTAGTCTGTAGCATTTTTTTCCTGGCTTTTATTGTATAGATTTAATGTGTAAAATTTCATTGGATGCAACATGAGGGAGGGTTGAGATATGTTCATGTTTCCTGTGTAAGCATGAAAGTGACACAAAAATTGTTCCCAGATGTTGATAAGTTTGATATCAAGATTTCATGTGCCTGATTCTTCCAGCTTTTGCTTTGCACTTAGGTTTCCTTTGCTTCTTTCATCTTGAATGTTTTTGTTTTGTATCTTTATTTTTGTTGTTGTTTTTTTTTTGAAATATGTGAGCAAGTGTGATCTTTATTTTTCTTTCTCATCATAAACAGAATTTGTCTTTTTTTTTTTTCTTTGTCAGAACTTTGGAAATTTCACAAGGATTGCATAAGATGCAGATTACAAACATACTGTAGCAGTAAGCCATGGTGGAGAATCTTCTGTTTGGTTTTAATGTTGAGCTTTCTTTACAGATGCAAGTACGTGTTATAACTGTTGCTTTTGTTGACTAATGAGACCATGTAAACCACTAAATTGTCAGATCCTTTGAATTGTTGCTTTTTCATTCTATTTGGATATCCCTTTTCCCTCATAAATTGAATTTATTGCATTTTATGACCCCATATCCCATATTGTATATATTTTCAATATTTCATCATCTCAGAGAAATGTGATAATAATGTACGTGTTTCACAATTTGAAACAGGTTATGAAATATTTATGTGATAGAAAAATATGCATTGAATGCCAGTTTTTTTACAGCTGAAATTGGAAGAATGCAGTTTTAGCCTTGATAAGTTTTTGTTTGCATGCTTATTTGCAAAGGAAGAAAGATACAGCGTTCCTTTTGTACATTGCATGTTGGTTGGTAATGTGTTTCACATCAGTTATGTTGATAGTGTGAAGCGTAAAACAAAACAATGGAGAATTGTGGAACGAAAGATAAAAGGAACAAAGATCTTTGCTGTTTTCTATCAATTTAAAGTTTTGACATGGCAGGAGTACTTTCCACCTACAGTGTTGCCAGTATTTTCTGCAGGTGGATTTATAGAGAACTGATACCACAGGGGTTGGTGTTTTCATAATGATCAGAAATCCATCGTGCCATGTCTGTCCTGTAAATATATATACAAGAACACAATCTCTTTACATACAGGACTTCTGTGTTGACTTTGAAAATTAAGAAAACAAAAAACTGTGATGCAAAATTACTCAAGAGACAGCCATTCCTTGAACTTGAATGTCAGATGGTACTAAGCAAAAGTTAGTTAAAAGGGCAAGGATCCCTACTGAAAATTCATTCACTATGTACTGAAGCACGATTGCTTATAGTCCAGTGAAGGCTTCATCTAGTGAATTCAAAGAAAAGTCTGATATTTGCATACACTGCCATATACTCATGATATATAATAGATTGAGTGAACATTTTGCAAGAGGTCTGAGAGCCATTGCAATTATTATTTCTTCCTGTGGCGTGGATTTGCAAATTGAGCCTGTGTCCCTTTTTTCACAGAAAAAAAGTTTTTTAATTTGTACTTCTTTCGCTTTTGTCTGGCATATGTACAGTTTGTAGATAGATATTGATTCCATGTCCATGTTGGTCCTGTATTCTAATGTATGTGGGATAAATTGAACATAAAACTTAAAACATATTTCTTGTACATTTCATTTTTATTATTATTATTTTTTTAATCATTAACCAACTATCCAGTGATTGAATCGTAAACCAGAAGGTTTGAGAGTATTGTTGCAGTAAAAAGCGAAGAAACAAGAAAATGCAGTAAAGTATAAATCTGTAGGAAATAACATTTCACTGCCTGAGATCAAAATGCAATGTGTTGCCCCACAATGTTGCTTTCACTGCTCAGAGAACCAATTAGCTCTTGTGTCAAGTGTGAAGTTTTAATATGGTGTTAAATAAGGATAACACACAATTTTATGCCCATTAATTAGTTTTGGAGTGACCAGAAGTCCATAACTGAAGAGAGGATTTTTTTCCCCCCATTAACCAGCAAGTTTAAAGTCTGATAATGTCAGTTGCAGGAATGTTGATCTTGGCGGATGATTCACCTTTAGAGGTAGAAATTTGTGTGGATGAATTGATGTCAACCAAAGGTGCCAACCCAGGAATTGTGAAAAAGGAGGAACTTTTTTTGCGACACGCCAGGGGGAGGGGGCACTCCCCCAATTTAGAATTAAAAAAAAAAAATCAAGCATAAATAATACAATTTGGCGGTACCTAAAGTGCTATTTTATTAATTTTCCTTGACTCACTGAAATAGACAGTTACATATAACTTATATAAGATTGATAGTCAATAACATGTAAAATATCATTTAAATTTTAATCACAAAAATAGTTGGAAAAAATTCGAACAGCGGTTTTCCGAAAAAGTGGCACCTATGGTTAACAGTATCAGCCATCTGTCTATCCATTTTGTCATTGAATTGTAACCTGGGAGTACAAGGAATTCTGCAAAATTTGTCATTTTTCAGGGCTTTACATTTAAGTTGGTTCTTCCAGAATTGATCAGCAGGAATGTTACCGGCATCCCAAACACATTTTCATTATAATTATTTTTTTAATGTGAATTTTTCAGACAATTAATTTTGGCCCTTAATAGTGGAAAATCCAGCATACAACTGTGCATTTCCAGACAGTTACAGCATTTTACAGTTTGACTCATTTTGTTTGTGCTTTCCTGTATCATCATATTTATGTTTCCGTAAAATGTATTTCATTGACCAAAAAAAAAAGCACTTCATATCTATGTATCCTTTTACAGTTTCAAAACAGAATTGTTGTTTGACTTAGTAATCTGTGTCAAATCATATTTAATTATTTCCTGTAATGATGTTGCCATTTTTTCATGCAGTCAGATTTTCATCGTAAAAGTGTATTTGTCATATTTTCATCGTGCATTGGTGTTTTGTCATAGCCCATTCTGTGTACTGTAATTACTTTGGATGATGGGATTTTCGGTTGCATTCATCATGTAGAATATTTTAACATTTTATATTGACATAAAAGCTTCAAATGGGTGCCGACATATATAAGATATATGAAGTGTACATGCTTCTGCTACTTCATGTGCCAGACTTTCCATCTCAAACATATCCAGCTACATTTGCATTTTTGTGCTCAGAATTTGTCAATGTTATTACTAGAACTTATTTAAATTTACTTAGAATACTTTGTTTGATTTCAGCTTGTGGGGAAATCATTTTTTGTTTGTTTTTAGTTTAAAGTGACACTTTAGCAAATAGGTATTTTGCAAGCATGCCAGCATTTTCTCCTGGGCCATTATTAATGAGGTTTTTAAACAGCCCTAGTGTCCATGATAGCACCAGGAGGAATGACAAGTGCTGGAAACACAAACGAACCTGAAGCAGTGAAACTGTCAGTGACTAGGGATGTTCGTGGCTAACCTGTGAATACAGGATATTGATGAAATGTAATTGCAGCAAAGCCATTGGTTATATAGTCTGTGGCAGTATGTCACATTCACACTGAAATTATGTGGTTTAAATTTTGATGGAACACTTAAAGGCAGTGAAGAAGGATTACAGTGGCGCCATAAATTGCATCTGTTCAGGTTCTTTTCAAGATTCTTCGCATACCACATGTGGATGAAATTTGGCTCTTTTTGGCATGCTGGTGATATTGTCCTTCATTGTTTGACTTTGCTAGCTTATGTCCTGGGATTTATTTGCTCAGACCTTGGTAAGTTTTGTGCTGTGAAATATTGGTTTGTGTTGGTGCATTATTATTTTGTTTATCTTCAGATTCCTTGATAAATTTGCTTGTATATATATTGCTGTATTGAAATGCTATCAGCTGTACCTTTTTTTCAAACTGATTGTATTAATTGGAAGTAAAAATGTGGTGTGATATGACCATTCTTTTTTTTTGTTGAAATTCTGAACCAGTAGTTTCAAACGACTTGTTGAAAACATGGGTGGGTGGAACTATAAAGATTTTCACTGGTGCACAATAAATTTTTGTTCTGAGAAAATGATTTTTGAAAGAAATTGTGGGTGTATCACAGCAAAATCTTTTGTGAAGTTCATGCTCTTAAATGTATTGTTGACAGTTTTAGATGGGACATTATGATTACATTATTGTTTCTCTGATCAAAGTGCATTTGATCATTCATTGACCTCAGTGACAATTGTGTGCTGTTTGTATATTGTGTATGCATATGTGGTTGTTTATATGTATTTGTAAGAAACTTGTTTTCTCATAGTTTATTTTATCTGACAGAAACAATAAAATACACTAAAAAAAAAAGCTGCACGTATTTTTTCATTCAATTTCCTTCATTAAAGTTGTCTGTTCAATTCTGAATTACATACAATTACTGGATGAATGAGTTATGGTTTTGCAAGGGATAACGCAATATCTGGAAACAGCTAGTCACTGGAAATTTGCCTGGCCACCACTGGATAACGAAATGCGAGGAGTTATCATACTGAAACTTGAACACATTGAAGACAAGAAAACTTAACAGGTGCATCGGAAAAGAAAAAATAGAGAAAGGTGCCTTTTAATTCAGATTTAAACAGATTGTAGTGAGAAACACGAATATGATGTTCAGAATAGTATCTGTCAATACAACAAAAGTAGGCAGCAAATATTGCTGCTATGTTTTTTGCAGTCTCAGTATTTATTGTTAATTTCAAACATGGTTATCAGCTGACTGGAGTGACAGTGTAAGTGGGCCTCAAATAAGTGATTTTACAGTGTATTTCCTACTCAATTATACAGTGCATGTCTCCACAAATGTCTGTCTTTATGGTTCAGATACAATGGATGCCATTTCCATGCCACATGAACTTTTTTTTTGTGTGGAGGAAATGGGAGATCTTCTAACAGATTTTTGTAACATGCTCCTATGGGATCCATACCTTTTCCATTCTACCTACATGTATTCCCCACACTATCCACACAAAAGAACCCAACAGTTTTAGCAAGAATGTAGCTGGCACCATGTCAGATTCCACTGAAAAAGTGGACAACCAATTGGAAATCCGTATCAGTAAAAGAACGTCTTTGTCATCAGGCTATACGTGTAGGCCATTGTCCCTCCAATCCACCGAGTGCTCCTGAGATGCTATAAACATGCATTTTGTTTTAACAAAACATCAGATAAATGTTCAGGGCCATGTTAAAAAAATGTTGCTAGAGCTAGCAGGCTGTTAACCATGGTACACATACATACAAAGCATGGTTAGCAGCCTGCTAGGCTTAGCAATGACCTACATGTATAGCCTGATAACAAGATGCTCTTTCACTGATCAGGATTTCCAATAAATTTGCTGTCCACTTTCCAGGTCCAACCATAGTGGAATCTAACATGGTGCTGGCTACATTCTTATGAAAGATATGTATGCACATGGCATGCATTTTTCTTCATCATTTAGAACCTCTCCAAGAAAATCATGGAAGTAAGTAACCAAATGTTTCCCCAGGCTCAAAAACATTATGAACCTAATATCTTCTTCCATAGTGACATAGTCTTTTTAATCAATACAACACAACATAAGTTTCACTGCTTTCATTGTTACATGTATAATTGAGACATACATATATATTATATGTATTTTGGTGTGAGAAGAGGGAATGGAATGGCAATTTGAAATCATTCCGTTCTCACAAAAGTGAGAAATGAATGGAAAAAGAATCCACTTTGTCTGGGTCCTAATTCAGCTAATAGACTGTATGATTCTTGTGTCCATGCCTGCCATTTATTTAAACGTCATTATCGTGCTAACAAGGATCACGAAACAATACTGATATTATGCACTGTTAGTGGAATTAATTCTATGGATAAATAGAAAACAAGGCAAATTTTGATACACCAAGCAGTACAGAACAACTAAGAAATGAAGAGAAAAAAGCAAACTAGATTGCATTTTTTTATGAACATACACTATAATTCCAGTGTCTTGTTAACTTGATATAGTTACAATTTAACAATGAAACTCAAAACATAATTCAGACATAACTAAAAGCTTTCAATAAGGTCTTAAATTTAAGGTCATTAATATACACCTGAACAATGAAGAGATGAACACAGAGCCATCAATGGCATATCAGTGTACCTCACAATATCAGTTTTCCGTCAGTGCACTCAAAAACACAAATTCTAAACAACTCGATTCAGGTATCTGACACAATCACTGAAATTAGTTTACTGTTTAATGAATAGCTGTCAAAAACTGAATGAGCATCATCTAATTCACGTAAATTTATATGTCAAGTATAAATCCCATTTGCATTCAACACACTTATCAAAACTGCAAAAAATAGCATGACAATTTACAAAAATTAGCACATGACACTTTGAAAAAAGTAACACTGCCACTCCTGGCTTAGGCACACATCGGTTGATTTTGATAAGTGGACTGGTTGGATGGTGACATCACGCCACTGACTTTCAGTGGGGTTCGCCCAGTTGGCTGCTGCTTGGGGACACACTGAAAATAAATGTGAAGTTGCCATCCAACTATTTAGCAAATCAAAATCAGCTGGTGTGCACCTAGCTTAAGAAGAGTAGCACATACATACAACATATATATATATATTTTACTTATGACACTGGAATCATTTCTTTAATGGAGATGGCCTCTTGATGGCTTATTCAAGATAAAATACTATACAAAACAAGAGAATGGCTTGAAGCAAAGTCACAATGTGGCAAAAAGAAAAGATTGTTTGTTGCAAAGCCTTGTTTGAGAAATAATTTATATAGAAATGATATAATAAAATGCAAACGAATTTTTTTTATTGCATCATCACTCAATTATTTCTTATGCAAATGTTCATGTTGCGAAGCCTTGCATAAATACTAATATATATAGAAATAATACAATAAAATTCAGAGGAATGCATTTTAGTGTATCCTCTACCATTTCTCACGCAGGGCTTTGCAAGGTACAACCTTTTCTTTTTGCCACATTTTGACTTACATGTATTTATGACAGTAGCTGTGAATCTAATTCATTCATTCCGCAGATCCATGTGTTTAGGCAAGGCAGCACAACATAAATAATTTTTACTTCTAGCCTGGAATATTTTACCCCTGTGGATACAACAAAGTTTTGATTTGCTATTCAACTGCACATGCAAACTTCAAATACAAGAATGGTGAATAAACAATAAGGAGCAGAAAGAGGGCTTGCTGACCCCATATTTTCAGCACATGGTGCACTCTGTGACTCATCTTGCATCTTATCCCTATGTAAACATGAAACACTGTCAAGACAATCCATCAAAACCTATCCAACAGGGCCTATAAGCTCAGATGAAGAGTGAAAAAAAAAAAAGAAACTTTTCAAAATGAAAAATGGTGCTGACAGATTTCTTGAACTGAAACAGAATGAAACTGATCCTAAACTTAAAATGGTAAGGACAGAAATATAGTAACTTTCTATAGCTGAAGATGGCTACACAATATTTTTAAAATATAGTTTTTCAAAGTGATCTGCTTTAAATCAGTCTCTGTGCATTTTGTACCAGTATCTTAAATCTTGCTTATATAGCAGCTGCACAGTTTTAAAGGTCAAACTAGAAAGTTCTTCCACAAAATAAAACTTTCCTTGAAAAACCCAGGAAGTTTAACGCTAAGGCCATTAATTATCTAGAAAACCAAATCACTTCCATTTCAGCACTGTTATTCTATTTGAATTAAGTTTTTATGGGCCCTTCATGCCCTTTTGGGTAATATCTCTTTCTTCAAGCTTGTCTGGGCACTGCAATCGTGCAAATCTGTTTATAATGTAACTAGCTGAGGTCCCCGGCCCTGCCCGGGATAAATCGGTTTGAATATTAGTTTCAGTTCTGGGTGATTATTATGGACCTGCTTCATCTTGCCTGTTCCTATTTATTTATTTTATTTTTGTTTGTTTTTAAATAAGTCTTACTGCTCTGCCTTTGTGAGTTGACACCCTGCGCATCCCGTACAATAGCATGATTTGCGCACGGGTTAGTGTGTTTGATAGTGAACACATTGCAGGAAGTGATAACGAAACCTTAAAATGGCGAACCATGACTCGAAATAGATCTAAATGATGGCGAAACAATGAAAAACGAAACGTAGAAGCCTGAACATTTCATAATTTCTAATATAGCCCGCCCATGTTAATTTCTCATTGATAATATGCTGTTGTGCAAAGTTTGAAGCCTGAGTGTGATGCGGTTCCTGAGCCTTAGGTGACCCAACTTAAACCAAAACACGGCCTCAGGGGAAAACCTATTTGGAAATGTTGAAAATGGTGTTTTAAAAAGATGATTGAAACTGGTAACAAAACAAATGACTTCATAAATTCAGTTTGTACATTTCCACACATTATATCTTCAAAATGAATGTGTAAAAACCTAGTAGATTTTTTAACTACTGAGCACAGAAAGTTTGAACTTTCTACGTTTAGCCGTTTTTCTATGCATAGGGAAGGACCGCTCCAAGTTGTCCAAATATATATATAGATTACTACTTTAGACAGATCACTAAACATAAAACACCTGTGGTAACTTTAGACCATCTCCACCGCCAACATATTTACACAATGAGGCATGTACATGTAATTCATTTCATGGGGCTGTTTGTGCTGAGAAGAAATTTTTTAGATGGTTTCAGGATAATTAACTGCTAGAGGATCAGTTTGACAATTAGTTTATATTATTAAAATACAAATTTGGACTCTTTACTTTGGAACTGAGTCAGTTTTTCTTCCTTTCTAGCTCATTTCACTCTTTTTGAAGTTCTTCTAGTTAGAATTGGTCATGGTTCACAACAGTAACGACTAAATCTGGAGCACAGACCTGTTAATCTCATGCTATTAATTCTGTTCTCTTTGTGAGCCCTTCTGTTTTCTGAATTTCAAATGCATCCAAAAAGGAGGATCATGTGGATTGACTTTAAAGCAGTGTGAGCATATATTTATTAACAATGCAACTTTCTCTTATCACCTATAAACAGTTCAACCTTCTATGATCGGTCTGCAAAAGATTAAACACTCTTAAAATAAATACTGCACAATAATAAATTGGTTCTTGAAAGGTTTCAGTTTACACTTACAATTGGTGACAATCGTTCACAACTGAGTCAAAGGAAGATAAATTTTAATCAAATTTTAGCAGAAAGAAAATGGGACGCTCATAGTATGTGAATATGCAGATGAATGAATATGAAATTCCCTGAAACCGACAACATTAGCTGCACAAGATCAATTTACTGAAATACCATCCACATTCTCGCTGAGCCACACACATGATTTTACAATCACACATCCAAAACACATGCTTTTGTCACTGTCTATATCAATCATCATCTTGGGTGTCCAAGCGACTCATCTGTTCTCCCATCACCACAGATGCCAAATCCTCTTGGCTGGCTTTTAATCTTTCACCTGCTCAGAAAAGGAAACAGTGTGAAAGTGTATGAACTGAAAACATTTAGAATGAATAGAATGAATGACATTTCTGAAAACCTGGTCGAAAGCAACAAACTCAAAACTTAAAAACAATGATCATTATACCTACTCCACATTCCTGGTTCATTATATGTGGCTGAACATAAGGACAAAATAAACTCTTGGCTCAGACTTTCTAATAACATGTATTCCTTTACTTTTACAGTTTTAGTGTAATTTGCAGGGATTGGATATGCATGAAACCTGAAAGGCCATCATATACCGTTTCTGCTGTGTTACTTGTGGAACATTACACTGGGTAAAGGATTTGCTGAGATAAACATTACCTTTACGTTAAAACAGCCAAGAAATGTTCCCAACTTACGTATTAATTCTGCTATTGCTCTCTGTGTCCTCCGCTCCAATTTTTCTAGTTTTTTACTGACATCTCTCTTCAGATCCCAGTCTGGTTTGCGTGGTGCTAATGAAGTCAAGTCCTGCGAATGACAGTTTCAAATCATGAAACACTGCAAACTGGTGACTCCAAAGGCCTGAGATTAATACATGTTAAGACACATTAGAACCTTATACATTTGAGACATGTGTATACACTGGATCACATACATGTACAAGAAGTAGCACACCTGAGACCAGTTCAGACACATACTGCTGGTTAAAATGCAGAAAAAAAATAAATAATTTTTTATTACCGAAATTCCTGCATTATGTCATCATGCTTTCCTGAGGCTTTGCATACCATAAATTTTTCTTCACCGTCAGATTTTAACCCTCACCCTGCGTAGGGCAGCAAATGCCTCGCCGCCCATGTTTCCCAAGCGCTCATGCCACACGGACGGCAAAAGTCGGCAAGGTCAAGCTGACCGCGCCAGCCCTATTTTCACGTGTCAGGTCACTGACCTTTTTGAGAAGTAACCACCATCTTATTGTTCACTGTATCTCTTCTAAATCAAACGCATTGTGACATGGACATGTTAACCAGTGAACCACTGGTCGGGATCACAAAGACTAAGCTTTCAAAGGCTCTCCCCACACTTTCAAAAGATGTAACATCGACATGCGAACTGTTGCTCAACACATTTGCAATATTATCTCATTTTCTCACAAGCTGACCACCATCTGGAGTTGTCTGTAAAGAACCAATCAGAAACAAGCTCTGAAATAATCTTTGCCCCAAATGCCCACATTGGTTTATTAGTATGTGTCAATCAGGATGAAACCATTTGTGAAGGGCTTGGGAGGGCGTGGCTAGTTATCATGCTTCGTTTTCACGAAAACTACAACTGTCAGTTTGGAATCATAAGTCAGATCATTGGTTAGAGACTGACAGATTAAGGTTTTGCTGGTTAATTCATTATCAAGCGTGATAAAGCATAGCAGCGAATATTTTCATACTGATCAATAAAAACCGAACCACGTGGACAGCGTGTGTGGTCATCGCATAGCAGCAAGGGTCAGTGACCCCAAATAAGATTCTCCGTGAGTAAGGTCATTGACTGGACAGCAGGCTTTACGGGTAGCAGGCGGGGTGAGAGTTAACAGTGCCAGCCCTGCTGCAATGCCATGGGATTTCTATGTTGTCTTTTTAAACAATTTGTTCATCATCCCAAGCACAGATCTAGCATATAAGACCACCAAGACACCAAAATTTTGACCACAAGTTACATCACCTTGTGAGACGACATAAAAATGAATTGGGACAGGGAATGTGTTATCTGCATATTTTCACAACTGTCAAAAATGATGTTCAAAACATAATCATTTCAGACCATCTGTTGAATATATTGCTATATACTGGTACACTGTCACCCTCCAGACCTGCCAACCAAGTTCTGCACTGAAACCCTAGAGGACAATGAAGACGATGGAGACCTAAGATGAACTGGCGAGAGACAGTCAACTACGATCTTCAGTTGGTCAACAGATGATGGGATGATGCCCGGAGACTTTCTGCTGACGGAAGCGCTCTTTCTGTCTCATGGGCGCCATGATGCCGGAGCACTTAAGTCTATGTCAGTTGAATATTCCATAATTCCTGATATAATTCATGTACAGGGATTAGGAAGGACACAGGGTGAAAATACAAATTCATTTCTGATGATAAGCCAGACTAATACTCACCACTTCTGATACCACATGATCTGTTTTTCCTGCTTCTAACTGGTCTTTAACTGATTCAGTCACTGAAACAGAGGCAATTTTGATACATAATAATATATGAGAAACAGGTACATTTGCAATTTGAGACATGCAACTGACTGGGCTTTACTTTATCAATATTTACATTAGGTTTCCAAAATAACAGTGCACAGATATGAGGGCTATGAACAGTACGATCTTGTAGTCAGAGTCAAATAATACCAAGAGGATGTTAATCAGTCCTCATGTGCATGCCTTAAACAAAACGCTTCATTCTTTACAAAGACACTCAACTTTCCATTTTCACTCACTAAAAATTAAAATTGCATCTGGTGTGTTTGTTTATTCCATGGCACATTAATTAACATATCCTAGGCTCAACATGGTTTCTTCATGGATTTGTCTGTGTGAAATGAGTGCAAACAGCTGAAAAGCATACAGACCAGACAAAACTCACCGTCAGCCGGCATGACTGGATCTTTCATCTGAGTTTTGAGATTTTCACTCCCTGGTTTGTAACTTCGAAACATTGGTCTGAAAGGAGAACCATAAATCTTTATCACAGAAAAAAAAAAGTTACATCTATTTAAATAAATGAAAAGAATCACCATGAGAATTTTCAGAATATCATGGTTTGGACAGCACAAAAAAACCCAATCTATCTTGAAATAAATCAATAACAGTGGACACATGCGGAGGGTTATTTGTTTCTTTATCCAACTGAGACTATCCGAAATGGAAATCTGTTAAAAGATAACATCTGGTCATGACAATAAATGCGTAACTCATGTTAACATAAGTAAAATGATTACTAGAAACTAGGGCCAGCATTAGCGTTATTCAAATCTCTATTCAAATCAAAGTAAATCACTGTGTGGTTCATTAGATTTGAATCACCTACGTAAGCTCATGTCATCTGGACAACGGATCACGGTGTGTAAATTAGCTCATTGACACAATGAGTGAGTTTCTGCTGCAAGCTCCATGAGCACTCTAGTTATGCTACAATTATTCACTTGTTCTCCAGAAAAAGAAGAAGAAAATCTATCTCACAGGGGTGAGGTGATGAGGAGGGCAAGACGAGACAGTAAACTGAAATCCCATAGACTACCTAATGGAGCTCTTATTTAGCCTAATCAGCCAGTATGTTCTATTCAAATCTATTTATGGAAGGGATTCCAATCACTACAATTACCTTCACACTCTCTTTTTGTTCTTTCACTTTCATTTGTTTTAGCTTTGTGTATGTGTGTGTGTCACAAATCCCAGACTGGGAGATGCGATGGTTATAACAGGACAACAATCACGAACGAACAAGTATAACACTTAACAGAACAACCCATCAGACTCACACATTTATTAAACATAAATGTAAAGATAAGGATAACAGTGCAATTACATACATACATTATATTCTTCAAGTTAACTGCCGTCCACGGCCTTCTTCAGTAAACACACTTCCTCGGGTCCACAACCCGGTAATTACTCTAAAGACACCTCGGCCTCAGCCTCTCCACTCAGGGTCTTAATGACACACTAATATTCTTTCACACCACAGTCTCTCAATAGTGCCTCCCTATGGCAATACACCTTAGCCTCCTATACACCTCACGTGGCCATAGCACGTTAATATTTCAATTCACATGAATATCTCATTCGCACAGTAATACATCCATGTCACAATAGCACATCTTAATAGCACATTCACAATCCTATATACATCCCTGTCTGTGGCCAGACTGCCACGACTCATGTGCTGCGACTGTCCTACACCGACAGCTTCACTCCTGGCCTATGTGTGGCCTTCGGCCCTATGCTGGCCTATCCCCTGTGCTCACCGTAGGCGGCGCTTCGGCCCGACCCCGGCACCAGTCATCACTGGAAAACACTGTCACAATCTCCCGACTGTTCTCACTTACGTCCGTCCCCTAGGACTTTCTAACTTGTAGTGATAGTAGTACAGCGCTCTCGCCTCATGCAGACCCCCCCACTCACAACATGCACGCTTTTCATTACCCGTGGGCCGTGGGTTAACTTTACTCTACCCCCTTCCCCCGTTACTACTGATCCCAGCTCACCCGCTCGTGACAGTGTGCAATTTTTATAATATGAATTCACTTATAAATTTATTTCCACCCCATAATTAAGTCGAGATCATGATTTTCTGGAACCACAGTCAAGATTTTCTGATTGATTTTCTGTTTCATGTTAACCACATGGAGGGGGTCCTTATCTCTGGCCTGTTGTTGTTTTCAAGTAGACGTATTATTTCCTTGTTTTCCGTCCACTAGGTTAGGGTTTAACAATAATGGCAGATCCACAATCTAGGGAGACAATATGAAATTCTCATAGTAAATACAATTCACCAGAAAAAGTTATTTTGGTTTTGTTTTTGCAATGCCAGTTTCAGTGATGAATAAATGAAAAAACAACAACAATAACAACAAAAGAAATGTATTGTCTTTGTTCCTGTGAAATGTTTTGAAGTAGGCTGAAAATAAAGAGTTTAAACGTATGCCAATTCCTGATATTCACCAGACTCACAATTCTGATATGTGGCAAATCAGTTTCTGCCCTCACAATCATCTTTTAGGTATGGAAAGTTGTAATTTGCATGCTTAATGAGTTAATTTGCATAAAATGGCAAATAATCATAATCATGTTTTTATTCATCCCCTTGAAATGAAAACTGGCACCAAGGGCAAATGAGCTATGAAAAAATATCTCATCTGAGCTTAGTTTTTAGAATCTGAAAATTTACTACCACTATACCACGGGGTACCATGAACTCGAGGAGTCTGCATTACATTTCTTCTTCTTGACCCATAAAATAACTACCAGTACTATAATGAGTATTGCTGTATGGAAGTCGCCCAGAGAGTTGATATCTCAGGAATGACCATTTGCACAATTACAGTGGAGTCCATGTAAACTGAAATTTGGTACATGTAATTCAAATTTCTGCTGAATCAAGGTGATTTTGAAATGAGTTTTCTTATTTCCTTTCTTTATCTCTATTAAACATTTACTGGTAAATCGAACTGACCGTGTGCATTCATCCCCAATGTAACTTCTGACTACCAGCCCTGTGACTGTAAAAACCAGTTTCCGCAAACACGCTGACACAGGCTGTTCCACAACTCTTTATTCTTAGCCCCCATCGAGGGGGAGGGTAAAGGTGCCAAAATGATGCAATGGGTAGGCTGCAGAGCCTTCCTCTTACATGTCTGTCTGACCAAGCGAGAAACATGCTGCGAAGGGCGGCAATGGCATGGGTGGGACCCCTGCACGCAGCGTATTCTGCTCCAATGACCAATGTTATCAGCCAACAACACACCTATGCCTGATGGTGCTCGCATTATGACCAGTAAATTTATCAATTGCTGACGTAACCAAAACAAGTACAGCCAAGACACAGTATACCACAGAGCATAAATTCCACATAGTAAAACTACGAGCCTCACAGTGTCTCCATCATGCTCACACAGGGCCATTCTGCTACACACTTTGGTAATGCTCGCTCAGCTATAGAGCATCACATGACTGTATTAATTAAGTGTAAAAAATATAGTAAGGCTCTGGACGAACAAAGAGCTCACTTACAAGAGGTTCTCAGCACTTCAGTACAGCAAATACATCCTTGCAATGTTTACACATTCACCACATTACACTTGATGGGGAGTGGGGACAATATGACATTGTTACACTGGAATTCCACGCCATTGATAGCAAGGTGACACAACGAAGACAGTCTTCAGACTTGCATCTGGACACCATAGACGGGAGAATGTCTTTATCGATTGATGAGGTCACACACAATACATGGGGTCAAGATAAAGGCGGGGAACAGAGCTCGGTGATCAGAACAGTTCTATGAGGCCTAAGCCATTCAATGCTCCTTTTTTGTTTTAACTGCTATGGTGCAGTCACTTCTAAAGAAAAAAATAATCAAAAGATCTCATCAGAGGTGCCACTTGAGCCAGTTTTTTTTATTGAACTTTTTGTGTGCGCGACTGTTGCAGACAGAAGCGTAACTAGGGAGGTACGGGGGCATGCCCCCGGGGAAAATACCGGTATTAAAAAATATAGCTTGAAATATTGCGTTTTCAACCATTTTTTTTTACATTTCAACACTACTTTTCATCTAATTTTTTTTTTCTAAATCAAATTCAGTTATGAACGAGCACAACAGAGTTTCCTGATGTAATTTGCGATCAGAAATATGAACTGCCACTAGTGCAGCTGGGGTCGAAAATTCTTGTAAAGCAATGTCCCTCTTTAAGAAAGTCATAATGCTAGGTGATGCACCATATATGGAAAAGACTGGGGCTTTTCTTCGGTGCAGGTTTCCATGCTATTTGTGGCAGTTACAGCAGTTGGCAGAGATTGAGACATTTTTAAGACCTTTCTGGCTTTGCCCTGATCAATTTTCTTGGAGTGGGTGATAAAAGACTTCTTCCCACTGGATCCGTAGTTGACTCTGACTTTACAGGTAACACGGTAAGTGATTCCGGACTCCTTCAGCTTTCGAATGTAGTCTGCCATGAATTCACCGTTTGCATCTTTCTCACCCAAGCCCAGCTGAATTTGTTCTTCACAGATTTGTCTATTTCTTTGATGTTCACTCGTCCAACGCGTTCAACATAATCAATAAAGTGCAAATCCATGTCTGGCTTTTCATAATAATCTGTTACAGTATGAAATCACTGCTAAATCAACTGAATGTTTGCGTATTGTCAGCCAAATCGAACTGAAGCGTCCCTTCGGTAAGTGCAAGTAGGCTATTCCTAAAGCGTGCAGGGCCGAGCGAATGTAATTGTACGACTATGAGAGGGTATGAGCAGTTCTTGGGTTCCGACAAAAGCGTTTGGATTTCTTCCGTAAAATAATTCATTTGCATTCTGCCATCCGCTCTGGCAATTCCGTTCCGTAAACGACAGCTAGGTATTTTACCGAGACTTTATGACTTTTTTTTTTTTTACGGAATTCTGTGATTTTACGGAAAAGTGGCACCTCTGTCTCATGATTCATACAGATTCCTATGCATTTTGTGTGTGTGTTTGTTTTTGGGGGGTGAGGTCTGAAGGGGATGTAATTACATGTATGTATGGGGCGAACAGCATGACAGTGGTTATTTCTCTGCTCAGAGGTAAGTCGCACTGTAATCCAGTTCCCAACCACTTCGAATTATGTGGGCTCCACTGTATTTGGATAAGAAAAAGATACACCTGAGATAAAACATGCCAAAAACAACTAATGAGAAAGAATGAGGAATCCCACTTAAATCGATAGGCGGTTTTTCTATTTTAACTCACAATGTTTCCTGTTGCAACAATGGGATGCATTGCAAGTTACCGTGGAAGGTTCCCGGTTCCCCAACAGATTCAATTTTCAAAATTTTTTCCGCCTATATCATTTTCCTTAGAGTGACAGGAATAGACCTTTACACTAAAGAAGCCTTTTGTTGCATTTCATGCAAAGTTTCATGGAAATTGGGTAGTAATTTTTTGAGTAATGAAATCAGAAGGGTGATCACTAGCACTGAAAACAATCACGACATCAAAACAAAAGACTGATAGGACCAGTGTCTTTGCTTTATTTGATAACAGAGATGGTTCTAGTTTATCACATACTGATGGTGTATCAGGAACATGGGTGCCAGCAACGGAGCCATCTGAAACCTGAAAATCACTTTGACCAAATCAGCCAAACCTGAAGTCGCAGGCACTGAGCAACGTAGTGATAAGATAACAGACCTACCAACTAAATGACACCTAAATCGCGTACATCAATGCCATATAAAGACAATTTTCAAAAATACATTTATCAGAGAACAAAACACTTGACATGTCACAATAACGTACCACAGTTACTAATTATTGGTGCACACCTATAACTTATAACTTTCCTTGTTCATTTAAAATGTGTGACTACAGCAGTTTTTTGTTCTATAAGATGATTATTTCCTAGTTAGACCTATATCTGAATGTGGGAAAAATTCTCCAAAAAGTTTGTAAACCATATCACAAAAACTCAAAAGACAATACATGTAACCATGGCTTTTGTGCATGTTCATTAATTATATTTGTGTCCCTTGAGCCAATAAAATAGATGCTGTTGTCTCCCTTTCAATTCAACACCGCTAAGCTGGCTTTTCTTTTGCACGGAAGTGGCAACGGAAACGTCAAAAACCCATCAAGTAGTGAAACAGAACTAAGTGTACACGTACAAGGTGGTTTGACGTTTTCGTTTCAGTAAACATGAAAACAAGGCTTAAGCAATATGCCGTTTGCTTGACTTTCACTGCTTACGACCCCCCGTGGCTATAATACTAATAGAAGCGCCAGACCTAATCCTACACTGCTATAGGGCAGCCTCATTCACGATTGACGTATAAGTGCCGTTTATTGGACTGAATGAAGTGAAATCCGACTATGCCAATGATATTGATGCCGGAAAACCACAGACTAATAAAATACCCAGACTGGATGAGCCCACTGTGTGACGTCACAAAACAGCGAAAGGTCATGAACCATCCGCCACATTAGGTTTACGGTTGCGACCGACGCTTCAGCATAGCTACAATGCAGCGGTCGCTAAAAGTCCATACGGTCATCATTTATAACAATAAAAAAAAGAGGCAGCTGTAAACAATAAAATGAAAGGATAGGCAAGTTAATGCATTATTAATAGGCCTGCATGTACAACCAGTCTTGACAAATTAAAAGAAAATTCTACTGCAGATAGAACTAGAATCGGAATTTCCCGAGCGGCAGCCACGTTGGTTATACGGCCGCATCTCATTAACTTCCGTAAAAAACGACAGAGCCCGAAGCTTGTGTTTCCACTCCAGTCTGGTTGATTTATTAGTCTGAGCGGAAAACTAAAAAGAGTAGAACAATCTGAGGTGGGCCCCTTCAGGCCGTTATTGTCACAAATCCCAGACTGGGAGATGTAATAGCTTATGACAGGACAACAATCACGAACAAACAAGTTTAACACTTAACAAAACGACCCATCAGACTCACACATTTATTAAACATAATTATACAGATAATAGCGCAATTACATACATTATATTATTGAAATCAACTGCCGTACAACGGCCTTACTCTCACACACACTCTCCCTCGGATCCACAATCCGGTAGTTACTCCTAAAGGCACTTCGGCCTCAGCCTCTCCCCTCAGGGTCTTAATAGCACATTAATAATTTACTGGCACCGCAGTCTCCCAATATCACCTTCCTATTGTCATACACCTTAGCATTCCCCTAGCACCTCAGCAGGGCAATAACACATTATCATTTCAATAGACATTATCATTTCAATAGTACATTCTCATTTCAATAGTACATTCTCCCCTCAACATGGCACGTTTACCAACCCAAATGGCATGACCTTAAATTGGAATAATCCCATGGGCGTTTGGAACGCCGTGTATTGTTTCGACTCCTCAGTAAGCGGGATTTCCCAATACCCTTTCGTCAAATCTATCTTGGAAAACCACGTGGACCCGGCCAATGAAGCTATTAATTCCTCCTGAAACGGAATAGGCTCCCTATCGCCTACCGTAATAGTGTTCAATCTTCGAAAATCAATACAGAACCGCACCGATCCATCAAGTTTTTTCACGAGGACGATGGGTGATGAATACGGCGATGTTGATGGTTCTATCACATCTAACTTCAACATTGACTCAACTTCCTTTATGACTCTATCTCTCGAAGAAAAAGGCAACGGATACGGTCTAAGAAATACTGGCTTATCCGAAGTCAACTTTATTTGGTGCTGGATCACCGTAGTGCGACCCGGCAAATCCGTAACAACATCCGGAAATGACGCTAACAGGGTCTCAAGTTCCCTACTCCTTGAACTCGTAAGGTCAGGGTTAATTTTTACGTCCCTGTAACCTTGTGTCGCAGTTAACTCCGGCAATTGAATTTGTAACTCTTCCTGCGGCTCGGTGTCGCTTACGTCACCGTCCAACTGGTCTACGACCCCCGTACAAGCAATAGAGAAGACAGTCTCCTCTGGTCTTGTCTGTGCACACAGATACTGTGGTCTCTCATAAAATCTCTGTAGCATATTAACATGGAAAACCTTACTCGCTCCATCAATGTGGATAGCGTAATCTACCTTTGAAACAACTCGCTCAATAACATAGGGGCCTTTCCATGTCATCAATAACTTATTATGGTCCGTAGGTAACAACAATAGGACCTTGTCTCCTGGCTTAAAAATTCTCATTTTGGAACCTCTATCTTTATAGTCTTTTGCTCTTTTCGAAGCGATACCAGAAGCTTCTTCTGCTATAGTGCGCGCTGAGGATAGTCTTTCTCTTAAATCAACAAGGTACTGAAACACCGAAATCTGCTCATCGTCTCCCGATGATGGCGACGTCATCATGTCCCGAAGAACATCAGTTGGGCCCCTAGGACTACGACCGTACATCATTTCGAACGGCAAGAATCCCGTTGACTCCTGCCGTACCTCTCTGTACGCGAATAACACTGCAGGGATATATCTATCCCAATCTTTAGGGCGATCAGCAGCTACCTTACGCAGCATCGACTTTAACGTCGAGTTCAATCTCTCGCACATGCCATTAGCCTGCGGATGATAAGGGGTGGTAGTGATGGGTTGTATGCTGAATAAGCGGAACAATTCCTTCATCATCTGCGACGTAAATTGCGCGCCCCTATCAGACAGAATTTGCTCTGGTATTCCTACCCTAGCGAAAATTGCAAACAACGCTTCCGCGACTGCCTCAGACGTTATGGTCCGCAGAGGAACCGCCTCTGGCCATCTCGTAGCATTACATATGACCGTTAAGAAAAATCGATTCCCCCTATCGGTCGCTGGGTGAATGGGGCCAACAAGGTCTATCGAGACCATTTTAAACGGTTCCGAGACCGTGGGGATCTTCTGAAGAGGAGCCTGGGGTGTACGACCCTTATGCGTCGTCTTTTGGCACGCACTGCACGTCTTACAATAGACTTGCACATCTCTGTGGATCGATGGCCAGTAAAAATTTTTAAGAACCCTTTCTTTGGTTCTAGCTATCCCCATATGACCCGCTAATGGGACATCATGTGCCAAATGCAATACTGTTGCGATCAGCAACGCTGGCACAACGACCTGCTTTAAAATGGAGGACACCGTTACATACTTACGGAATAGAATGCCCGCCTGAACAACGAAGGAGGACGACCCGTTCTTATATCTCCTCGTTTTCTCGGTTCGCGCTTCCCCAAAACATGGGTTTAATGATGGGTCCTCCCTTTGTAATCTCGCCAAGCGCTCTGGCGTGATATCTAGGTTGACCGCTGGCGTAGCCAAAGGTCTAATCTTATCTTTATCAGCTACCCGTCGACGTGTTTCGACCGCGGCGCAAAAGTCAATACCTTTTGATTGCGACCATGCTTGCACGTTCTCATCGGAAGGGGAAACTACCCGTGATACATTCCCAATGATGAGCTGGGCGCCTGGAAAACAACTAACGACTGCTTCGACTTCCCCGCTAAGGAAAGGTGTATCTATCATTATTCTTGCCATGGGTAATTTCTCAATGGCCCCCGAAAATTGGATGCACGGGACAGTCTCACCTGTAAGCTGTGAATCCCGAATGCAGTCTCTATGCACTCCCACAACGGTAGATCCTGTATCTCGTAAAACCGAGACCGGTTCGTCCCCAACAAACCCCGGATAAACCCTAAGACCACCTCCTGTATGACATGAATTTATAACGGGGATCTTTCTCCCACAAGGTAATACACCGGAAGATAATAACTTCTCACAACTGGGACACTTAGAATACTGTCCGCCTCCGTTGTCCGATGTAACGCATGCAGCCGCATGGTGAAATTTATTTGGGGAACATGGACTGGAGTTACTGTCCGCGTTCGCCGCTATCCTACCTGCAGGGCAATTCACGCTGATGTGATCTGCTCTACCGCAGTTCCAACACTTCGCGGCCCTACATTCGCGTGAAAAGTGACCCACGCGTCCGCAAGTCCAACACTCCGCTCCCTGTGCTGCACTAGGCCTGGGTCCCCGTGACCCATCGCGACCGGAACTAGAGTCCCTATGCCGTCGGTCATCGGCAAAGGTCACAACTCGCCCCCGGCCATTACCGCGACCTAGCCCTCCTGCTCGGTCAAACTTACCGGATCCATATGCCGGTGATTGGTGATAGCCCCTACGCTGCCCCTGGGCTTGCCCACTATAGGCACCACGCTGACGCGACCTGTCCCCAAGTCCTGCCGGCGACCCTTCGACAACGGCGACGTACCCAGCATCTTGGACGTACGCCCTGGCGACTGGTTTGGACGGATGTGCCGTACGGTATGCTTCCGCCAACTTAGACGCCTCCTGCACCGTCGCGGGTTCGTTCTCTTTCAGGAAAGCCACCAGATCTTTGTGGCACGACGCGTACAGCTGGTCACGGATCATTAAGTCTTTCAGTTTAGCAAAATCCGCGCCCACATGCGCCAAGTCTACCCAGTTCGCGAAATACTCCGTTAGTCTCGCGACGAAGGCAGCAAAGTCCTCCCTGGTATCTGCACGTGCCCGCCTAAACTGCTCCCGGAAATATTCCTCGGTACGCGCAAATCGGCGAAGCAGCAAAGCCTTCAGCTTATCGTAATCTTGCACGTCTTCGCGCTGTAGCTCTTTAAAGTAGGTTAACGCTCGCCCCTGCAATAGAGACGCCAGGTACGTGGCCCATAATTCCTTATTTTCCCCCCATTGCAATTGTGCGTTCAGTTCGAACCTGTAAAGGAAGGCGTCTATGTCGTCCTTCCGGTCGTCGAACGTAGGGAGCTTAATCCTAATGCCACCTTTATTGTGTACCTGCCGCTCAACTGTTTCTGTTGGCGCATTCTTTTTGAGTTCTAATTCCGCGATTCTTACTCGCGCGTCTGTCTCCCGCTCTTGAGCTTCTATCTCCTTTAACCTTATCTCCCTTTCCTGCTCCTTATCCTGTCTCTCCTGTTGCTGAGCTTCTAACTCCTTTAACTTAAACTCTCTTTCCTGCTCCTTATCCTTAGCCTCTCTCTCCTGTTGCTGAGCCTCTAACTCCTTTAACTTAAACTCCCTCTCCTCTTCCTTATCCTTAGCCTCTTTTTCTCGCTCTCTATCCTTAGCACGCTCATCGCGCAAATCCGCCTGCTGTTCTTTAATCCAGCCGCGTAGCTCCTCTCCCTCCAGGCCAAGTTCCTTACCCAACTTCATTAGTTGTTGGAGTTCCGCCATTTCACAGATTTATGGTTATGGTATCTATTATAAGACGACCAACCTGTCGGTATGATCACTAACGATACGACCAGAGACCTGAGATCACACCAGATATAACAATACCCAGTTGTCTCAAATACAATTCAGAAATTTACCTTTACAGCACAACTAATTCTATATCTATAAAATGTATAGCACTATTAACTATAAAAGAAAATAGAAACGACAAGAATGAAGAAATACAGTAGAAGGACCACAAGTACGTCAAGGACAACGAACCAGACTAGGACAAAGCTTCTACAAAAAAAAAACTATAATGGAAAAAAAAATGCAACCTACTACGCCGATTACACAACACGGTACGAACAAGAACAGAGTCTGAAAAAAAAGAACGTATCTATAGATAGGTAGAAAGAGGGACAAGAGAATACGTCTTCCTAAAACAACGAGGAAGATGGAACGGCACAATCTAAACAAAAATACAGGTCCCTACAGAACTGTTCACTGTGATGAACGAAGTTCCAAATTTAGCCCACCTCCCGAAGAGGATAAACTACGCTCACCACAGCAAACCCGCGCCACCGCCCGTATAATCGATTACGACAAAAACAGCAAAAACAGGGAAACAGACAGATGAAAAGACAGCCCTCAATCCAGGGCACAAATTTTTCACTTAACTTCCACCCTTGATTTCAATTTCTCCCCTTCCTCGGAGCTCTGGCTGCTTGACCTCTACAGGCTGGCACACACACTCTGCAGAAATTTAAGTACACATTAATACATATTCATCAAAATACATGCATCAATACATATTATTATTCATAAACATACATAAATCATACCATCATGAGATTTCCATTCATCCCACGAACAAAGACAACAGCACGAATTCCTAGCACAACAGAAAAACAACTAGATATAACGACTACACAATGTCAAAATGACCACAGGTAAACAGGACGAGCCCCCAGTGTCACAAATCCCAGACTGGAAGATGTTATAGCTTATGACAGGACAACAATCACGAACAAACAAGTTTAACACTTAACAAAACGACCCATCAGACTCACACATTTATTAAACATAATTATACAGATAATAGCGCAATTACATACATTATATTATTGAAATCAACTGCCGTACAACGGCCTTACTCTCACACACACTCTCCCTCGGATCCACAATCCGGTAGTTACTCCTAAAGGCACTTCGGCCTCAGCCTCTCCCCTCAGGGTCTTAATAGCACATTAATAATTTACTGGCACCGCAGTCTCCCAATATCACCTTCCTATTGTCATACACCTTAGCATTCCCCTAGCACCTCAGCAGGGCAATAACACATTATCATTTCAATAGACATTATCATTTCAATAGTACATTCTCATTTCAATAGTACATTCTCCCCTCAACATGGCAATAGTGCATTATCACATTCACGCTCATATCTACGTCCCTGTCCGTGGCCTGACTGCCACGACTTTATGTGCCTCTACTGTCCTGCACTGACAGCCTCACTTCTGGCCTATGTGTGGCCTCCGGCCCTATGCTGGCCTATCCCCTGTGCTCATCGAGGTGGCTCTGCGGCCCGTCCTCGACACCTACAAGAATAACATTACATTGGTATAATACCCTACCATTTCTATTCACTCCACCTCTCCTTACAACCCATGAAGCGTACACACACTAGTTCACCTTTCACTCATCACACCTCTTACGGTAACACACCTCCATCGGAGTACACACTACTCACTCGCGCTACAAATCCATGAACTCACTTTCATCTATCGCTCATGGCGCACATTGCTATATCCAATATCAAGGACTTCCACATTCCTCACATATACTTATTTACATCATGGTAATAGACGAATATAATATAATACATCAATCATAATAATCAATCAACGTTCTACATACCAGTCATCACTGGAAAGACTCTCTCACTAGTCTTCTCGACTGCTCCCCTTATGTCCGCCCGATGGGCTCTTATTCACAGGTCCGTTCCGTAGGGCCTTCTAACTTGCAGTGATAGTAATACAGCGCTTTCGCCTCATTCAGACCCCCCCCACTACTCACAACAGCACGCTTAACTTACTTGTCTACTGTGAGCCCTTCTTACTCTACACCCGCTCTGTAGCAATCCCCTTAATTGCACTCACTCCACTCGTGACAGTTATAAACTAAAGCATCTGTCATCGGGTTGATCTAATACAATGATTAGTAGCCGTACAATGTGAATCGGTACAGACCTAGGGGCATGCTCGACCTTGACCTAGATTCTAGGTTTTTGCGGAACAGTAGTAACATGTCAAATCAGTCCGCACAACACATTCACAGTACACACGGAACCAAGTAACCGGGTATTCCAAACGAAAGCATCCATCGTAAATCGGTAATAGAAGTTCCTAGATCTACCATTGCAGGCGTCTAAAGCATTAATTCTGGCGTAGGCCTGACACACGAGATGAAGACAGCGCAACATAATACACGTCCACTCAAACTATACGCGGAACGAGGGGGTCTTGACCGGACCGGACACATTATGTGACCATTTGACCCTTCGGTCACTTTTAAGTTCGCGTTATTGTCAGCGCGATGAAGAGCTGTTGATGCATGTGAAGCGCTTGATCTAAAACTGCGAATCAGCCAGAACACGACGGCAGCCCTATGTTGACGATACGCCTTTGGACACGGTGAATACTAAAAATAGGCGCAAAGTAGGCCGATATCTCGAACGCACACTTGCTCTTTTGTGTTTTAAATAACCAAGTTGTTTTTTTAAAAAAATTCTTCACATCACGAAACCGGAAATTTTTATTTGGACACGTAGCGAAACCGGAAATCCGGTATATACCGGAGGTCTGGCACCCATGATCAGGAAGTAGATCTAGATCTAGACTCTGACTATGTACCACATAGAGAGATTTTTATTTCAGTCATCAAACATCTTATGAACTAAAAAAAAAGGGCAGTTTAAAAAAAAATCATAAATAAAAAGTATTAGACATTGAGAATTCATATCTTGTTTGTTGCATAGAGCAATATTATTTTTTCAAAATTTCATAGAGATTTCTTGATTCAGTCTCACAATGATTTTTTTAAAATTCCCCCAAAATGGCCAGTCTCAGACATTTGTGAAATATTAAAAATGCCCGGTCTTTAATGAGTTTATTTCGCTCATTCATCTAAAATTTTCAGCCGATGAAATGCACCAATAAAATGACTTGCGTGATGTCACCCCTTCACCCCGTGATTCTGGGTCAGGCTCTCCCCGAGGCCATCCTTGCCAATTGAAATTAGGAATTTTCAACTTTGACAAGCAATAACTTGTGTTCTAGGCAACACATAGTAATAACATATAAAAAATTAAATCTGAAAGATGACAATGTGGTCTGCAGGTCAAGGAGTGAACGAGCTAGCAACGCCGATCTTCCAACATTACTCACAGGTGTAACTTTCTTCAAAATAAACATTCTGAAAACTGTGGAGTTAACATCAAACTTTTTTCTCAATGGCAGCCAAATTTCATTTTCATACAACCAAAAGCATGCATTCCACAGGTTGAAGGATAGCTGGCCCATGTGCGAGATCACGAATTCTGGTTCACATTAACTTGTCCTTGTGGCGTCGTGAACTGTCAACATGGTTTGAGCATTAATTTCATGAATCGATAGATTATTTAATTCTGAACAATTTGATGTATAACACTTTATAATTTCATCAATTTGATAAATGCCAAATCTTGACAGCCAGGGTACGTTCACGATATTCAGCGCCACTTTTCGCGGTGTGGTGCCCATTGGCATTGGCACAGCAATGAATGATATTTGACGAAAAGTGTAGGCCTAAGTTTTTCTTAACTGATTATAACACTGAGCTGTAACAGTAGTGTAACCTGGGAAGTTTCTCTTTGTCTTCATTGATTTGCTCGTTCTGCTGATCACTCTGGGTCGAATGTTTTTCGCGCAAGGCCTTTAAACGTTCTTTTCTCTTGATAGCTTCATCATTCAACGTTCCCACGGCAGCCATCATCAATCTTTGTATGGCAGAGTGAATTCCCTTGAAAGTACGCATCCGTCCTATGCGAGTTGATGTTTACTAACATTCCGACAAAAGTCTACCGTTGAATTTTCTGGGGCATCAAAAACCATCGTAGTAATTCAGTCCCACAAAGACCCCACAGATGCACTTGTTTTTTTTTTTATGCCCAACTATAATTCGGCACCGGAAATCATAAATCAACAAAACACTTTTTCTCTTTGCCAATGGTATTTTTTGTTGTGCGCTATCATTTATTAAAATGAGAGGGTCTGTCGCCCTGTCAAGTTCTTCTGTTAATGTCCTTCATTTGAACAATATCTAACAGGAAGTGTAAATTGGATGAAGTTTTTGTCAAAATGATCCCCCTCCCCCACCCCCCCCCCCCAACTGGCTTGTATCGAATGCATCTGAAAGAATAAACTGTTTTTTTTATTCTATGCTAAGTAAGGTCTTTGTTTGAGAAGGCCTCAGCATAATGCTTCAATTAAATATGCAATAATTTTCACTGAATGCATTAATTACAGCATCTAAAAAAAAAGAATAACGAGGTGAAAGAAAAAGAGTACAAATTTTATTGTCAAAATATGAGAGCAGACTTGTTTCGACATCAACAACAATTTCAATTGTTATTTACTGCAGTGAAACTCAGTTTCTGATCATCAGCTGTAGCGGTCGATAATTGATAATTGTAATAATTTAATATAAAGTCAAATATTCACGGGATAAACACGGAACTCTCTTTGGGAAGAAACACCTTTGACTTTTCTGACCCTAATCGACCCCAGTGATTTTCTAAAATTAGACTGTTGTTAGCGCCCTCGTCTGTGACTTTCAATCCAAGGGCCAGAACTTGAAGCACTTTCTGTCATTCAGTTGTGTGGTCACGAAGGTAGTTACGTTGGAACATAAAATATCTTTCAGTAATGGTTTTGTCGGCAATTTCTGTGACGAGTGAAGGTATTTGTGTATTGTTTGGAAAGAAATAGATCACTGCTTTTGTATGGTCCATATTTTGGGTATATCTGATCGAACATGCCGTGGTCAATAGGATTAGATCTAAACATTTGCCTCACACAAGAAAGACTCACGACCGCCATATTTGTGTGGTAATTCGGATCTTGAGAAGAAACGATTTGGCATCATATTCAACAGCGAAGAGCATGAGCCTGTAGAATTGATGAGTCGTGATGTTTTTGTCACCTACTTAATTACTGCTAATCTGAAACCTTCACGTGGAAATGAATATTGATATAGAATGACGATGATAGCCATTACATTAGCCAGGCCTAAAAGTCGGAGGTGGGAACTGGTAGGCCTAGACTAGTGGCAGATTTAGTCAGTGTTCACTGGATTTTGTTGCGCTAGAGGTCTATCCTAGATCTATTTTGTAATGGAACAAATCTAGAGCTAGGCCTACAAATTTAATAATGAAGAGTGTTTTTTAAACCTGCACTAGATCTAGATCTAGATCTATTCGTGGTAATTAATAACAAGAAATAAGCCTAGACTCTACTTGGTTAATGGTAGCCTTTAAAATTTAATTTACTAATTATTATGAGATCTATAGTAAATTGATAAAAGATGATGTCAAATTTAATGGTAATATTGAGTCAAGGAAGGAGCCAATTAGTAATAGGCCTATACATATGCCACAGAACGCTGTCAAGAATTTGTACGTCAGCAAAAATCAATACAAAATGAGAGGAGTGCAGTGTTTGAAATTTCGGCCTTCTATTGTTCTGGCTCCAATTCCAAAATAAGCGAAGATCAGAGAGAAAGATTCACCAAAATTTCAGAAGATTGCCAACTATTTGTATAATATTATTAATAATAGATCTTCCAGGTGTGACTGTCTTGGAAAGAGTTCCCTTGCTTTGGGCCACTTGAACTCCTACAGTTCTTACAGAATTTCTTTTCGGAAGGTCTTCCTCCCATCCGCGCCACTTACCAAAAAGTTAAAACATAATATGATTATTATGATGAAGACCTCCCCTAACCCGCGCTTTCATTCTTTCTTTCTTCTTTCTTTGTCCCATACAAATACTAAACCCAACCTTTTGATTTAAGCCTGCTCAAAAGTCCCCTCTTTGGTGTGTTTTCTTGACTGGCATGGACGGGCGGAGGACCTCCCTTATTTTCAAATTGAAAGGATAAGGGGTAGGGTTAGATGTAAGTTTAGGGTTAGGAATAAGAACAGGTTTAATTAAGGATAGGTTGGTCTCGGGTGGATAGTTGGGACGTAAGGAACTCTTTGCACTGTCCTTAAATGGCTTTTTCTTATTTAGAAAACAATAGCTAGAATGCACATTATATATATATCCGCCATCTTGGCGGTCCAGACCCATGCATCACCATGGTGATTGTGGCATTGATTTTGATTCGTTAGCTCAATAGCTGAATTGCACTGTGAGCACGGAAGGCATCGCGAACCAATGGGGCTAAAAGTAGTTCTCTATGTGCAGTAAACAATGACATGTGAACATGTTCCACGGGAGACATTCAGTCAATTCTTTGACTTCCTTTCCCCTGGTTACATAGAAGGTAGGGAATCTGACCAGCTTGGATCCATCCGTTCCACCTCTGTCATAACAATTAGCTACAATGCAACCAGCAGGCATTTTAACCGCTTATTAAAGACATATCTCAAAGTTACACTCATCAGCTGATCCACCCGCAATCTTGGATTTCGGAAGAACAATACAAAAACATTCTGTGACGTCAATGCGCATTCTACCTATAAACAAGAACATGGGAGGAGTTACTATCATAGCATGGAAATTTCACTGACATGACTTTAAGAGTGGGGGGGGGGGGGGTCAGGTCACATACACACACCACCCCCACCCCCAAGTTAGTCCTCTACTTAATGTCTGGCTTAGTCATTAGTGATTAACACTCTGAGCATAAAAGCGCCAGTTAGGCCTACGTATATGTATTTTCAGTTATTGGAGATTAGCACTTGTACAAGACAGATTATATAATAATAGGCCTATTAATTACATCTGATTATGTTTCATTTAATTTACAAAGATGTTTAACATTGTTGTAGAAGCATTGGATTAGCAGTCATTCCAGATGTTCAGTGCAGTGTAGATGTTGTCATTTTCAAATCAGTCACAGTTATGGGCCTTTTAGGACTAAGACTGTAAGAGCATAGTATAGTCGATTTCCTCTTTGTTGAACTGTGTTGAGAGCATAAAAATCATGTATATGACTCTATATGATTATTTTTTTCATTGCAGAATGATGACCACTGTCCAGTTGTTGAAGCCTGATAATTTGATCTTCAGAACGAGCGAAATGTCTTTCTGAATAGTATTCCCTGTGGGAAAGGAGAGAATTTAAAGCCACGGCGTGGTTATCTAATATTTCATGCACTAAACTGCAAGTTTTGTTTTTCAACAATATTATAACAGGTAACCACATGACATTATAAGGCTATCTTCAAGTGCACATTAATTTTTTTTTTAATGAAATGAAGCCAATAAAAATTATGAAAATGGGTGATGTTGGTAGGTTTGCTATTATATGTTCATAGAAAATCCCTGAAATTGAGAGGTGACTTCAGTAAGCAATTGTTTTTTTTTCCATTGAGAAAACATGCTGATCATTTTTCATGTTAAGCCATTTTTAAATTTTTTGACATGATTTCTTGAGTTTTATTATGTTGCCAAGAGAATGACATTGAATCTTCCTGAAGAGACTCAGGTGTCATTTATTGGAAAAGATGGTGTAGATTGCTTAAAAAAAAAAATGATGACAGCTACAAAAATCTCTCCCTGTAGAATTTCAACATATTTAGCCACAAAGATCAGTAAGCATTTTCTCTTTTAATTACTGAGATATTTGTGAGTGTGCATGAGAAAACCCGGCATAAGTCGGCAGAGCTGATTTTGAGAAAAACGGCTTTGAAGTGAAAATATGGATCCGACACAAACTTCCAACTTGGCTGTTGTTTAGGGGACGTGGCATGTTACAGGGTAAACTGTAGACGAGCGGTGAACACTACTCACTATGATCTCTATAACGGCTTTGTAATTAGACTACGGACTCCTAACAAGATCCAAAAACATCCGACTTGGCTGTTGCTAGGGGACCGTGGCATGTTACAGGGTAAACTGTAAATGAGCAGCGAACACTACTCACTATTATCTCTATAACTGCTTAGTTATTAGACTATGGTCTCCTAAGACAGTAAGAGCAATCACTCCAATATTACTTGGTCAATTAGCTATTGCCACTTATAGGATTAAATGCCGTTTTCTCAAAATCTTGTTTTAGGGGGGTCACTGACTTCAATTTATCAGAAATGTCTTGTCTTTTATTATGTACAGAACTCAAAATGTCATGTTGCCGACTTATGCCGGGTTTTCCCATGCACACTCACATTTATTGATCGTCATGGAAGCCATTTGTTTTTAATTGCTGTTTCATCATTACTGATCTTTCAAATTTCAGCCCACTAATCTTGTCATGGCAAATGTAACTCGAAGCCAGCGTAGTGGGCCACGATCCCAGGCAAATCCTCATGGACTGAGGCAGATAGAACTGGACCAGATCTGGGATGATCTGAAGGCAGGTGTTCGAAGTGTGTACCGTCGACAGAGCATGTCTAGACAAAGATACATGGAGCTTTACACGTATCCTTGATCATGCAGTTTTCTGTGCTTGATTATTCCTTTATTGTTTCATAAACTGGTTGTTTCTTCAGAGTACATAAATGTTTGTTTCATCAAATAAATGAACATTGCTCATTGCTATGTGCTTTTGTTTAAACTTTCAGCCTTTCTGTCATCCTTTCAACATTTGTAGGATGGCACTGATGTGTAGCTGGAAACATGACACTAGGATCATAAAGTGTTTGAAATCTTTAAATTATGGACGGAGGACACCATCCGATTGCCTTGGAGCTAGGCAGTTGTTAAGATAGAAGTGTGTCACAGGTAAAATAAGTACTATTAATCAAAATTCATCTTCTCCTTAGGCAGGGAGGAAAGTTGGCAAAGTAGTAACAGTATATACCAAAGGAGTTCCATTTGAGCCATATAATAGGGATATTACAGGGACACATTTTTAGGAGCGGGGGTGGCAAGCCAGCCCCCTAGATGGATGCCTTTGTAATATATGCAGGGCTAGGCAATTAACACTCAGAACATGAAATATGTGCCTAACTAAAGTTGTGTACCTCATGTGGTCATGCACACGATATTTATATAGTTTGATGTGTATCAGGTGACACCTTAACCGTTTGTTACAGCCACGTGTACAACTATTGCACTAGCGTCCACAGTGTGGGCAATCAGAACCAGCAAGGCTCGTCTTCATCTGCATCTTCAGCACATCGAAACTCTGCCTCTCGAAATCGCAACCGACCTCAAGGTGGAGGAGCTCAGTTTGTGGGCCATGAACTGTACAAGAGGATCAAAGATTTGCTGAAGCAGTATTTGGTCAATCTTTTAAAGGTATGAATAAATATCCCGGTAGCGGTGTGGTCATAGGCTTGTTTGCCTAAATCACAGACGAAGAATTGAGCAAACTTCCCGGACGCAGCTTCGAAGCTGGCGGCAGCAGGCCAGTGGTTGATTGATAGGGCAGATGGCAATATACCGTCACTCTGGCCTGGATATCGTGACACAGAGCATCCACCAGTATTGGTGTTCTTTGGTTTGGGTCTTTCACCCTAGTCAGTTGGGACTGCGAGGCTGTGGAGTAGCCTACAGGCAGCCGGTCAGGCAATATGACTGTCCCTCCGGCATCCTCCTGCACCTGGATACATTTCCAGTCGTCTTGACCCTGTCTTGCCACTTGGATAAGTTGTGTCCAGGCGAGAGAGTGAGTCTGATGTTTGCGCAGCTCTTTCTCACTAAAAACAAATTCTTTGCGCCAGTCTTAACACTCACCTCGTCTTCTTTCATCTTTGTCTCGTCTTCTTTCCTCTCAAAATTCCAACGGCGATGGGCGAGTGCGGTGGCAGCAGGTTTGGATAGACTGGAAGCTGTTAGCACAGACCTACACGTTGGTGGCTGTGGGCTATGGTCGCTTCATCGTCGATTGAAGTGGAGGCGTGGGGAGGCAGCACCCACAGTAGCTGAGCAGCCTTATTTAAGGATAGCACTGCTCACCTCAACTGAGGAAGGGGCTAGAAAAGGTGCCCTAAAGAAAGCCCACTTCACATCACCCTGGCTGGTATACCGCGACCAGTGGGGATCCCTTTTTGCGGTCGAAACAAAAAGAAATTCAGCTTACTCAGGCTAGGAGCCTGGAATATACGCACACTACAGGACAACTCAAACAACCCGGAAAGACGCACTGCACTTATTGCCATTGAGCTCAGCAGGTACAACCTGGACATAGTGGCACTCAGTGAGACCAGACTCCCTGATAGTGGCCAACTCAAAGAGCTCAGTGGTGGATACACCTTCTTCTGGAAAGGCAAGGGTGCAGTCGAACCGAGACAGCATGGTGTTGGGTTTGCAATTAAAAATGACCTTGTCAGAAACTTGCAGTCCATGCCAATTGAAATAAATGACAGGCTAATGACACTCAGGATCCCAGTTGGGAAAAGCCAGTCAGCCACCCTCATTAGCGCATATGCGCCCACCATGACAAACCCAGATGAAGCCAAAGACAAGTTCTATTCTGATCTAGAATCTGTCATATGCTCTGTCCCGGCAGCTGATAAGCTGATTCTCTTGGGGGACTTCAATGCTAGGGTTGGCTCCGAAATCTCAGCGTGGCCAAATGTTTTGGGCCCTCATGGAGTTGGTTCATGCAATAACAATGGGTTGCGCTTACTTACTTTGTGCGCTGAATTTGGCCTGTTCATTACCAACACAAATTTTAGTCTCCCCGTGAGAAACAGAACGTCATGGATGCATCCCCGCTCAAAGCATTGGCATCTCATAGACTATGTCATTGTGAGGAAGACTGACAGAAAGGATGTCCTTGTAACAAAGGCGATGTGTGGTGCCGAGTGTGGAACTGACCACAGACTCATTGTTTGCAAGCTCAGACTAACATTGAGGCGCAATAGACGCCCTCAAGGGAAAGCGCCACCTAAATGCCTAAATGTTTCAAAACTCTGCTCAGCTGAGAAACAGAGCGAGCTCTCATTAGAACTCTCCTCAAAATTGGATTGCGTGACTTTTGACCCTGAGAATATTGAACAGAGCTGGACTGACCTAAATACGACTGTACACTCTTGCGCCAGCAGCACAGTTGGTTTTCCTGTCCGCAAGCACCAGGACTGGTTCAATGATAATGATAATGAAATCAAAGTGCTCATCAAAGAAAAAAATAGTCTCATCCAAGCTCACTGCAGTGACCCCTCTTCCACAGCAAAAGCTGATGCACTGCGTGCATGTAAGGGTGTACTCCAGAAGAAGCTGAGGAAAATGAAAAATGTCTGGCTTGAAGAGCCAGTCAGAGAAACTCAGAAATATGCCGACACAAACAACACTAGAAAGTTCTTTGAGAGCCTCTGAGCTGTGTTTGGACCATCCCGCTCTGGCACTACGCCACTTCTTGCGTCAGATGGTTCAACACGCATTGTTGAATTGAATGCCATAATTCAGCGTTGGGCAGAACATTTCGGAGGTGTGCTAAATCGGCCATCAAATATAAATACTGAGTCCATTGACCGCCTCCCTCAGACTCCTATTAATGCAGCTCTTGCCAAGCCATTCACAGCAAATGAGACCCGAACTGCCACAAATCAGATGTCCTTTAACAAATCACCAGGCGTGGATTCAATTCCTGCTGAGGTGTATGCCTTCGGTGGAGAAAAGCTTATTGAAAGGTTGACCGAGTTGTTCAATCATATGTTGAAAGCAGGGAAGCTGCCACAGGACTTCAAAGATGCTTCAATCATCCATCTGTACAAAAACAAAGGGGACAGCCAAGTCTGTGACAACCATCGGGGAATCTCTCTACTTTCAATTGCTGGCAAAATATTGGCAAGAATGCTTCTGAATCGCCTTCTTGATCACCTCTCGTCAAATGACTTGCTTCCCGAGAGCCAATGTGGCTTTCGTAAAGAGAGGGGAACGGCGGATATGATTTTTGCTGCCAGACAGATTCAGGAAAAATGCATGGAACAAAATAAAGCGCTGTATATCACATTTGTTGACCTCACAAAAGCATTTGACACAGTGTGTCGTGAAGGCCTCTGGAAAATCTTGGCGAAGTTTGGGTGTCCACCCGAATTCACCACAATAGTGCGCCAGTTTCATGATGGCATGCAAGCTGCAGTCAAAAGCAACGGCAGTGTTTCAGAGCCCTTTGCTGTCACAAATGGGGTAAAACAGGGTTGTGTCTTAGCCCCAACTCTGTTCAGCATCATGTTCTCTGCAATGCTACAAGAAGCCTTTAGCTCTCCTCCTCAAGGGGTAAGCATCAAGTACCGAACTGATGGCAGTCTATTCAACCTCAGGAGACTTCAGGCAAAAACCAAAACCAAAAGTACTCAAGTCTGTGACCTACTATTTGCTGATGATTGTGCACTTCTGGCACACGATGAGGATAGCATGCAAAACTGTTTTGATAAGTTCTCTAGTGCCTGTGACAACTTTGGCCTCACAATAAGCACAAAGAAGACGGAAGTGCTCCATCAGCCTACTCCAGACGACAAGTATCCTGTGACCCCAAATATCAAAGTCCATGACAGTCTTCTGAAGGTGTCGGAGAACTTCACCTATCTTGGCAGTACACTGTCTTCCGCGGCTCGTGTTGATACTGAAATTCTCTCAAGAATCAGCAAAGCCAGCTCTGCATTTGGCAGGCTTCGAAAGAGAGTATGGGATGTTGCCGGCATTCGCACAGACACTAAGCTGAAAGTGTACAATGCTGTGGTCCTTCCCACCCTACTCTATGGGGCTGAAACCTGGACAGTGTACCAATCGCATGCCAGAAAGCTAAATCACTTTCATCTGGCTTGCCTTAGAAAGATCCTAAGGATCAAATGGCAGGATAAAATTCCAGACACTGAGGTCCTCAATCGTGCCAAGGAATTGAGCATCTTCTGCCACCTGAAAAAAATTCAGCTACGTTGGGCAGGACATGTTGTCAGGATGCCCGACTTCAGACTCCCTAAGCAAATCTTCTTCTCTGAGCTCTCCAATGGAACGAGGAATATTGGGGCCCCAAAGAGACGTTACAAAGACACTCTCAAGCAATCACTGAAGGCCTTTGCCATTGATGTGAGTGAGTGGGAAAAGCTCTCGCTTGATCGTGCAAATTGGAGGGCGGCCCTTACCAGAGGCAGCAAAGCATGGGAAGCTGACAGAGTCCAGCAGGCTATCAAAAAAAGAGAACGGCGCAAGAAAAGGCCCAGTGGTACTGAACCAACGGAGCACTCTTGTCATTTATGCGGAAGGGTCTGCAGGGCAAAAATAGGACTTATCAGTCACATGAGAAGCCATAAGTCATGAAAGAACAGTCTTTCCATTCTGTCCTCTGTGTCCTTTAGTTCTCTTTATTGTCCATGTGTTGAAATTCTCAACAATTTCTGTTCTTTATTCCTCTGGTGTTGTTAAGGTCATCATCATACCTGATGGACGAACTATTATTATTATTATGAATAAATATATGACAAGATCATCTTTGCATCGTATGGGACAGTTATTTTGCATCAAGCCACTTTTAATGATATTGTTTTCTGAGAGTGTCAACAGGCATATGAAAAATGAAACCATCCCTTCAATGCAGTAGGAAGGTGTGATATGAAATCATCTTCACACTTCATGATTTTTAGAGCAGCGCTGATTGAGAACTGAATTATGTGAGATATTTGAAAACGTTCGAGTCTAGTATAGTGGAACCTGGTTAAAACGGAAGCAGATAAGAAGTTTCTTTGTATCCAAATTATTTCCAGTCCCGTCGTGGTCCCTCTTTATTCTTGGTACATTTATGTCTATTTACATGGAGAGAAAATCATGTCACCCCCTGTCAACTGAAAGGTTCTCTTTCATTTAGTTGGTCAAAAGAGTGTGCAGTGTGAAATTGCATAGCCTCTGAAGTGAAACAAAAAAGTTAGATCATATCAACTGCCTTTGAAGTGAAAGGAAAAAAGTTCGACTATGTCAGTTTCATGCCCGTCCACTTGATGTGGTTACAGGGGAGTAGGGGAGATGATATAGTGTCATTAAACTAGGCTGTGAGGGTACCAGACAGAAAGATGCCGCCCATAGTCGAGCAGCGTATCTTTCTTTGTTTTTTTTGTTTTACCGGTAACCCTTTTTTCTTCACACTGAGACCCTTCTGTGGGCTGTTACGAATGTGTCATATGTGTCACATCGACTGCAATACATTCCCTAACAGTACTGGTCGAGCAGTTCAAATACGTAATACACGATATAACTGACTGATCACGACCTCCTGTTTTGGTGGATATTTCTGGCAATCTACATAAGGGCACATCTCATTGACAGTATTTGCTCATACATGCACACACAAAAGAAAAAAATATGGGTGCTATGTTTTGGAGACAGCACATCAAAGGAGGTAATGAAGTAAAAATTGCCTGCGACTGGTATTTCTTCTCTTTAAGAGATTAAAACTAGTGAAATTTATTTTATGCCAACTACCCTTTATCCAAAATATTGTTAATATACATTGCTGGTCCCCTGAATTATGGCTTCAGTTGGTTTCACTGTATTTGGCTTTCACTGATACATATTGAGAGACTTATTTTCATGTTTCGTGAAGATCTGATAGAACCTAAAGTAAAACTGGTAATCAGTATTGATGAATATGTATTGTGTAATTCAGATCAACATAGTGGTGTTATCTGTTTTCTGTATGTAAAAACATTTTCTGTGGATATGCTCTACAGGATGGACAGGATCTACTGGATGAGCAAGTTCTGCAATTCTACACACGTCAATGGGAAGACTACCAATTCTCCAGCAAAGTATTAGATGGTATCTGTGCTTATCTGAACAGACACTGGGTGCGAAGAGAGTGTGATGAAGGTTCCAGGGGAATCTATTTTATATATTCTGTGAGTATGCCGAAGTAACCTTGTATTGGTAAAGTAGAACTTTTAATAATTATTGTGATTAAATTTAGTTTCAAATAAAGCTGCTGATGTAGAAGGATTATGCGGTGATAGGAAAAGTTAAGATGCCATGTGTTTTCCTTGAGAAGCATTGTATTTTAATTTATAAAAAAAAAAAAAAAAAAACTATTGCAAAATTTAAGGTCTGACATAGCATGTGTAAAGTTTAATGTAAATTGTTAGGAGATAGCAGTGAAACATCACTTTTCCATCAAATGATATTTTTAAGTGTCATGGCACCCAAAGATGAATAAGAGTAGAGTTTGGACTCAGAAGTATTTGTGGTATGCTTCAAAACCTGAGTGTGGTGGGAATAAATATGAAGTAAAGTCATTGTAGATATTTATGGTTCATTGCTTATGTCTCATGGGCTGAGTATGGAATGGCAGTTTCATTTTTTTTAACTACTGCTAAAAGTTTGAAATGTTTTTTTCTCTCCAAATTTTAGTTTCCATTAGTCTTTGGTTAAATAATGAGTAAGACATACTCTTTCTCTCTTTCAGTTGGCCCTCATAACATGGAGAGACAATCTTTTTAGACCGCTGAACAAACAAGTGACAAATGCTGTTCTTAAGTTGATAGAGAGGGAAAGAAATGGAGAGACCATCAACACTCGGCTGGTCAGCGGTGTTATAAGTTGTTATGGTGAGTAAATTATGTACAGAGAACAAATCATAGAGATTATTTGTGGTATTGTTGGGAAAGAAAGATTTTTGTACATTTTAAAGAATTTATTTTATGTAAAATAGGGAGCTTCTTTTGACTTATATTAGGACTAGCTGCAGCTCCCAGTATTGTCTGGAATATACCTGCTTTTGCCTTATAGTACAATCAGCAGACTGTCAGGGATTATAAGCATGTGAAATATTTCAATTATTTTAAAAAGTTACTCTGGTTTACCTTGCTGCCCTTGACATCTTATCTTACTAGAGGGTGAACCTGTAAGCAGCTAAAACTTCGCGACTACGACATCAATAATTCTGAAACTTGGGGTACTGCATCAACTTTTGACGAAGAGTTACGTGGACACATTCATTTTGAACAAAAATCACTCTTTACTGTTGTTTATATTAAAATATTTTGAGCCTCAAAAACTGAGACACATTTTTATCAGTTAGAACCGAAAAGTGTGACTGGAAATTACGCTCTACGTCACTATTTACACATAGCCGGCCGAAAGACAACACAGTCATATCTGTGTATCTCTATGTACGCTCTATTAGTCATTGCATCGAATCCAAATGCTGGTTTTAATGTAGCCTAGAGCTAGAAAACAGCTGGGTTTCCTGCAAAGAATTTGCAAGATTTATCTTGCGCAGGCCAGCTAGTTATTTTAATTTGTTAAAGGCCGTTCAGGAAAATATCAAGCATGCAGTCAATGTTTTTTCTTTTTTTTTTTTATATTCCAGTTGAACTGGGACTCAATGAAGATGACCCAAGTGCCAAAGGACCCACCCTGTCTGTGTACAAAGAACATTTTGAGAATTTATTTTTAGAAGATACAGAAAGATTTTATACTACAGAAAGCAATGAGTTTCTCAGACACAATCCAGTTACAGAGTATATGAAAAAGGTATGGTGTGTTTCTGTTTTCAGTGTGGCATGAGTGATTTGAAAATGAATATTCAGTATAGGAAGTGAAAAATTGGTATTGGTACACCAGTAAGATTTTGCAAACTTTATATCGTCAGCATTGCCTATCTCTAAAACTCAGTCATGTTCATTGCTACTTGTTATTCATCAAACAGGCCAGTCAGAAGAACATTTAGTGCACTGTAAGGTTTATGATGTGGGTTTTTTGTTAGCTCACTTTTCACTCTTATTCCTCTTTCCAGTGCTTAATTTTCTATCGGATATCATTAAAAGTTGTCTAAATACTCTGTCTGAGGCCACGATCATTGGCAATACTAAGGGAAGGGAGATACAAGGGTTTGGGAAATACCTGAAAAAATATTGTACATTTGCACCTGCCAGTGCAGCTGATGGCCTAAGTCTATCAGGATTACTGTAAGTTTCTGATTATCGTATAGTATCGCATTGAAATAGATGTGCTGACCAGGCTGGTTGAGAATCAGTGTGAAACTTGTCTGTATGTTTGCTACAGCTTTGCAAAAAATGTTTTACATTCACCAACTGAATTCTTGCAGGGTCAGGAAGATAGCATTTTTACCATTTTCAGCTCTGGAGTTGGGAGAGGGGTGATTATACACACAGTTACATTGTACATCAATATAAAAGTTGTAAATAATTCATGTACCGTAGGTATGTTTCATGGTACACATAAATAAGATAAAACATCTTCAAGTTGACACTTTTGTTGTTGGTGTTTAAAACGGGGGGGGGGGGATATAACATTCATGATTTTAGGTTTTTCAGGATATAGGTACATAAATCATCATAATACAACTTGAAAGTATTTGCAAAGTTCAGTCTGCAGTCACGTTGAAGTGAATTTCTAGCAAGTAGCATCATCAGTGGAGACTGTCAGCCATTACAACACTTAAAATTCTTTTGTTGGTCAATTTTCTTTTGCAGGCTGAGCAAAGATTGATGGAGGAACAGAAAAGAGTGCAGACCTACTTGCATGAGAGCACATTTGACATATTAGCAAGAGTGTGTGAGAAAGTTTTGATTCAGAAACATCTAGAAAACTTTCATTGCGAGTTTCAGAATCTACTCAACACAGACAAGGATGAAGGTATGGATTGATTTAGTCTTTTTTTTTTCCCTGAAGACTTGTATTCATTTGTTAGGTATAAAAGAGGGTTTTTTTTTAAAGCCAAGTAAAAGTCTGACTTTGTTTTTTTTTTGTAGAAAGTTGGCCTACTCGAAATGTCCACGGGGCTCAGGATAAACTGTACCAAAATTCAGAGACTACGAATTGTTCAGATTGTGATCCTGTCTGAAACAAGAGGTGTCTGCATTGGTACTTTACAGGGCAATGTATTTGAGATCAGACGACCACTCTATCGTATGGTAATAGTGCTATCTAATCCTAGGAAGTCTGATAGTGTCAGATGTCAAATTTGTTAAAATTTGCTGTGGATTCGCCCTTAAAAAGGATGTCAGGGTTATGGGATCTGGTCATATGCATGTACTAATGAGTACGATCCGGCCATATGCATGTACTAACGTGTACGATTCGGCCATATGCTTCCATATTTAAAGACACACCTCAGCAGCACTTTTGGGAGGATCTGTTATTTTGTGTTTGTGTCCACAGATCTTGGTCGCATGTATCAGCTGGTCTCTCGTATTCAAGATGGCTTACATGAGCTCAAGTCTTTATTGGAAAAACACATTCTTAACCAAGGGCTTACAGCTTTGGAGAAATGTGGGGAAGCTGCATTGAATGTGAGTTGCCCCAAAATGTGCTTCAGATAGACCTTTTGTGCTAGTTTTATAATGCTGGGAGGTTGTCACAGAAGCTTTTTACCCCTTCAGTCCAATAAGGCCAGAAGGGGCTTTTAGTCTATGCTGCAGGGATGGGAATCCTCTGGAAATTTCCTGATTTCTGGCTTTTTAAAATCTTTTTTTTTTCCTTGAGGTGGAAACTTATTGTCAGAAGGAGAAAATAATTAAAATGTGAGGACGAATGTCTTGAACACTACTTCATAACAGGGGTGTATGATAAACTATTTTCTGATTGTCCAATATATGTATGGGCCTATATATATGTGTATTGCAGTGAGCAGTGAAACATTACTTCAAAATTTCAGGAAGTTATTCTGTTAGTAGTTCCCATCCCTGATGCTAAAACAACAGATTAATTACTAGTGTGGTTAAAATGTAGGTATTGATTGGTGAAAATAAATGAGAGGAATCAAATAAGTGCTGATCATCGTTGGATGAACAGGCCTGAGCTTGTTTTGGTTAATAGGATAATCCTTTTTAATAATTAGTCTTTATCATCAAAATTCTTTATCTTTTGAAGTCGGTAGCATGGATAGTGAGTTACAGTAATCTTTGGATTAGTAAATTATTGTTGTCATATTGTGACAATGCGAGACCACGATAAGGTAAGGGATACAGCTCCTGACAAGCAGCGATTTAAATAAAGTTTTCCAAAAAGAGGATTGTGGTTTCATTAATTTAGTTACAGAGTGTTGGTTAAAAAGTGGCTAGATAATCTTTTCCTTTTTTTTTTTTTTTTTTGAAGTTTGTTGCTCTAACTTCATCTTGCACCAGATTGGCTTGTTAAAAGATAGTGCTAAGTTTATTGACCCTTTGTGAACTGTCACTGTTTTTATGAATCACTAAATGTTTTTCTCCATTTAATAGGACCCCAAAGTGTATGTACAGACCATTTTAGATGTTCACAAGAAATACCATGCTCTGGTTATGACAGCCTTTGCAAATGATGCTGGCTTTGTTGCTGCTCTTGATAAGGTAAGGAATTATTAAGTTTTCCAGCATTCTCAGATTTCATACAAATGTCATGTTGATGTTGTGGGGACACCAGTGGCCTTATTCATAATCCGTACGTTAATTTAAGTAATTACGTTAACCGGTGTTAATGTAAAAAATTGAAAAAAATGGTATTCGTACAGACCTGCCATTTATACCGATTCAATTGGTATTTTAACGATTTTTGTTTGGAAATGGCCGTTTTACTGATTTTCCGATTTTAATAAAAATTTACAGACTTTTTCCCCGATCCGACCTAGACCGCTCGGGGAAAAAGTTTGCGTACAAATTTTTCTCTTTACGGTTGGTTTGCTGACGTCAGAAAAACCCAGCATGCATTTCTGTCACTGTGACAAGTTCGAACCGTTAGCAAGCAATTGCGTTTCATTTTGCGTATACAACTATTGCCGAGGCATCAAGCACTTTCATGGTTACAGTGGTTTTTGTGTGCTGCGACCTACAGTATTGAACATACTTCAAAATTAATACTTTGCTTACTTGCTGAGAGTTTGTTCCCTTGGTCGAGACTAGGCTAGCCTACACAGATTTTGCGCTTTCAATCAGATTCTTTCAGATTTGCTGATATCATTGTTGTCATCATCTTTTAGATCTACACCCTGTTTTTTTTTTTTTTTCCAATATTGCCTGATATTATTGTGGAATTTAGTTTTAATTTATCTACATTCTATTCAGCTTAGTTGTACGCGTACCAAGGCCTGATTCAGTGATTTTAGAGTTAGATCTAGATCTAGAGACTAGTCTAGAGATCGAGGATTCAAGACTTAAAAAAGTGTGACGCGATCCATAGATCATCTAGAAACTTTCTGTTTGCCGTCTTTTTAGATCGTTCGAACTTAGATCTTGGCCTACTTAATTTTCTTGGATCTAGATATATACTCACCCAGTGAGTACATGTTTCAATGATGTACTGATTTTTTGTCTCAAATACTGATTTTGGGGCTGATCATACTGATTTTCTGATTTGGATTGTGGCAGGTCTGTTCATAATCAGTACGTTAGTTTTACGTATTTGCGTTAGTGGCCTCAAATTTAACGACAGCCAGACCCCTTGTGCTAACTTAACGTACGTACTTGCGCTATCGCCTTTCCGGTCGAGAATAATGGCAGCTTTAAGCCTACTGTGGTGTTGATGCCACGAACATTTTCATCCAGTGGTGCCTGTTGGTACAGAAATATTGATGGAATACAGTGCAGATCACACCATACTATTATGGTAAAGCTTTACGCGCATCCTTCATGTAATGATTGAGCGCCATTTGTGAATAAAATGCTTATTTACTGAGAGAATCGAGCATGTGTTCACTCAACCTAAATAAACCACCACATTCACACACTGCTGCAACATTATTTCACCCCCTACGCTTCATTACAGTTCTTCCCCTCATTTCCTTATTTGAATATTGCACAGGAATGAGCTCCGATAGGGTTGTTGTACAAATTTTGCACCCATATATTGTAGTTGAAAAGGTCTTGGCAGTATTTACAGAACATTTAGCAACTGTTAGGTAATCAAGCAGTTTTAATTTTCTGTTTTCTGGCAATTTTATCTGTGGTGCTATGACAAATCTCTTGTTTTGGCTGTCTGATTATTTTGTTATTGATACATAGATGATAGACAGTTTATCTTGAATCTTGATGTCAACCATTTGATTTCATGTTGGTGACCAGCTTTATTTGTTTTATTGATGCACAGGCCTGTGGGCAGTTTATTAACTCCAACAGTGTCACAAGGCAGGCTAACACATCTAGCAAGTCCCCTGAACTTCTGGCAAGATACTGTGACCTGTTGCTGAAGAAAAGGTATTTTTGAAAGCTTCTTTTGCTATTACAGGCTTATGATGAAGTAAATTAAAATTATTTTTACTTGTATGATATCGGTGAAATATCATAAAAACCACAGAAAAACTGGAGTCGCAGCAGGGCTATAAGCAAAGTCAAAATTAAGCAAAAAGAAAAGGTTGTACGATATCGGTGAAGTAAATTATTTCCCATATGTAATTAGGTATCCCAAACTGCCCGCCTCGGGCATGCGAAAAATGTCGCTTGTACTTGAAATTCGAGTGTTTTCACACAAAGGATCACAAAGATCTACATATCAAATTAAAGCTTGTTTTCTGCTGTGTAATGTCATACTAATTGATTACTATTATTTTGCGTTATTTGCGCGAGAATCCCAAGTTTACATCGGCCGAGTCGCACCCTGGAGGGGTACTGTTTGCATTTCGCTCTGGCGCATCGCGGCATGGCTACCTATGGCTTGATGATTGGTATGGTTAGAAAGGTCATTGGACAAGCTTTGTTTTTGGTATAAAAATAGCTTGGGTTCCACGCCGATTTCAAATAAAAAACACGAGGTGAAAAATAGGGAGTTTTCCGTTGTGTATATTTCTCCCAAAATAGCATCGCCTCTGGTCGAGTTTAACATCGTTGAAAAGAGCGTCATTTCCGCTTTATAATATGTAAAAATCACGCTGATTGGTTCAAGCGCCGCGGTCCGCCGTGCTTTTGAATAGGGTGACCCCCAACCCGAGTTTTGCGAAGTTTAGGGAATCCGGTCGGCCCGAGTCGGTTGACCCGTGCCTCTCGACTCGCACACACCAGCAACTGTTTCACCCTCTTATTGTTCGAAGTGATAGATTTCATTGTGGTTTATCAACAAATTCAATTGAATTCACGGGTTTGAACCGTACTTTGGATAAATACTGCTTTAAGCAGCTAGTTTTAAACTGGTGTTGGTTTGCCCCATTTTTTTTGTGATCGGGGACAATGGCGTCTCCTTTCACTTTGTAAGCTGCATTTCATTGATGAAATCTATTTCGGGACCGGAAATGACGAAGTCTACAATAAATAATGTTCACTGATTGGTCGACATTTATAAACACGGAATCCCTTCATGCGACTAGAGTGTGTATGCTGCATCGTTACTGTCGTATGCCTAGCGCCCCCGCCCCCTCCTGAATCTTGGCAAGGAAAGCAGCCCTTGTAATTATTGTTTTCTTAGAAACTGACATTTATTGACTTTTTTCAGTGCAATTAGGGATTTGTTCACCCATTATTTCCACTCTGAATATGAAGCGATGAGTTTGATCTAAATCCAGTACTGCTAGTTGTATAAGTATGGTAGATCTACATCATTTCTATCCTATAGCCAAAGATCTTATTGATCAATTGCAATAACCAGTGACATAAATAGAGTGGAACATGCTTGTCTGTTGTCTACCAATGTATTTCAATCAATTTGGGACATTTTTTAGAAAAACAAAATTTGGGGTCAATTTTTTGCCCTTTTTAAGATTTTCGCTGAAAACGCGACGTCAGCCGAATTCAGGGACCTATACGCAGAAAAGTTCCTCAGTATTGTTCCTAAAAAAAAATTGAGCATATTCTCTTTTAGTATGAGTTATGCTCTAAACAGTATCATGACCATCAGACTTCCATATTTTATATAATCTGATGCCAAAGTATGCCTGGTGGGCGATTTTGCACAAAAATTTATGGTAAATTTGTTATGAAGTTCCATGTTTGACCTACCATTATGCCAAAAACACAGAGCACAGACCTTTCACATAAATACCATGGCATCTACATATAATATAGAGTTAATTCTATCCAGGATTAAGAATTAGAGGTCCAAATTATAACACAGTGCTACTCTGAAATGGCCTTCTCATCACTTCAGCGATGTACCTGAAAAAAACTATGTCCAAAAATACTTTAAAAATTCATAACTTTTTTATTTTTTGAGCCACATGGACAAATTTTACATCATTTTTTTTCAGTTTGGAAGCCTCTTTTCAAATATCTAATTTAAAAGAGGCTAGCATGAGTTTGAAAATTTGGTTTGGGATACCTAATGTAATAATAATACCTACTAGTCTACTTGTAGATGTTTATTGTTCATTCTTAGGCATTTTGCCTAATCATTGGGTTATATAGCATTGTAATCTGTTGCCTTTTTTACCACAGCTCGAAAAACCCAGAAGAAGCGGAATTAGAAGACACATTAAATCAAGTGGTAAGTACATCATTGCTGATCAAGAAACATCTTGAAGACAAAATCAGTTTTACTCTCCTGAAATATTACATTTCATGTTCAGTGAACATCACTGATACATTTTGTTTTTGTGATAAGGGGCTCGAAGTATGATGGTTAGTGCAGTACAATGGTGAAATAGTGGTGAGGTATCAGTACTTTCTTTGGTCAGATCACAGCATCTGTAGGATTAATATCCTTGGCTTAAGTTTTCTTAAACATTCTTTCTACATGGTGATACATGATGCTCTTTGTGTCATGTTGCTGATACAGTCTTGATTACAGTGTAGCACGTCTCAGATTTGGCTTTTTTTTTTTCACAGATGGTGGTATTCAAGTACATCGAGGACAAAGATGTCTTTCAAAAATTTTACAGCAAAATGTTAGCTAAGCGCCTGGTTGGGCACATGTCAGCATCAGATGATGCTGAAGCAAGTATGATCTCCAAACTTAAGGTAAAGAACCTTTCTTGTTTTCTTTGCATTTCAGTCATATGTATTGGGTCTGAACACTGCTAACAGTTTGCATTGTATTGAGTTTTTAAAGCCTAGCTCTTTTATAGTTTCTTAGACAGAGATCTTAAAAGGAACTTTTTGCAGTGTTGTACAGACAGTCAATTCATGATGTAAGTGTAAGTTAGACAATTTGGTCATCAAATGCCATGGAAATAAGTTGATGCACAAGAGGAAAACAAATTTATTTACCAAAATTTCCTATTAGCTGGATAATTAGCTGGTAAATCAGTTGGACATAAATCAGAAAAAAATTGCAGAGTACTTGTTAGAGCACTTGCCACAATTCTTTTTACATCTGTACACCAGTCTATCATCACATTAGTGCTGTGCAAATGTCACCTCACCTGTCACCTGTCGGCTTCATCGTCATCGATGTTAGCTGCTACAGTGGATGTCACGACAAAATCTCCTCCACCCAATCCTGTCCTTAGCTTTCCTAGTTAGTTCACTTATTTCCAGCTGGCTGACTTTCTTGATGTTATCGTGATATGTAATGGGTGGTCTTCCTTGTTTTCTCTTTGTTTCTGTCTTTCCTTGAAGGATTGATATCATAAGGGCCGTGCTTTTGTTTCGGGCCGCGTGGCCGATGTATGCAAGTCTTCTTTTATTTATTTCAGGTGTTATTCTTCTGGTGGTGCCAAGCTGTTCTAAGATGCTTGTATTTGTTCTCCTTTCTGTCCAACTTATTCTGAGTAGCCTTCTGTAAAGCCACATTTCAGCTGCCTCCAATCTTGTTATGTCTGCCTTTTTGAGTGTCCAGGCTTCACAACCATATAGTAGGACTGGCCAGATCAAGCACTTAAGTATGTTCACTTTGAGGTCCGTTGGTGTGCCTCTATCCTTCCAAATGTTGTTTAGTTGAACCATTTTGTGTTTTGCCATTCCTATCCTTGTTTTTATGTCCTTTGAGCAGCTTCCATCTTGCGATTTATGTGATCCTAGGTATTTGAAATCAGTCACTTTTTCTAGTGCTGTTTTGTTTACTAGTATCTCCTGGTGTTCATGGTGCCCTGTTCCAGTATGCATGACTTTCGTTTTCTTAGCGTTTAGGTGTAGGCCTGCTGTCTTGCCCGCTTCATCCACTCTGTGCAACACTCTTTTCATGCTGGTGATGTTATCTGACATAAGAGCTGTGTCATCAGCGTAGCGAAGGTTTGTGATGTTTCGGCCTCCGATCTTTATTCCCATATCTTCTATGTCTGCGTTTCTCATGATCTGCTCAGTATAAATATTGAAAAGATGAGGTGAAAGTATGCAACCAAGTATCTGTTGGTCCTGTAACCAGCTTGACATTCTGATAGTTCCTCTTCTACCTTAGATTTCATTCTGTTGAGTATGATGATGAGCAGGATTTTGCTGGTGTGACTGATGAGGGCAAATGTAGTAAGTTAAAAAGTCCTCAAGAAAATGTAAAAGGACAACAAATGAGAACTGTCATACCTGCATGAAAAGTCTTCTGGTGGACACTGAGAACTGTTTGCCATATGCTTTTGTCATTAGCAAGCCTGTGGTTTCGAGTACACATCCAAGCTTCAGAGGATGTTCCAGGATATTGGAGTCAGCAAAGACCTCAATGAAAACTTTCGTAAACATTTGGAAACATCCAGGGATCCATTGGACAGTGAGTGATAATAGTTGATAGCAAGACTCAGTATTATGCACTTAAATCATAAAGACTGCTTATATATATATCTGTCTTGTTAGTGAGAATTCCCAACTAGAATTGAGTCATAGGAGACCAAGTGTTTGACCATGGGTAATTAAATATTATCACAAAGAATTGTTAGATGGGCTGATGATGCTAAAAGTTGGTTGCTGAGATTTTTTTTTCTCATTTTCTGCGAACTGAAAAGTGTTTGTTGAGAAGAAAAAGAAGACGTGTTTCGGTTAATGGGTGATTTCAGTGATAATATCAATGCACCCCTCCCCCTTTGCAACTTATGTTTTCTGAATTATTTGAAGGACACAAAATACCCCCTTCTGAAATCTATACAACAGTTATTATCCAGCATCAGTACATTTTTATATTACTCTGAGGAATAGTGTTTTGTTAAAGGCTTTTGGCAGTCCTATGATGACAACATTGAGCCCCTCTCCCTCATCTTCTTATGTTACTAGTTTTCTGTATTTCATAAATGATCATCAGATAGACATTGATACAGTAAAAAATTAATTTTGTGTTTGACAGGGCCAAGATAATGATATTGATCATCATCTTTTCATGGCACTAGTTTTCTGTTGTTCATAAGTTGATACAGTAAAAATGAGCAAAGAGCAATAGGCTCCACGGGGTGTATTTTGAGGACAGAGTGGCAAACATTAATTGTTCTTTTATCTTGTTTCAGTTGATTTCAGCATTCAGGTGCTTAGCTCAGGATCTTGGCCGTTCCAGCAGTCTTGCACATTCACACTGCCAGTAGAAGTGAGTTGAGAAACATGCCATTTTTTTAGATTATGTCTTCCATTATGGAAATGGGAGGTCACGGGTGCCTTTATGATTACGCAAAATGAAAGCTTATCACAAAATGATTACCCTTTCATAATTAGATTACCTCACAGTCTTCTCTAGTTTCTGATCTCAGTATTTCTACTCCTCAGATTGATTTGGGAGAAAATTAAATCATGGAAAGAGATATGCTATGCTAATTTCTCTGAATATCAAAAACTGAAAGATAAATTCAGTTATTATTTGTTGTTTCCAGTTGGAGAGGAGCTATCAAAGATTCACGTCTTTCTATGGGAGTAGGCACAGTGGTAGAAAGTTGAATTGGTTGTATCAAATGTCTAAAGGAGAGGTGGTGACAAATTGTTTCAAGAACAGGTACACTTTACAGGTAAGTGCTTTATTTATATTTTTAAAATTTTTAGTGACTGTGAAGGGAATTAAACAAATGTAATGCCATGAATATTTAATTTTATGTTCATGTTGTGGAACCACAGATTAGTGTCTGTTACACATGTCATTGCTCATCATTAAACTACTACCTGACATGGCAAAGAATATTTTGTAATATATTGCTGGTTTTAATTCCGCCAAGTAAGATATATATGGTGTGTCAGCCTAAATGTGATAGCTGTAAGCAGATTTAGTGATGTTGTGAACCACAAAACAGTATCTGTTCATATTTCATAAATTACAGAAGTTTGAACAGAAAAAGGAGGCATTATGGAGGAAGCAGAGACAAATTTCTGCTTTGAATTAAGAAGAGGTTAAATCAGTATTTTGTATATTTTTATTTTATTTTATATTTATTACTTGTGTTATCTGAATATCAGTTTGTGCCAGCAAGCTCTGGTCAGTTCACATAAGTGACAGTGTTCTGTACTGTGTTGCAGGCATCCACTTTTCAGATGGCTGTTCTGCTTCAATACAACGCAGCTGAAGTCTACACAGTCCAGCAGCTGCAGGAGAGCACTCTCATCAAAATGGTGGGTCAGGCTTGCTCCTTGTTCTTTCGTTTAAGTCTCTTTTCAGACACCTTGATTGGGGGGCTTCAGACCTCACTCTATATATATATATGGCCTTTAGCGTCTTTACAGACGGTCTTAGCAGCTAGAATATTCACTTTCACTTTGACTGACAGCTTCTCTCGTGGCTTATTCTACCAATGTTTGACCCGAGAGTGCGATGGCAGTGATTGCAGGTCAGTCTTTTGGGTTCACTTTGACCTCACTCTATATTCATGTATATATTTAATTAATGGTATACCAGTGCATGTGGCTATAAAATGCACAGTTAGCAAGTGTCTAGATTACATCGTGCAAAATAATAACATACATAGGTATAAACAAGCAAAATTGCTGCATAGGATCATGCAATGATCAATCAATTTAATTGTTTAATCATTGCAAGACATGCAAGAGAAACTGAATGTCTGGACAGCTTGCCAGTGGGATTGACTCCATACACTTACATGGTTAGAACTTTAAAAGAAGTGCCAAGTCTGTATAGCATGCATAAACTGCTTGCTTAGAAATACACATCTCCAGTTCCCGGGGGCCAAAATATTTCACCTCAGCTTTAATGTATACTACAGGTATTTGCTCATTGCTGTCTCCATGATGAACCCATTATTACTCATTAATCAGTGACGTTGAAAAATATTAAGTCCTCTAAGAAGTTCTGATGAGACTGGCAAATAGAGAAAGTAAAAATGCCTAGCAGGATAGAGAAAGTAAATGCCAAACAAAGTGGTGAATCCCTGTTAAAAAAACAGGAATCCGGACTGTCTCTAGACATTGCCCCTGAAATCAACTCCCAGCTTAAAGTTACTTTTTCGTGTTTCTATGTTCTCATGCATAATCAGTGGTATCAGAATGTAGCCAGAAAATGCACAGCTAGCAAATGTCTTGTTTACATCATATCCAGATACAAATAAAAATTGCGTAGGATCAATGGCTCATTTTGCTCAAACACAAAGGGCCGTAATAATATAGGTGGCGCTCCACAAGTGGAGTTATACTTTCAAGCACTTTCGCTTTATCCGACTCGATGTTATCAATATGGCGAACGTTGCAAGAAGGATTTATTTAAATCTGTTTGGATTCTTGAGCATGATTAGACCAACATTAGGTGCAGCTATGGTGTTTTCTTGCCTTATGATGCAAATTACTGCATACACCGTGCATAGCTTTATTTTAAAAAATGTGTTTATCATGTGATTTTAGGCATCAGCCATTATCTCATTAAATGAGCTTATGGATCATATTCCCATGCAAAGTGATTTCTTGATTGTAAAGTCCGAGTTGTAGCCCTATGTACCTGAAATTGAAATACTTTTTAAAAAAAAATTCTTTTTTATGCTTGCAATTCCCCGATAACCTATCGCCTTTCTATACTCTAATCCTGATTGGCAGTGAAATAAATTATACTCCAGTGAACAGTGGGTGTGTTTACTTAGTGTTTACTATATGAAAACTTATTTTATGTTGTGATTTGTATGATTGATCCGACTTAAATGTTAACCAATTACTTAAAGTGATATTGATATGAACGAAACATATTTACTGACAGAAGCAATAATATAATACAAACAAATTAGGTGGGAAATCTGAAACCAGGCAGGGATTGAGATTAAAAGTAGGTATTCAAAACTGATTTTGGAAAGTCGCTGTATAGACACTTAAATTAAGTTTTCCAATTGAAAGAACTCACTCTCCTAAGAATTTTGATACCAAATTTGTCTCTGTATCTCAATATTTGGCAAAGTTATGATCATCTGAATTTTCATGAGACACCACCGGTGTGTTATCACTGCAAACATGCGAAACTGTAAACACATTCTATTTAATACAGACAAAAAGCCTAAATTTTTTCAAGGGTTTAAATTATTAATAAGTGGTCTTTTATTTGAATCAAAAATGCCTCCACATTAAATTTCACTTTTTGACTAGGGAGACAAAAATGTAAAAATTTATCAGTTTTCACTGTCATCATAAAACATCAACAGATTGACTTGCAGAAGTAAGAAACACATCATTGTATTGGTTATTCGAAGGCCTATCCACAGAAGGATAAACGAAATGGTTATTTTCAAAATCAACAACCATATTGATGCTTAATTTAGGAGCAAAAAATGCGTAATTTCGCAAAATCGACATACACATACACATACAACAAATGACTTTCCGTAGCCCAGGCAAAAATATACCGAAATAAAGGTGAGTTATTCAATGTAATCCAAATATCAGTAAATTGTAATTTTGAGTCTGTGTGATCAGATCCATCTTGAAACGATATATAGGTGTTACTCAGCTCCCGCAGATCAGCGATTTTGGCCGTTAAAATGTCCGATAGTGACTACTGTGGGCTCATAATACGTGTATTAAAGTTATAACAGTAATTTCATGGAATTGAAAAATAACATTTGAAAGAGGTGTTATTTTCAATGGTATTATTGGTATGTGGCATTTTAAGTTATTTTATTTTGGTGCTGAGCTACAGAGGAATAAGAACGGATCGCGGCAGTGCCGATAACCACCGCGATTTTTGCAAAAATGAACAATGCAGTAATCTGGCATTTTGGAGAGAAAACTACAGTTTATTATGCGCAGCCGTCACTCCATGGAGCATCAGTATAGGGCAAATCAAGCGGTCACTTCCTGGATCGGCTGCTGTTTGTTTACCTCCAGTTATTGCGCGCCCCCTATCGGATTAAGGGGAAATAATTTCAGCAAAATGAGCCATTAACGATCAGTTGAATTGTCTAACTGTTGCATGACTTGTAAGAAAAACTGAATACATTGTCAGATTGCAAACTGGGATCACCTCTTTGCACTTGCACGGTTAGAAATTTCAAAATAAGTGTTGAGTACGACATGCCTAGATTTCTTACTGTACATGAAAAAACATATTTCCATTAATGTTGTGGTGATCAGTAATAATGTCATGTTTTTAGGTTGGAAAAACAATGACAGTGCAGTTGAATTTAGCCAGTAAAACTATTTCTAAAAATGTCAGCGGTTATTCGGTTTTACATTTGTAATGACAATGTTGGTATGAGAAATTTATTTGCTAAACAAGAATAATTATTTGGACTTAAATCTGGAGAATATGCTCAAATGTACTCATGGGTGAGGAGTTACAGGAGTTACTGTAACGTCTAGCTCTCTCAGTTTAAAGTGTTTTTTGTGCATCAGCATGTCTTACTTAGATTGTATTTTCAAGACAGGGCATATTTCTGCAGTATTTTTCTCAGTACCCTTTTGTAATTAAGATATCTTTTTGGCATCCAGCGATGGAAGTTGGCATAGGACAGCTGTTTCTGCATAAAGTCCATGATTGATAATATTATAACTGAGGCCATAGATGGAATTTTTTTTTTTTGTACATTGATGTTCAAATGCAGCAGGATCAAAACATTTCACTTCAGCTGTAGTGTATACTACAGATATTTGCCGTCTCCATGATGAACCTATTGTTACTGATTAACCAGTGACGTTAATAAATGTAAATTCCTCTAAGAAGTTCTGATGAGACTGGCAGACAGTAATAGAGAAACTCTAAATGCAAAAGGCGATAGTGAATGTTTTTTTTTTTCTGTTCACACAAGGAAGATTATCTACTTCTCACAGTATTGCTCTTACGATCATCTATCAGCTTCAAAAGTATTAACTGCTTCCTCATTGTGTTGTTGTGTATATTATAAATAATCGGCAGTTTCATGAAACGTGAAATCCTTTAAAAGCAGAGCAAAGACTTTAGAAAAGATAAAATTATAGACACATTTATTTTTTATGCTGGGCAGCAAACTGCCTGGAAGAAGAAATAGCATGTTTTGTCTTGTTGCAGAAGTCCAGACCTGCAGTAATGCCAGCTTGTATGACTGCACATATTTCAGATTGTACTTTCAGTTTTAGCAATCAATTTTTGTACCCGTGCATTATATTATAACTGAGGCCATAGATGGAATTATTTTTTTTTGTACATTGATGTTCAAATGCAGCAGGATCAAAACATTTCACTTCAGCTTTAGTGTATACTACAGATATTTGCCGTCTCCATGATGAACCCATTATTACTGATTAGTCAGTGACGTTAAAAAATGTAAATTCCTCTAAGAAGTTCTGATGAGACTGGCAAACAGTAACAGAGAAAATCTAAATGTAAAAGGCGATAGTAAATGTTTTTTTTTTCTGTTTAGGCAAGGAAGATTATCTACTTCTCGCAGCATTGCATCATCAGCTTCGAGAGTATTAACTGCTTCCTCACCGTGTTATTGTGTATATCATAAATAATCGGCAGTTTCATGTTTCATAAAAGGTGAAATCCTTTAAAAGCAGAACAAAGACTTTAGAAAAGATCAAATCATAGGCATATTTTATTTTTTATGCAGGGTAGCAAACTGCCTGGAAGAAGAAATAGCATGTTTTGTCTTGTTGCAGAAGTCCAGACCTGCAGTAATGCCAGCTTGTATGACTGCACATATTTCAGATTGTACTTTCAGTTTTAGCAATCAATTTTTGTACCCGTATGTAAAAGGATGATCCAACTCCGCTTCTGTTGGAAACTGACAACCTTCATGAACATGTAGGGGATCTTTCAATCTTTCAGTGAAAGAAAGGTTCAGCCACTGCCTCAACACAAAATAAAAAGACAACTGTGTCTTTTCCCGTAGCTAACTTAAAGAAAACAAAATGTTTGAAATCAGTTTTCTCAAAAACAGTTAAAATTGGAGTTAGCCTACTCTTTTATTCATAGAGATATTTTTCCCAGCACTTGTGTTGACTACCATCTCCATGATGAACCTATTATTACTGATTAATCTATGATGTTGAAAACTATATTAAGTCCTCTAAGAAGTTCTGATGAGACTGGCAAATAGAGAAAGCAATTGCACAACTGGATAGTGTGTCTGTTCAAGTCAGTTTATAAAGCCAAACTCCAGGTTTTTTGTATTTTTGTTTTTTTTCTTAGAATAGTTTGTAAACCACAGCATAACTTCAATTTGAAAACAGCATTCCAACTTCAATGTCACACCCTTTATTTTGAACACAGGACATCTTGTTGCAAGTCCTTCAGATCCTTCTTAAGTCCAAGCTCCTGGTGTCAGAGGACAATGTCAGTGAGGCTGACATGAAGCCTACCACACCCATCAAATTGTTTCTGGGTTACAAGAAGTAAGTTTGAGCCTTAAGTATCCAGGGACAGATATAGACCATTTTCTGCAAGACGAGTCAATGAATTGTTTTAAATGTTTGTTTTGGTTAAGAAATGTCAGGTGTGTGAACATACAAAATGTAAATATTTGAAATTGAGTGTTAGCAATATTTTAAAGATTTATTCCAGCATGTATGTGGTATTTGGTTTCCAAATCATGGAGTAGGATTAGCTGGGTCAAAAGACAGGATCTGCCTCTGGTTATCTGCCAGTAAAAATGAGAAACAGAAATTGCAGACTTTTGCATGGAATATTAAATACGGTATTTCGTGATTGTTACCATCATCGGACGTCAAGAATGAACCATTTGAGATTCAGGGTACTTTGGTTTTGGGGGAAGCTCAGGCGGAGTTGAAAAATTCTTTTGCAGATGAATTATTTTTTTTTTTCATTCACTATTAAATATTAAATTTTTATCTCTGCATTTGACAACCTGTACCACTATATTATATCTGATATTGAAGGTAAACAAATACTGAATATTTGAATATGATATCTTTTTCTCTCCTCTTCTCTGTCTCTCACAACAAGACTTTGAGGGAAGAATAAGACTTTATCTAAAATACTTGCATGGGAGAGATCAAAAGTAATGCTGTCCAACTTGTTGTCTAATATGACACAATGGAAGAATTTATGAACTTGCGCTGAACGGTTGGCTTTGGTATTTTAGATATAAGTTTATTTGCAGTGTAGTTTCCTACCAAGACACATTCTGCTACAGTTTTATCATGTGTGCTGCACAATCTTGTCATTAACATTTGATGTTTTCATCTGCAGTAAGAAACTGAGAGTCAATATCAATGTGCCAATGAAGACTGAAGTAAAAGCAGAACAAGAGTCAACCCACAAGAATATTGATGAGGATCGTAAGCTCTTGATACAGGTAATTTTAACTCAAGGCTTGTTTTCTTCATAGCTGTAGCACTGTAGCAAGTGTTGCCGACAGAGTGTGACAGAGTGTGAAAAGTAGGTATTTTAAGATAAGACATGCTGGAGGACATGGGGTTTCATGTGTATCTGGAAACTAATGTAATTGATGGGTCAAGAAATGATTTAAGTGATAGGAAGTAGCCAACATGAGCCAGAACACCTGTTTCCAAATAAACTTGCCTCACAAAAAAACCATTTTTACTTACAAATTTGTCCCTAAATCATATGTCCTTCCCCCATTTATCAAAAGGTACAGTAACAGGAATTGACCAGTATGGAAATTCCTGTTAGGGATTTTCTTTCATTGACTTTTAGATAATGAGGCTGACATCATTCATTGTCTCTGAGAATTTGTGGAGATAGAGACATATATTTAATTTCTCAGTGATGGTAGAAATTTAACATGCTTTTTGAATGTGTAATAATGTTCCATGAAAAATTGTGCTGAACATAGATCCAGATTGTAAGGCAATAAACACTGAATGCAGGGTGTGAATTATATGATGATTCTGTCCTTACATTGCATAATTTATTTATAGCATGAATGATAAAACAAGCGTCCATTTCTTCCTGATAAAATAGGCAGCAATTGTGAGAATCATGAAGATGCGCAAGACTCTGAAGCACCAGCAGTTGCTCATTGAGGTCCTTAACCAACTTTCATCTCGGTTCAAGCCTAAAGTTCCTATTATAAAGGTGAGCAAAATGAATAAGCTCAATTGAAATTATGATCTCTCTGAAGTATTGTTTATATAAGATCATACTATGAATGAGAACTTTTGTAGACCCGATTGAGAAATTTTGCCTTATGAAACTACAATGCATAATGCACCGTAGATCTTCTCCTATAAAATCATATGGAAGTTCTGAGGTTTGTCTAATGTTTTTGTTTATTATGTAGTAGTAATACAGTAATGTATTTGTCCAGTAGTGGGTACAGCTTGATGAAGATTTGAAGCTTATTTTTTAATGTGAATGATGTTAGGAGGAACTATATTATTGCTATGAGCCTACACAGTAGTTATCACAAAATATTAACCTTGTGCCTGTGAAAATAAATTACAGTAACTGTTCTTTTTGAAAGCACAGTTTCAAATTTCCATATTTAATAACTGTGATTTAGTTTGCCCCACCTTAATGAAATCTCCCAATGATGATATTTCATATGTTGACTTCATGTGATGAATATAAGTCCTCTAAGAAGTACTGATGGGAGTAGTATGTGGATTATTGTGCAAAAAAAAAAAGAAAGTACAGAAAATTGTGGCATTTTAGCAGGGCCTGATGCAAAATGAAAATGTGGAGAGAAAAAAAGAGAAAAAGTTGCATTATGCAAAGCCCAGTGCTGGAAAAACAACACGAAAACTATAAAACAAAGCTGTTTTTTTTTTTTTCAAAATGAGGGAAAGAATATGAGAATATGGAACAGCGACCCAACTCCTGATGTTAGCAGCATGTATTGCAGTATTTATTGTAGGATGGGGGAGATATTCACAACATTTGTAAGGAAGAGAATTAAGGAGAGTGTTATGTTACTGAAAGGATTGACTTTGTGGTGGTCTTGAAATCAAATTGGGATTTCTAATTTGGTTGTAACAGTGTTTTTATGACCCAGCTCAATTGTTTGTGTCTATTCACGCCTGTTTATATGTGAATCAACTAGATTGGTCCATTCTTGGCCTTGTTATGTTGTTTTCTCAGAGGTGTAGTTCATAAATGCTATAGATTAACTGATATTGGCTCTAGTGTTCACAAGTTCTTCAGATCTTCAACTTTTGTGATCAAGAAATTGTCACCATGTGACTGTGAGGTATACTAAGGAAAAACTGTAAAACAATACCTGGAAAGGAGAGTAAAAACTAGATTAGAACGAGGCAACTATCTGATCACTTCTCCCTCTCTGTCTCAGTGTGGGAGAGATAGAAGCTCTGATAGCAGTCACTGTTAGAAGCATCAGGAAACTTCTCTTTTTATATGCTCCACTGGGTTTTTCATAATTTCACCTGTTTTCTCCCTGCTCTGTCTGCCCCTGTTGGGTAGGGAAATTTTTAAATTGTTAATGCATGTAAACAAACTTAAGCTAACATGATCTAATGACTGGTGTTGCCTGACTATTCGGAGATATCGGGTTTCAGTATGGAAGAAGGCGGGGGGGGGGGGGGGGGGGGGGGGATTTATGCAAATCTCTGTTGATGCTTAATTTCATTCATTGTATTCAATTTTGTTCCAGAAATGCATTGATATCCTGATAGAGAAAGAGTACCTGGCTCGGGTGGATGGTCAGAAGGACACCTACAGCTATTTAGCTTGATGACAGTCAACATATTTAGCACATTTTTTTTTTTTTTTCACCATTCATCTTCATCACTGTCATCCTATTTCTTGTCCCACCTGTGACTCAGCTCTTCGTTCTCTCAGCTCCCCACAGTGCATTTGATGCATTCTCTTTAGTCATCATTTGAATGTCTGTAAGGACAGACCCAGAGGCCACTGTGAATTGTTGATCATCTGTTAATTGTTGGCATACTATTTCTACAGCTTGGAGTGAAATTTATACACATCACTGAAAACAAAGACAGAAATGTGCCGATTTCACTCCAGGCTGTTGATTGATATCTATCTGTGGTTTCCCAAAGTACTGGATATGTCATGCTGCAGGAAAATCTGACCTACCTCACAGGTAGCAAGTCGTAGTCAATCGGAATATCAGATTTAGATGTGCATACTTTTCTTTGTTGCCTGCAAATTTACTCATAAAGGATGTTTCCAGGACAGACTTGCTACAATAGTTTACCCTAATATTTTTTTCTTTGTGGTCAATAATTCCAAATTCCAGTTCAAGATAGATAAAGTTTGCTTTTGTCATTGATGTTTCATCATTTGTATTTGTTAGTTTAGAAAAAAAATTTGCAGTTCAGATGAAAAACTGAAATTGAGAGTAGCACTGGTATCCTGGTTCATTATTAAATGGAGCATTGGACTTGTAAATGCTGCCAATCATTTCTCATTACCGGTTTTTTGTGTTGGATTCTGTAAAATGGGGAAAGCTCAACTGATTGTCCTTGTCCTTATGGCCAATGAACTCTGGGGGAAACTTCAAACACTATTTAATCTATATCTGAAATGCAAAGTTGTTACAAAACAGCATTCTCAACAGGGCTAGAACAGCAGGATCCAGTAGGATTTTGTTTCGAATGTGATAGCTTGTTTTTATTTCGATTCTGATATATCAAGATATTTCATTGTTTTGAATAAAGTCACTTTGGATTCTTACCCTATATTTTGTACATTTTTGTTCATGCTGTTTGAGTACCAATCGAAAAAGATCCGTTCAAAAGACGAGAAAACAGCTCTTTGGTATCCTCTTGTATGATTTATGATTTCGGCATCTTTTAAGCGCTCTTGCGCAAGATATTAGATATTTATGCACATATCAAAATAGTATATTAAGAAGGAATAATGCCAGTTTGTCAAATAAAACAATATTGCTCAGTTGCTCCAGTACCTGTATGCATTGATGTATGTTCATTCTGCATATCTCTTCCTCTGCTTCCTGCCAGTCCTGCAACAAACGTTTAGCTCAACCTATCACCAAATATTGTAAGGCACAGCAGTGTGTTCACTCTGCGACTATATTAAATCAATGTTTATGAAAGTTTCCACACATTTACAGAAAAGTGTATTGCTGTGACAGCTCAATGTACAAAGTTCTTCAGTAGCTATTCCTTACAGATTAGACAATATTTGAGAGTCTGTGGGATAAAATGAGACCAGTGCCATTTGGAAATTTGTCTCCAGTCCATTTCCAAAGTGGGTTTGTGAGATTTCTTGCAAGAGCTGGTATTAGTGAATACTCCAGAGTAATAAGTCCCAAGAAAAATCATAAAATGGTGTGTGGGGTTAACTGGAAAAGTCTGTAGTGGTCAGATTTTTTTAAAAAATCAAAACTGCATTCACCTTGTTGGCTTTTTGTGTTGATGCCCTTCATCTCAACACATTGCTGGTGCACCATATTATAGTTATATTTTTTAGAAGGAGTGATGAATTTCACCTGTGATGTTTTGTGACCACCAAAGTTGTGCTATGCAATATGCTTGTCATGATGCTTAGCTAGATTGCAAATTTATGATGTTATCTCCCCCCCAATTTTGACATGAAAGTCAGCGGTCAGGCATAAAAGTTTAAACAGTTGCATGTTGAGGGCTTGTTGAAATCACAGGATTCATGAAATTGTGTGGTTTTCACTGTTTCCATTGCGGGGTCTGTGTAATTGTAAAAGTACACCAACACACATTTATATTATACTAATGTATGCATATATGTAGGCCTGTATTGAAAAGCCACATGGGTCAGATGGGGTTCAGAAGTTTTCAGAATTTTTCACTTTGAGCCCTGCTTGATCATGTGATGCATTGAAAACATAAGCTGATTGTATTACATAAACACTATAAATGTGCTCAGACGTTTGATAGAGGACTTAGATCCTGTCCATCATTGGCAAGGAACTCACGAGTATTGTTATGACAGTTTCATGCAGCTTTATAAGAGATGTGTCTCGTCTTTTTTTTTCTTCGGATGAAATTTGAATTTGAACATTTTCCCATATGCACTATGTTCATGTAAGATGCATTGCTCCCCTTGCTTTCATCATTCAGCATTAACATTCAGACAGAGCATCAGAAAGGAGAACATTTTAGAAACTTTATTTCAAGGGAATTTAGAGTTGTGTTTCATTTGTATTTCATCTTGAGTCTCTGTACATTGGATAATCTAGGCAGATAGACAAGGCGTCTTGGAGATGAGATATAAGAGCTTTATCAAACTTAACTAGACTGTCAGTTACTGATGTCGTATGAATGAAACATGTACTGTATGAACATTCAAAGCATGTTTATGCATCCTATTGCTGTAGTGGCCTGCTTTTATTTGTAAGAAATGGAGATAAATATAAATGTATCTTTAGTGGTCATCTGTGCTGCTGAAATCATTATCAAAATTTGAAATCAGCTAGCATCCATATTCACTTATTTGATGAGCAAAGTTGGGACTGTTACAGTTGTGTCATACATATTGGGCTGTCTATAAAATATGGTTTTCCCTTCCCTTGCTGTGAGTGTCCAACACTTGAATGACCACTCATGTAGCTAAAAGCATAGAATGGTTTAACTTGGAAAGCTTGGAACAACAAGCGTCAATCCTGCTACAACTGATAAAAATAATGAGTGATCCAAAGTTTCAAAAGATGTGAAAGAAGGCCATAAGTGTGATTGGAACTGAAATTTCACTTAGTATTTATTGCATGTTTATTTTATGAGGTTTTTGTCACATTACTCAGTGGTACATTTCAGCTCTGACTTTTGACAGTTTAGGCTTTCTGATATGTTTCAACAGTTTGCAAGACCTATCAAAATGTAAAGATTCTGGAGAAGTTATCGCCAGCCTGTCTTATTTCAGTCACTCCATATATTGTATATATTTTACCTTTTTGTTTATTGCCTTTGGTCAAGAAATTAAAAGTTGTGTACCCAAAGAAGGGGATAACTCCAAGCCTGTCCTTCTAAAGGACACAATGATTAAACAATACAAGCTCCACAGGCTCAGAACAGTTTTCATTTGATGCAATTCTGTAGGCATTATCTAATTGTTCCACACAGCATTTAGTCATGTCAGGTCTGTTAATATGAAATTCACAACTTTGAATAATTTGTGAACCAGACACACTGAGTATGAGATTTCAGTCAAGGATTTTTTTTTTTTGTTTAAACATTTTTTTGCAAATATACAGACAACAATTGGCATTGAGTTTTCTTTGCAAAACATCAGCTTACTTTCTGTAGTGTCTATGTGGGATTCATTGCTCAGAGCATGTTTTTGTTTTTTTTCACTGGTCTGGTGCCCTGGCATATGGAATTGTACTTGTAGGTTTCGGTCATTGCTAATTTTTGTCATGGTCCTGCTCGTCATCTTTGTTTGCAGATGCCTCTACTCTGGCATTCCTCCAGTCCTCAGTTCATTCAGTGGCCACTGATTCTGGTACCATCACTCGTTCCATTATTGTACAAATCCATGCCACCCTTTCTTCTGTAATATAATTATGTCAGATTGAATTGTATGGTGACATACATAATGATGGAGATGATTTTTTTTTTTTAAATTACTGAATTATGCTGTGCAAAGTTGGATTATGATGCAGTCCCTGTACATTTAGTTTGTTATGACAAGTGTTTGGACAGCTATATTTTATCCACATTTTTTTCCTTGTTGGTTTTGTATGTTGTGTGTTGGCTGTTGTGGGAAAATCATGCCATCATGTAATTTCAGGTCTGCTGTGTAATTTATTATTTTGTTGTGAAGTGAAAGATTTACAGCATAGTGAAGGCAGATGCACGGAGGGGGGGGGGGGGTGTCATACATTCAATGTCATTGTCTTGTGTTGGCTGCAAGCAGTCAACGATGGAATGGCTGCACAGCCTACGAAAGGTTAAATTACCTTTTTTTTTATGTGATGACATGTCAAAGGTAATGATTTAGTGGATGACATTTTGAAAATATGTGAGGGTCCAGAAGACAGTTGTGATGGAAGTGAAAGTTGATTAGCCCCGTTCTCTTGAATGTTTTCTCTAGTTTTATATCAGACCTCAGAGCAAAACTGTTTAACCACATGATCAAATTTATCTCATGATCTTTTCCCCCTTCACATGCAAAAATTAGAAAACTCGATAGTTATCAGAAATCACATTTATGCTACCAGATGTAATCTTCTTGCACCTGTAGGGCTTTTGTAACTGAATCATTGCAACCGTGTTTTCCACAATTTATCACTTCATAGATTTGAATATCAACTGCAGCCTTTGGTGGTAATGCTTTTGTGGATGACATTTTGAAAATATGCGAGGGTCCAGAAGTCAATTGTGATGGAAATGAAAGTTGATTAGCCCTGTTTTCTTAATAGTGTTTATTTAAAAGTGACTGGTGGATTTGCTACCATTCTGAGTTCTCATTGAGTGATTTTTTAAAAACTATTCACACCTGATCATTAGTCATTCCTTTTGTTCACTTGATGTGTGGTATGAATAACGGTAGTAAATGATTTTCTCAATGGAATCCAGATCTTGCCCCAACCACAGCTGTTTAACACTTAGGATGCTGAGGTTTTATGTGAAATTTTCCCTTCATTTGCTGTGGCATTTGGGAACTTCCATCGAAAATTGGGAAACCACCAAAAAAAGGAGAGAAAATGTCATTTCTAATGAGTGGGCCTAGAACTTTTAAACTTTCAAGATGGCTTTTTAAACATTAGAAATGCAGGGATAAAATTAAGAATTTTCACAATCTGAGCCAGAAGCCTGTCAATACAGATTATCCGAATTCATATCTGCTGTAGAAGCAACATAAACAATTTCAGCAATGGAATTGGAAAAAATGGCACCGAATATGCCCCCAACAAAATTTAATGGAAGCAGAACTTATGTTTTTTACAAACAGAAGTCATTCACTAATATTGGTGTCCTGATAGTTTTGAGGCATTGCATTTTTTTAATGGCACTTTTTTTCGGTTTGACCTGAATCAAATTTAGCAACCTCCCGTCCGTGGTGGTCCAAAATACATTGTTCATTCCTCAGGGCTCTTGTGATCCCAGCGAGTATTTCAATGATCTGACTTTAGGTTGCAAGCCAGGATTTGGGAACCATGGAAACATTCAAAGCTTTAATAGGCATTGTGCATAGTTCAGTCAGAGACAACCCACCAATGTCAATGCTGCGGAAAATGCGAAGTTGTATTAGTGAGCATTGTTTTAAATTCAGTGCCAAAAATGTTTATATGTTAATTGTAATCACCCGGTGGAGTTGTTGGTGAAAAATATTACATTTTGTAACAAGGGTAAGAGATTGATGCTCTTTTTTTTTTCTTGGAAGAATTCAGCTAAACTACGGAAGCCTGTTCACAACTTTTAAAAAAGATTTGAGTTATTACCTTGGACATCAAAGCGGAATGATAATTAGATTTGAAGTTAAAAAAAATAGATTTAGTATTGGTTACAATTGCCAGGAGGTTGTGGCTAAATGTTGAAATACAGAAGAGGCAATTTGACTTCGGTGTAAGTGGTGAGACAAGATCGTTGAAATGAGAAAAAAAAAAGATGGGGGGGGGGGGGGGTTTGTTGCCATGGTAACAACTGCAAACTGTTATCTCATGTTGAGATAGTTATAGTTTCAAATCATGCTTGGTTTCTTAATTTACTCATTTACATGTGATATTCATTTACATTATTGCACACTAGTGGATGGTCTGGATGTGGAAATGATTCTCAGATCATGGATAATGATTCATTATAGCTGCAGATTTGAGAAAGAATGGGGATGATGGCTGTCACAGATGTTTCCTGTGTAATATCATCTGTTTATCATGTAGGTTACATTAGATAGTGGTGGTATGGAAATTTTATCGTTTTTGTGAAGTGGCTGTTTTTCTCCCGAGGCTAGGACTAGTAGCTCTTCTTTTGTTCTTTGCAGCTCAGTGGTAGGCATAAGTTGCAAGGCTTACGGGTATGTCAAAGGGGGGAGAAAGTGCAGATGGACATGTTTGTTGTGGGTGTTGCTATTAAAATGTTCGCATGTGATACTGATAATGAAAAAGCACAAGGTCATGTGTTCAACATTGAAACACTGAAAGTTATAGTTTTGCTGTTGTGGGTGTTGTCATTCCTTGGTATGTTTTCAGGGTCAAAGATCCAGGTGTTGGTAGTACTCTGGTGGTGTTGGTCGTGGTGGTGGTGGTAGTAGTAGTGGCTACAGCAGACACTGACAGTAGGAAGAGATGGAAGGGGAAGAAATCAATGTAGCTTTTGGGAGAGACATTTGAAAGCTGGATAGATTTGTCACCTTTACTTTAGAATAAAACCTCAAAATTTTCTCATTTATTTATAATACTCACGAGAATCCTATCTGCACTGTTAGGGAGAACATTTTGTAGGTGAAAGATTCCCTATCCGCAGGTAGGGTTGTTGCTGGCCAGCCAAATGTGAATGTTGAAAATTCTTCAACAATTCTTATTACCTCTATAAAGTGGATAGTGTAGGAGATGTGCGAATAAAAGTTGTGGAGCATTTAAATACAACAAAGGGTAAAAAAAAATAAAAATAAAAAATAACAGAGTGCACTGATACTGATACTGAAGTATACTGTTGGAAGACAAATTTTGAGCAAGTCATGAGTTGCCAAATGTGGCCAGATTGGGGTTTAGACAGCGTAAAACTCGGAATAAATGTGTTGAGGGAATAGCCATTGTAGAAATGTTCATGCACACAGGAAGATTAGTTATGCGGTCAGTAATGGTTGATGGAAGTGATAAGACAGGTACGCTATGTGATTTGGTAATGGTTTATAAAAGCCTGCACTGTACAGGATTTAAGGGGTACAAGAGTCATGTCCTGAACATTTTTAACCAAAAGTGGGCAATGTCACAAGTTTAAATCTTCACGTATACCATCATTTATTGGCCAAAGTTTTGCACTTCCTTAAAGAGTCAAGGTAAACCTCTGTGTAAATGTGGGTTGCTTCCACTGTCCAAAAATATTTCACCATTGCTTTTAGGTTGAAGTAAACATGGATTTGAACTTTTTTTTTTTTTTTCTACTGATTTTGTTGGTGAGTCACTTCCATACATAAAGTCGAATTGTTTATGGTGGAGACAGTTTAATGGTGGATTTCAATTAAATACTGTAGTTCCCATGTCCTGTTTCCCTGTCATGTTGAATGAATGATCACTGGTGCTCGTGGTGTTTTGTTTGTTATAAAGATACATGTGTATAATGGGAATTAGCAAGAGTTAAGAACTGATGCCCAGGTTACCAAAACAGATAGAGTGAGTGGTTGTGTCTCGTAAGTAAGTGATTTCTACAGAATTACTATCCATTGCCAACACTTGGATCACTGGGGTATGGTCAGTGTTTCATGCCTGTTTGTCTATTTGCAGTTGAATTGAATGCCTCTAGTTGCCTTTAACCCTTATTATGCTGGCGCCAGGAAAGTCCATCATGCTGTCCACACACACTCACACTGTCACTTTTAGATATTTCAGAACATAATTTGCGGTGTCACTGTTTATTTGGTGGGAAAGTAACTAATATTGAGAACCTTTGTCGAACGCAGAGCATTTTGTCAGTGATCATGAATGCAACAATTGTTTATGATTCATGTTTGCATGTTGAGTTCTACCAGATATTTCAGAGTTTTGTGTGCGAGGATTTCATGATGAAACCAGGTTACAGATACATGCATACATCATGTCCAATTTTTGTCAATTGAGATTTTACCTGGGGGGGAACATTGTAAAGACTGAACAGTGATTGTGAACACATGCATTTAACATAAATTAAAACATGATACAGCCTTTGCTGCATGCTGACATGGCTTAGATCTGCAATATTTGCCTGTTTTCAGCAAGCACCATGAGGGTTATTAGGCCAGTTTGAATGTTTATTGCAATAGGTGACTAGTTTGCTCTTCCGAAGCCTTAAGCATGAAGAAGGAAGAGTGCAATTGTACTTGCTTACTAACAATTTCTTTTTTTTTCTTTTGTTTCTTCTTATCACTGTTTTCATTTTTCAGTTCTGTTGGTTGAAATGAAAATGAAATTTGTTTAATATATAATTTATAAGAAATATTAAAATGTGGTTTTAAAAATGAGTAATTAAAAGTCATTGAAATCTGAACTTGTCTCTTGGACTTGCGTTTGGTTGCAGATGTTAAGCGTTTGCATGCTGCATAAATTATAAATCCATTGATAAGACACATGCATGTATATCATCTTGAATGAAAGTTCGCAGACAAATCAAAATTTCGGTTTGGTATTATCTTAACTGTGTATTTCTGCCACTTTTGATGCATTCTTGCCAGCACCATTCCTTGTGATTTTTACTGTCACAAAGTGTTTAACTGTGTTTTCGCACTAAAGCTTTCTTTTTCTAAGGGAGAGAACATAGAGAACGCTTGACGCACAAGAAAACTAGCGCAAGAGTCCAAGTGCCTTTTACCTGTCTTAAGTATGCCACTAAATCTCTTGTGACACCTATAGAGAACGCTTGTACTTTCCAGCTTCAGGCGTGCTGCGTCGCTTGTCAAGTCGCGCTAGTTTTAAAGTATTGAAAGTTAATTCTTTTCTCGCGTTGAAGCTGCTTGCTGAGAGTGTGTTGCCGTGCCGCTATTTCCCCTGCAGTGATAACTTGGGCATAAACAACTTCCATTGAGATACGTTACAATGTGTTATTAGTAAAGTAAAATGAATTTTGATGATTTTTCTGTTTTGTTGCATCAATTAAAAATAAACAAAAGGCACATGGCACATCATTATGATCGAATTTATAGCTTTTTTTTTCATTTAAGGAAATATGGAAAAGACTGTCTGCAAACTAATCCTGAAATGTATACATGTAGTAGGCCTATGTAGCTTGATGATGATTTAACACAAAATGTGTTTCTACACAGTCAAATAAAAAAAATAATAAAGCAGAAGTATAAATTTTTAAAAATTAAAATGTTTTTCTTTGGTTTCCTTTCGTATTACGTGAAAATAACACATTGCTTACCCCAGGGATATTACCAGCCTTTCTTCTGGCAGGATGGGAACGTGCCACCCATGACTTTGTAAGCCTTGGACTTATTTGGTCTAGTATAAAAGTGAATGTTTCAAGATTCATTCTAATGTAAGCGTGAAGTCTGTCGGGGTGATCCTTCAACTGACTAAAGACATGATATTCGCCAACGTCTCTCCTCTCTTTATTAAGTTCATGCACACTTCCTCTTCCTTTTTTTTAAAAACATAAGTTTTGGCAATGCACTGTCCAGCAAGACGTATTCGTCATCTGAAGACGACGCCATACTGAAACAATACCGGCACACAGCAGACTGCTGTTGTCTGCAGAGTAATAGATCATGAAGAGCTAGATTCTCATGCGTTCTCTCTGTGCATCCTTGATCAATCAGGTGCTTGTTGAAAAGGCGCCTGTACTCTCACGCTAGTTTTCTCGCGCGTCAAGCGTTCTCTATGTTCTCTGCCTAAGAGCATGAATGACTTGGATTATTGACTCTTTATTTGTAGGCATGTTTCAAGTGTACGGAAATGGCAACGGAAACATCAAAAATCTATCAAGTTGTAAAAAGAAAAAGTGTTTCAGTGTCATGGGTAAAGAGACAATATTCTGATCTGAGTTATTTATGCATGTAGAAAAAGAAAGCTTTACTGTGACAGCACTGTTAGACACTTTTGTGAGTGTTTCCGTGCACATGAAAACAATTTTTCTACATATTACACAACTTGAAGGGTTTTGACGTTTCCGTACACGTGAAAACCTAGCTTGTGTCTTACATCAGTTTCTGTCTGCAGAATTTTTTTGTGATCTTACTTCTAGTGGTTCAGGGAAACTGCCTATCTTGAACTTCCACCCATGCATGCCATGAACACTCAGGAACATAATCTCATGCTTATAGTATTCTGCAGTATAAATATTTTTTTCAAAGATGACAGCAAAAAAACTATATATACGTATATATAGCAAAATAAATGTATAAAATGTCCTGCATTATTGAACTAATTTGCGTTTTGAAATAAAACATAGGAATAGGATTATTTTGCAGTAACAGCAACATGAATCAAAAGAGAGACTAGGATAGGATTATTTTGCAATAACAGTAACATGGATCAAAAGACAGACAAGGATAGGATTATTGTGTAATAACAGTAATGTGGATCAAAAGAGAGACAAGGATAGGACTATTTTGCAACAACAGCAACGTGGATCAAAAGAGAGACAAGGATAGGACTATTTTGCAACAACAGCAACGTGGATCAAAAGAGAGACAAGGATAGGACTATTTTGCAATAACAGTAATGTGGATCAAAAGAGAGACAAGGATAGGATTATTTTGCAATAACAGTAACATGGATCAAAAGAGAGACAAAAAAGGATAGGGTTATTTTGCAATAACAGTAACGTGGATCAAGAGAAAGACATGGGTGATTTCACACTTGGCTCTGTGTTCCCAAATAGCCGTGAGTGAAACTGAAATAAATGCAGTACATTTCAATTCAGCATTTCATGTGTAGAAATTTTTTAATCCCCCTACACTATGCAGCTGCCAAAAGGGAAGAGTCACATTACTGAAGTCTGGTTTTGCACTCGCTGGACAGCCAGAATGATGATAAGAAATCAGAAAATCTGACAGTCAAGAATATTTGATAAACTGCGAACAATTTATTTTAAAACAATTGTGACAAATGTTCAAATACATGTATATAATCATTAACATTTTTTTTCGTTCATGCCAGCACAGCCATTATGGAACTTTATGGGAACATTTAATTTCGTCTGAGACTTGTAAAATATTACATTTCGAGGAAAGTAAAGCATGAAAAGGAGAATGGAAGAAGAAAAATCCTACATAATCTCACACACTGCCTCAATAAATTTCTCTCAATCTTATAAGTTCTTTACAGTTTTCTCGAGAAATTAAAATTGAAACAAAAGTAACATTTGTCTCTTTCAAGGATACACTTCACTATGTTGCACACTGAAAACAACTTATGAGCTGCGACCCCACAGTTTCTCTGTGGGTTTTATAATATTTCGTCAATTTGTTATGAGCATATTGAGGAGTATTTGCCATATTGTTGTATGTGAGACATTTTGCAGACTTTGAAGTTTTGTAATGAACATGGTTCAGTCATCCCTAATTTCATTTTGTATAAGTGTCATTCCAATCGGTTAAAAACTTTTCCAGATACATGTATGTGTTTGTGGCCTAATGGTGAAAGCTCTTTAGCCCTTTTGCCGAGCAAACTTCAATCCTCATTTTCTTGAGAAGATAAAAATGCACGTACAACAATATGGCAAATACCTGATGATAGATATCTCACTCAAAGCAATTTCCCAAGAATAAACACAGAGTAAAACTGCAACGACAAAACATGCTATCTGTGAATAAAATCTTTATTTTCTTTTCTGCCTAGAAGTATCTCAGTTTATGTCTTTCATTTTTGCCCTGTCGCAGAAGTTCTGAACATCACAAATTCCAGTTGTTTTCTTATGTCTCACAGTTCATTTTTTCCCTGCTTCACACCTCTGGGACAAGAAACACCAGTGCCTCCTAAGCCGCAATATCCATCCTTATTTTTGTCCAGATACTGCTGATGATAATCTTCTGCATAGTAAAATTCTCCAGCTGGTTCAATTTCCGTGGTAATAGTACCATATCCTTCTTTAGTCAAGGCACTCTGATAGTCATCCCGAGATTTCTCAGCTTCCTTCTGTTGGTCATCACCGTAGGTGTAGATGGCAGATCTGTACTGTGTGCCAGTATCGTTGCCTTGACGATAACCCTGTGTGGGGTTGTGATTCTCCCAGAAAACCTTCAAGTTTAGAAAAGATACACCATATAAATAATCATTATCATAACGCCCTGAACTCTTATTTCCAAGAGATAAGTCTTTCAACTGTAGATAAGGCAAGAATGTGTGGGAATCATGGTATACCATGCATGTACATGTATGTGCAATTAATGATGTAAAAAAAAGCCAATGAAACACAGCAAACTTTTAAATTCGACAAAACTACAATTGTGAAACATGTACTGTGTAAGTAAAATGACACTGTATAGTTAGGAAAAAGTTTCATTGGGAAACACAAAAAAGGCCTTGTCAAGTCTATTTACATGTGTACTGACAAATTTGCTCACTGCTTCCGTCCACTGCTGGAACTATTAAAAAATATTATCCAAATTTTTTCACATACTAAATATCCTATTATTTGGGCTCTGTTTCCTGCAGTCTATCATCATAAAAAATATTTCATTAGTGTGATCCATCTGGTCGAAATGTGTAATTAAGTCAGACTTAGCCATATCCATATCGAGCCATACTTAACTCATTGAGACATTTTATTCATGAAAACATTTTGCAAAACATTTTGTATACAAAAATGAGGTAATGATCGATAATGACAATCAGTCAAAATCTCTGTTTCTTCCAAAATCACCCTTCACAAATTAAATTATGAAATAAACCTTAACTGAGGCCGCGATAAATGCAGTGCATTCCAAATCACTTAAATCAGCATCTCATGAGCAGAAACTTTCCATCATAGCCTCTGTTACTTAATTACAACAAATAAATATGTGAGGGTGCATGGGAAAACCCGGCATAAGTCGGGAACATGACATTTTGAGTTCTGTACACATAATAAAAGACAAGACATTTCTGATAAATTGAAGTCAGTGACCCCCCTAAAAAATTTTTTTGAGAAAACAGCATTTAACCCCAAAGTGGCAATAGCTAATTGACCAAGTAATATTGGAGTGATTGTTGTTAGGAGACCGTAGTCTAATTACAAAGCCGTTATAGAGATCATAGTGAGTAGTGTTCACTGCTCATCCACAGTTTTCCCTGTAACATGCCACGGTCCCCTAAACAACAGCCAAGTTGGAAGTTTGTGATGGACACATATTTTCACTTCAAAGCCGTTTTTCTCAAAATCAGCTCTGCCGACTTGTCATGATTCGGATGTTGTTAGATCTCACGCAGAGCGTGAGTGGTGTTTTTACCAGGGCCATGAGAAATTGGCTGGTGGCCTTGAACGGTCCTCGCGAATTATAGTTGGTGAGTAAATAAATGTAAAGTTAAACTGTTAGAGTCACGCTTGTCGGTTTTAATGTTCGTGATTAATAAGTAATGGAGTAGGGGTGAAACAAGGTGGGGATAGTTGACATTGTTAAGTATGACTAGACAAGTTTTTGCACGTTAACTGGCTGGTAGAATAGTGCAGACGTATTACTACAATTAAAATGGTGGGAGGTTTCGGCCAATGAGATTGCTGAACTAATTGGGCCAGCGGACTAGCACTGCTGGGTAGTTGGATAGTATAAAACACCGTGTAACGTTCAGATTCATTGAATACAGACGAGCAGAAGCATCGTGTCGTGAAGTATCTCCGGTTGGCCAGTACCTGAACTGTGTGATTTGAAGACTAGAAGTCCTTGCTAATCGGACTGACTGAGCTCTAGAAAGAAAGGTCTGAGTGGGCTGACCTTTAAAAGCCCACGCTGCGCTCTTTTGATGTTTGCGCCTACCAGTAGGCGTGACCAACGGTAATATATCTTATTTGTTAAAGCATAATAGAAGATCAGAGATAGAGAGAGAACCACAGCCTCATAGGAAGTCTAAGGAAACCCCAGCTGGCACTCGACGACGAGTGGCCCGTATTATAGATCTATCTCCATAGTATGATTGAAGTAATATAGCACATTGTTGATGAATTGAATTGTGATTGTGCATATATATATATATATAGTCTTTTGCAACTGCTTAATTACCTACAAGCCGAAGTGTGCTTCTGTAGGCTTTGAACGTACTGGGCTCTCCTAACATTCAAGCCCATATGATTTAGGGAGAGTTTGCCTGGCGACTGGCCAGTGGCGACTCAACCGTCACTTTAGATTGATATCTAGTTTCGTATAATATACCCATTTGCTATTGATTGCAGTACATCCAATAAGGAACCATAGTTACATGAATATCATAGATTAAGTTAGTAATTAGAATTTATTGCTTTGAATATACCTCTATTGTCTTTTGTTTTGTTTATTAATATTTAAATAATAAGATGGCCTGACCGGCCTGACATAGATATACGCTCTAGTTATTTGATACTTTTCTTGTGTGGTTGTCTCCGAGTGTGAGTTAGCTGCCTCTCGTGCAGTCATAACATCCCCAAGACCCTAACTCTGCTCGTGACACGACTTATGCCGGATTTTCCCATGCACACTCACATATATTTAAAAAATGCCAAGACCAGAGAAAAAAAAGGACAGATTAGCAAACTGACAAAGCTCTGGAGGTCTCAAGGCTGCATAGTTCGTGTATTGGCTATTGAAGCCCGATTGGTTGTGGAACTTGTGGTGAAAATGAACACATTGCTTTCAAGTTCTCATGTCATTCCAAATACAGTAGAAGTAATAGTGCAGTGGAAATTCAGAATTAAATGATTATTTATGAAGTTTAGATAGAATTCCACTATTTTTGAAAGGACAAAGCCCTCTCATGCCCATTCCAAGTAAAACCTGTCTTGGCCATGGGAATCAGAAAATCATTTTTCATTGAGTTGAATCTTTCCTGCACTCAGACCTCAGCACACCTTTCCGAAAACTGTTACAACACATCCAACACAGAAAGCAAAGAAAACAATTTTCTCTTCAGTTCAGGTAAATAACAACAACAAAAGAATTCACCCAGCCAATAAATGTTTAACTGATGATACTCACCTGCAATATATCTGCATAAGTTATTTTACTGGGGTCAAAAATGACTCTGACTACTTCAGTGTGCCCTGTCTGTCCAGTACAAACTTCCCTGTAGGTTGGGTTAGCAGTGTAGCCTCCAGAATACCCAACCTTTGATTTTAAAAGAGAAAGAAACATCAACAGTTAACCTGGTAGAGGCAATGCAGTGTAAAAAATAAACCTCGTACCAAAGGAATTTACTCACAATAAAAGTATTTTTGTTCAGAGATACAAATTTAACAGTGTCCTTTCCCCCATTAAGCAATACCAACAATAAAAAGCACTATTAGTAAATAGTGGATCAGTCAACTTCACTTCACCAATATGATATGGAGTGGTTCAACAATAAATTAAAATCTTCAGATTGGTATAATGGTGAAATACCAAGGTGCCTTTTTTTCCACTAATATATTCCCATGAACAAGGTTATGACATGATGCAAGTTGGCAAAAAAAAAAAAAAAGTTGCATAAATTTACGAGCCCAACGGGTGTGAACAGACACAGGAAAACATTACAAAGAAAACATGACTGTTTATGAGTGAGAAACAAAAAAAAAAAGAAAAAACCAAAAACTGTTACAAGTTGGGCCCAGCATCACAACATGAGAAGCCCTTGTTGCTGTGGTTATGACACGCAGTAATAAACATCAATATTTTACCTGCGTCGAGAATACACCCTTTTGTTTCCAGAATTTTCTTTCAGCTCCCCAGAAGCATCCCAAGCCTATGGATGATAAAAGAACAAGGATTCAAATCATGCTGAACTTGTAACAACAGCTACAATATACTACTACTACTACTATTTCCTGTTGCACCCACTGGTGCTTAGGGCAGCAACAAAGGATCTCCAGCCCTGTCTGTCCTGGGCCATCTTTGCGAGAGTTCCCCATGAGTGATTGAAGGATTTCATCTCTGCCTCGATTGTTCTCCGCCAGGTTGCCTTGGGTCTGCCTCGCTTGCGCCGTCCCTCCGGTGTCCACTGAAGTGCTGTTTTGGTTATAGAATTTGCTTCCTTTCGCAGCACGTGTCCAAGCCATCTCCATCGTCTCTTCGTGATGATGTTGGCTATTTCTTCTTGCTTGCATCGCCTTAGTAGTTCCTGATTAGAAATCTTGTTTGGCCAAAAGATGCGGAGAATCCTACGAAGACATGTGGTGTGGAAGGAAGACAACTTGGTGAGGTCACCTTCTGTCATTCGCCAACACTCTGATCCATACAGGAGTGTGGATAGGACACAGCTTTGGTACAGTCTGATCTTGGTGTTGATGCCGTATTGTGTCGATTTCCAGATGTTGCTCATACTTTGAAAGACAGCCCTTGCATTTCCCAGCCTACTTTGGATGTCCTCCTTTGTGCCACCCTCTGGTCTGATAATGCTACCAAGGTATTTAAATTTGTCCGTCGTGGTGAGGTTCTTGTCATCTACTTGCACTGGTGCTGGAGTGTCTACATTTAGGGTCATAATCTCTGTCTTCTTCTGGCTAATCCGAAGGCCTACTTTGCATCCAAAATTATGTAGTCTCTGCGTCTTATCTTCCTGTTGTATGGATGTGAGACCTGGAATGCGTCCCAGGCCTGCATAAAGAGAATCCAAGTTTTCATCAACAGATGTTTGAGGAAGCTACTTAAGATCAGATGGACAGACAAGGTCAGCAATGAAATTGTATGGAAAAGAACAAGACAGAACCCAGTCAGAGAGGAAATTGGTAGGAGGCGATGGAGATGGATCGGCCACACTCTCAGGAGGCCAGGAAACAGCATCACGAAGAAGGTATTGGACTGGAATCCCCAGGGCAAGAGATCAAGAGGAAGGCCGCGCGGAACGTGGAGAAGAGCCAGAGAAAATGATGTGCAACGAAGCGGAAAGACTTGGAATAATGTAAAGAGGCTGGCCCATGATAGAGAGGGATGGAAGGTGTTTGTTGGTGGCCTATATCCTGATCCAGGGTGAGAAAGGCAATGATGATGATGATGCGTCTTATCTTGCATGTGTTGGTGACTATGTGACAATAGCGTAAGGTCATCCGCAAAGTCCAAATCCTCTAGGTTGTCGAAGAGTGTCCATCTGATGCCTCTTGGTGCATCCTCTGTAGTTTTCCGCATAATCCAGTCGATTACGAGGTTAAACAAAATTGTTGACATCACACATCCTTGCCGTACACCAGTTTTCACTTCAAAGGATGCATCACTGTTTCCGACACGGCAACTGAAGTTCTTGTAAAAGCTTTTGATGAGTTCAACAAGCTTGCTGGGAATCCCATAGTGCCGAAGAATGCGCCATATACTCTCTCTGTGGATGCTGTCGAAGGCCTTTTCGAAGTCAACGAAGTTCACATAGAGCTGCCTTTGCCATTCTGAACACTGTTCTATGATGTTTCGGAGTGTGAAGATCTGGTCAATGCATCCTTTCCCCTTTCGGAATCCGGCCTGTTCCTTTCTCAGTGTCTTGTCCACAGCATCTGACATACGTTGCACAATGATCTTGGCAAAGATTTTGCTGGGTATAGAAAGGAGAGTGATACCACGCCAGTTGTTGCAATCGCTGAGTGCTCCTTTCTTGGGTATTTTCACTATTCTGCCTTCATTCCAGCTCTTTGGTACTGCTTCTGCTTCCCAGATAGCTGTGAACAGTGGCTGAAGGATGGTGGCTGACTGATCCGGATCTGCTTTGAACAGTTCTGCAGTCAAGTTGTCTTTTCCTGGGGCTTTGCTGTTTTTTAGGCTCTTATTGCTGCCACTATCTCTTCTTTCTTTGGTGGATCTATGTTGATGTCAAGGTCTTCAGCAGCATCTTGTATTATTATTCTATCTTCAGGTGGTGGCCGGTTTAGTAATTCCTGAAAGTAGCTACAATATACATGTATGATAATACTAGGTAGTCCAAACTGATTTTTACTTTTTATTACAACTCACCAGTTGTTTAATCTGATGGAGCTTGCTTTTCTAAGAATTTTGATACCAAATTTGTCATTCTGGCTTAAAGGGTTTGAAAGTTATGGCATTTTCAAAAGTGAAAAAACACCTCGAATTTGCTACCTTTTGTAAATTGCACAATAGTCCAACTTTGACCGCCCATAAAATGACTGTTTATTGAGTCACAGCATTAAAAATTATCAGTTGCCAAGTCAAGGCGGCGTACATTACGCTCAATTTTTTTCAAGGGGTGCAAATATAGTACAACCATTTCATTTTACTTTTTTTAATCATCAAACATCATCCGACGTCAATTTTGTGTGAACTCTTACAAGGGAGACAAAAATAATGTTTTTATTTTTTTAAAATTGAAAATTAGGTCAACCGCGTCGCCATTGAGTGTCAGAAAAAGGTGATGAAATTAAGCATTGGGTGGGTCTATAAAAACAGTCGGCGCAAACATGCCCTAAGTCTAATTTTGGCACACCCTGAAAATACAAAGGCCGAGGCTCATTGCGTATAATTTTGATCCTGATCTATTAAAGTTTCTGCCAGTTTCTCGATCAACAAACTTTTCAACAAATGATTTTTAAAGGAATTTCAACTTAAAACAAGATGAAAAATACATTGAATTAAACCTCATTTATCTGGCTTTCTGTGTGAGTTATTTTCAAACACGTGCACCACATCGGCGCGCCGTGCCGCGGTCCTTGGTTATGAGGGGGTTAAATCAGTATGTGCAGCTCAGGGTGAAAACGGCAAGACTGTTTTGTTCAAGCAATAAAAACTCATGGCTACACACATTAAACAATACAAAAGATAATATACTTTGACAGAGGAAGACTTGAACTTTATTTTGATGTAGGATACACGCCGTTATACATAAACTCACAGCAGTAGCATCCTTGTAATGCTGGCCTAAAATTATGCCAAAACGGGATTTTGCCCCTTCAGCGGGGCAGTTTGGACTACCTAATAATACACTGACATATGTAATTTTTTTACATAAAATAGGACATTTTTTCCATGCAGTCAGGCAGGCCTGGATTTAACACAAGGGAGACATAAAAAAGGGCAATTATGCCAGCCTCCCCTCTATGTAAAAATATAATAATGAGTTTGTTAGGTAAATTGCCAGTGAGCGATTGTTATCTCTTGTAAACTAAAGAGTACATAGTGCTCAACACGGCTATTTCCTTATACCCAGTAATTTGTCTTTCCTAAACATCTACTTGGCATCTTGTTGGCATATACATGTATTTACATTTTATGTAGGTACAACTTGTCACTTCCAATCACATGCATTAAACAGACTTCGATGGGTAAATTTAGTGATTTGCCCTGTATTTTAATTTCTGCCAATAAGGGCCTAAGCGAACATGAAGTGTTCCGGTACCCCCAAAATCGAAATCTGCTCCTGCAGTCATGACAAAATACATTTAATCATCTTTTATTTGTGCAACATAAAGTGGATATTATGATTTTTGATATGATGTTATGCATGAACAGGACATGAATACACATGTATTGTTTGATACATATACTTCTGCTAATACAAGTACTCACCAAACATTGCATGTTCCATGTTTGCTGGGAAGGGGGGAACTGTTGGATTACCCAGCACTGTGTGTTTAGGGCTGACCTTCAGAGCCTCGGACCTTCCTGAGCAAGAACCAACACGACTATTTTAAATTCAAATGCCTGGAATACACATTTTTACTGTCTCATATACAAAGTAGTTACAATAACCCTTAACTTCTTATGGTGATCACAGGTATATAATTCCTTGCTTTGATATCATAATAGGAAATATTGTACTATAATGTATAGTAAACATGTGAAAACATATTTTTTTGTGTGTGTGTATTTTTGTATACTTCTTTAATCCCAACTGGCAAATTTGCCTTTGTGTCATTGCAGCACAGTCGCATGTCGTCGCCACAGTGCAGCGCTGGTCGGCGGGTTGTTTTTTCTTTTTGGGGGGGGGGGGGGGGGGGGAGGGGGAGTGGTTAAGATGAATTTTATTTTAATTTTGCCTGGGCAGCGGCCTGTTTGTAAGCTGCATTGTCTGACTTTAGTAGGGGGTCATATTATCAGGGTTGCAAATTTGGGAGTAAAAATGTGATCATCATGACCAGTCTTCAGTGGCATGTGTTGATTTACATCTTCTAACCACAGTCTACTTTCTCACTGCCTCTCTACTCTTATTAACTACCCAACTTGTGCACAGCAGTCAAGAATCATATTTTACATGCTGATGCCTGTATCCAAAAGGCCCTGTTGAAGAATATGTTCCATTTCTTTTCTTTCGGAAAGTTCATGTCATGTTTTCAAAATATTCCCTGCTTCTCATGTTTTTCCCGCTGGCTATGGATCACCAACCACTGGTCATAATCACGAAGCAATTATGTCAACCATTAAGCTTAGAATTCAGGAGAGTACTTAGTATGTAATCAAAGAAGTTTTTCTTTTATTTTTTAACCAGAAATGAAAATTGATTCAAAAACCTAATAAGACAAACAGAAACAGAACAAAGTAAAATACAAATCCTTTTCAATATATATGGATAATAAATCTTCTAATTCAAATAAGGAAGTACGTAGTGCATGTACAAAGGGGGAAATATAATAAAATAAGTACGTAATGCAAAGGGGTATAATGTAGTAAGTATCAAAGAATGAACCATAACACTGCAAGTACAACCTGTACAACAGTTCAGGCCCATCATTCATCTGTGAAATAAATAACTGTTGACGAAGCCAGGCATAGATGAGGTTTTACACCACTAGATAAATGCAATTAGCTCTTTGTCAGTAATGACCCAAATACATACATACATGTACATGAATTCACACCTGAGACACAGGATACCAAGACAAACCGTTCCTTCTCTGAATATTATCAGTATCCACAAACTACGATTATAAGTTGCTAAGTCATTGTGAGCACTAGTTATTTTCATTCTACAGCATGGTGTGGGCACCAGTTGCGTTATTGACATCCCTGACCCTATTCTTATCACTAACTCTAAACCTAGTCTTATCCCTAACTCCATTTTTCTTCTTTCAACCAGTAATCAACAAAAAAAAATTACTGGGGCAGTCTCGAAAGAATTACTACCACTAGTAGTAGTACCAGAGTCAACACAGTCTGGGCGAACAAAACTCTTTCCCGGCCTTCAACGTTTTTAAAAAGAAAAAAAGAGAGAAACATTATCATTTCCCTTTTTCACAGGGCAAGTTATGAAACTATATTTCACATACAAAAATTATTATATTCATGCTTTCACCTGGTAATGCAGCCTCCTTGGCCACCATTTGTGATTTCGAAGACATGTCTCCCATAAATAATCCAAATTTCGGCAAGCGAAGAACGTTTGTTATCACAAGAAGCCGTGCAACACGAGACATGAACCTGGATGAAGAAAAACATCAAGTGTTCAAATTGCTATGCCTGAGATTCAAGGTTCATAGCCATCCCGTCTCACATTGCATCTGTCGGACACTTTTATTGGTGCAAATAAAAATACACATCTTCAAGTTCTTGTAGCATGAAACTGGAACAAACATTTTGTGGAAGGATCAACACATTAACACCTAGAGAAATCACAAGGCTCATAGTTATCGACTGATGTGATCTGCGATGGTATCATTAAAAGTCAACATTCAGAATACAAACAACTCGGCTGAAATAAACTAATCTCAACTTGTTCTAGAGATGGAAATGTTTAAACTGAATAGCCAATTTGACTATATCAACACTTCTAGATCTAGATCTAAATAATAATTGACAGAACTTCAGTAACATGTTTCAACCAGGCCTGCATGCATAGGTTCCACGCAAACAATTTAAGAAAGTGGACCACTTATTTAGGCCTATATATATAGATCTAATGTCTTATCAGCACATGCAAAATGTGCCACACTTACACAGCCCTATGGCGGAACTGCAGCTGGGCTACTGACGCGACAAATTTTCCTTCTTCTTCTCAAAGATAACAGGGGATGGATAATGACGCAGCGATATATAATCTACCTGCAGTCCGGACTCGTCAGCTGATCCTGTTGTGATCTCAGGTTTATGAAAGCGAAAGTTATGCAATTTGTAGCTCTTATGCACAGAAAACACATTAAGAATATGATATGGTTTTTAATGGCAAGGAAAAGGTTTCGCAGTAATCCTTCATTAAAATATTAATTAGATGTTTTTGTTCCCTCATCAGCAGCTCAACAATCTGCCATCACGTCACTGGTACTTGTTGTTAGTTAGTTCTCGTCTGCTATCTCCAAGGCTAACATCACTTCCGTTCATGAAGAATAATACTGGTACATGTACTTGTTGAACTGTCACCACCTGGTTTTACATGTAAATCATTCCCAAGAGAGGGTCGAAGGGGAGGAGGCATTGCTTTTATATATCGGCAAGACATCAAATCTGCAAATGCATTCAGGAATCTACCATCACTCGAAACAAAATTTGAAAGTTTTGAGGCAGCTTTTCTTACGTTGTCACCAATGCAAAACGTACTGTTTTATGTTGTTTGCATTTACAGACCTCCGCCATCTAAGAAAAATACATGTACCATCTCACAATTTCTGGCCGAGATGCAACAACTCCTATACCATCTTAGATCGAAAACAAAAAAATTCATTATAACGGGAGATTTCAATTTACATTTCGATTCAACTACATCTCTAGATGTTCTTCGTTTTAAAGAACTGTTAGAAGAGCATGATGTTATTCAACATGTTAATCAAGCTACACATAAATCCAACCATATTTTGGACTATGTCATTGCACCATTATCAGAAATGAACATTTTAAGTGTCAACATTCTTGATAAAGCTATTTCAGATCATTTCTTGATAACTATTGACACTAATTTTCCTAAACCTCTGACGATAAAGAAAACGTTTGAATCCAGGAACTTAAAGAACATCAACGAGAAGGATTTCAGACATGATCTAAAAAAAAACTTGAATCAGGCAGCAAACAACATGACAATGGAAAACTTCAATGTTGCTCTAAAAACAACATTAGACCAACATGCTCCGGTAACACCAAGGACAGTATCACATCGACCATGGTCACCATGGTTCGCCCTTGAAATTAAAGAATTAAAACGTAAAAGACGCCAAGATGAACGGCGATGGAGGAAATCGGAATTGCAAGTTCACAGTGATATTTTCAAAGTAAGTAAAAACAATGTTGTAAAATTGATTCAGAAACTCAAACGGGGTTATTTTATCCAAAAATTTAGCAGTGTTAAAACATGTAGAGATCTTTTTCTGCTCTCTGACAAACTTTTGGGGAAAGAAACAAGTTCGGTTTTTCCACAGGGTGACCATAAAGACTTATGTGAAATGTTTTCATTGTATTTTTATGAAAAAATTGAACGTATCAGATCTAATTTTAACAATGTTGCCAATTTATTACCTGAACTATGTGTTTTTGAAGGCAGGAAATTGACTGATTTCCAGATGTTGGCTGAGACTGAGATTAAAGATCTTATCAAAAACTCACCATCCAAATCATGTGAATTAGACCCACTTCCGATGACATTTGTGAAATTATATCTTGATGAGTTATTGCCATCCATTACTCATGTAATCAATGTTTCTCTGAGAACTGGTGTTGTACCAGATTCTTTCAAACAGGCAATTGTAAAACCTTTGACTAAAAAAGCTGGGCTCGACGTAAACAATGCGAAAAATTATAGGCCTGTGTCAAACTTACCAATTATGTCTAAGATCCTTGAAAAATCAGCGTTGAGGCAAATCATGGAGCACATTGAAATAAATAATTTGAATGAGATATTCCAGTCGGCATACAAAAAGGGCCACAGTACTGAGACTGCTATCCTCAGAGTAGTGAATGATATTCTTCTAGAGCTCGATGACAAAAGAGTATGTATTCTTGTACTTCTGGACTTGTCTGCTGCCTTTGATACTTTAGATCATAACATTCTATTACATCGTCTAGAAAAGACCTTTGGTATTGCAGGAAATGCACTGTCATGGTTTCAGTCCTATCTTTCAAATAGAAAACAATGTGTGAGAGTCAATGATAGTTGTTCTAATGTCCAAACACTCAATTTTGGGGTACCTCAAGGTTCTGTTTTGGGCCCAATTCTTTTCACATTATACACCCAACCTCTTGCTGATATTTTCAGAAAATATGATCTTCAATACCACCAATACGCTGATGATAGCCAAATATATAAAGCATGTGATCTTGAAAACCTAGATGATACGATAAAAACAATGGAGCATTGCATACAAGAAGTTAAGAAATGGATGGATGATAATAAGCTAAAACTAAATGATGAGAAAACAGAAGTTATGCTCATAACGAATCCAAAACAAAAAATCAATCCACCAGATCTCAATGTAAATGGCCATCTTATTAAAATGACAAGTAAAGTAAAAGATCTGGGCACAATCTTAGATGCAGAGATGTCAATGTCACCATTTATTAGTCAGCTGTGTAAGAATCTTAATTTCCAGTTACGGAAAATCAGCAGTATACGGCACTGCCTAACTACTGAAGTAACAAAACAGCTTGTAACATCGCTGTTTCTCTCTAGGCTGGACTATTGTAACATACTGCTAAGTGGTCTTCCAAAAAGTAAAATCAATAAGCTTCAGTTAATCCAAAATAATGCTGCAAGACTAATAACAAGAAGAAAAAGGATAGATCACATAACACCAATATTTAAGGAGCTCCACTGGCTACCTATTGAGCAGCGAATAAAATATAAATTGGCTTTATTTTGTTATAAAGGTGTCAACAACATGTCGCCAGAGTATATTTCAGAACTTATAGAACTGCATCGCCCTGCAAGAGCATTAAGATCATCTTCTGACAACCTTAGACTAAAAGTACCCGTAGTGAACCTAAAAAGTTTTGGTGAAAGGGCTTTCAGCCATGTTGGGCCCAGGGTGTGGAATGAGATTCCTTTAGATGTCCGCAGTTCGCAAGTATTGTCACAGTTTAAAAGGATGTTAAAATGTCATTTGTATGAGAGTTTCTAGTCTATGTAAAAGCTATCTATTATTATTATTATTATGTGTGTATCAATGTGGGTTGTGTGTGTGAGTTTACCCATGTATTTTTTGACATGTTTCTGTAAAGCGCATAGAGCATTTTTGTAATGGATATGCGCTATATAAATGCCATCCATTATTATTATTATTAACTGTGTTCGTTGTCCTCTTATTCACCACATCCGCAAATTACAGTACATGTAAGCACTCCATGGCAGAGCCCTTGGCCTGGCGCAGGAGATACCAAGTTCGAATCCCGTTCATGACGTTGTATCACCAGAGAGACTGGATAGAGTTCTATACAGTCTCTCTGGTTTCACTTCACTGATCTCTCTAGTGTTGATTTTAGGGTGCCGGTGTAGCAGGCCAGATTATAAATTATATCCCAGCCAGACTATACCCGGGGTTAAACTGGCCTAGCTAAGCCAGATTATACCCCAGGGTATACTTTGGGCTAAGCCAGCCTATACCCCCTCAGTCCAGATTATACCCCTACTTTTGTTTTTTAAACAAGTCAAGACCACAGTTTATTTCAACTTTAGTTTAAATTGTTCACTATCAGTGTCATCAGATTATTGCGGCATACATTGACTCTTGTTAATTATGATACATTTAAGAGGAAATAAACATGCATTAAAAAGCATTGATATACAAAAGGATTGAAAATCCATTCACATTGATGTGTTTAGACTTTAACACTAATTTTAATTGTGTCCGTTGGTATTATTATTGTTTTTGTTTTTTTTTTATAATTAGTTGTCCATGAGTTTAAACATGTATTGTCTTAATGGCAAGGTATGAAATAATAATAAGACTCATGAGTGTAAAGACATCTGAATTTTATTTTAATTTTGGAAAATCAGAAATGTGCCTGATATGTCAGAACAATTAGATCCACATACAAAGTTACAATGAAGCAGAGAGAAAAGGCCGGGAAAGAACACACAGAAAACAACAACAACAACAACATTTAATAACCCATCTGACAGATGGTGCAATTCCATCATCCTGCAGACATTAAATACTTCACACAAAACAAAATATTTACTAAAATTTTTTCACATGATGCTTAACCTGTCCAGATCCACTTGAAATGTTACAGAATGCTAACCAGTAATATACAATAATAACAATAAAAAGGCCAAATCATCTTATTTACTCTTGAAAATAAAGAGAATATAATCAGTATCAGAATTATCATCATCATCATCTTGGAATAATATAAAAAATGACCTACGCATTATTCTAGAATCTATAAGCAGCAATGTGTGTGTACCAAATAGATGTATAAAAAAATATGTTAAATCTTTTCAACTATTCAAGTGGAACTGGACAGAAAGCTTTAGTGAAGTAGCTTTGATAGTAGTGTAAACTGACAGATTAAATCCACTGAGACAACAGTGCATTGTAGAAAATAATTACAGTATGTTACGACAAAAATTCGATGAATCATGTTGCGTTAACATTTCCTGTTAGTAAATTTTTTGATAGTTTATTTGTAGAAAGGTATACATTTCATGTAGCCCATGGTTTAAGGCACTGAATTAGTTTGCAGGGCATTTGAAGGATTGCAATTATGTGTTATAGTAAATAAAGGCACTTTCGTTGTTACACTCCCTCTTATATCTTTGCATTATTCCAAGATGATGATGATAATTCTGATATTGATATTTCTCTTTATTTTCAAGTGTAAATAAGATGATTTGGTGTGTATATTACCGGTTAGCATTCTGTAACGTTTCAAATGGGTGTAGACAGGTGGAGTTCATCATGTGATATTGTGTATTTAGTTTTATGTGAAGTACCGGTATTTAATTTCTGCTGGATGGTGGAATTACACCATCTGTCAGTTAGGTTATTAAAATGTTATATTTTTTCTATGGGTGTTCTTTCTGGCCTTTTCTCTCTGCATCATTGTAACTTTTTTGTAGATCTAATAGTTCTGACATATCAAGCACATTTCTGATTTTCCAAAATTAAAATAAAATTCAGATGACTTTACATTTATGAGACATAATTATTTCATACCTTGCCACTAACTGTATGTCAGTGGTGCCAAAAAAAAATAAAAATACAATGCATGTTATAAAGCAAACAAACAAACAAACAAACAAAAAACAATAATAATACCAACGGATACAAGTAAAATTAGTGTCAAAGTCTAATCATATAAATTTGAATGGATTTTCAATCCTTTTGCATATCAATGCATTTTAATACATGTTTATTTCCTCGTAAATGTATCTTAATTTACAAGAGTCAAGATTGTATGAGGCTCAATATGATATCTGATGACAGTGATAGAGAACAATTTAAACTAAGACTGAAATAAATTGTGCTCTTTAATTACTTGTTTAAAAAAAAAAAAAGTTGCGAGTATAATCTGGACTGGGGGAGGTGGGGGGGGGGTGGTTATAGTCTGACCTAGCCCAAAGTATACCCCGGGGTATAATCTGGCCTAGCCTACCTCGGGGTATATTCTGGGCTAGGCCAGTTTAACCCCGGGTATAGTCTGGCTGGGGCATAATCTGGCCTGCTACACCGGCAATCACTTGCCACTGACCTGACGGAGGTCCAATCCTCGTCTTTATAGCCTCATTGTTCTGAAAAGGGACACGTGAAACGTAAACAGATTGAGGTAAGCTTATTAGATGCAAGCATTGAAAAAAAGCTGGATGGATGGATATATAGAGAATTGAAAATAGAGCAAATCAAAGACAAATAAAAAAGACGGCGAACAAAAAATTGTCTTTATGTTTGCATAATTCTCTCTAAATACTTGCAGTTCTGTTCATTTTAATCTCCTCCTGGCTCTAATCCCAATGCGTTTTACAAAGCGTTCCAATCACATTTTATGGCTATTTTCGCACCTAACCACTCAGGGCCGGATTAAGATTTTGGTATCCCCTATGTAATTCAAAATAATATAGACAAAAACAAAACATAAAATACAATGATACACTTAGAAATAAAAAAAGCGAGTCTCATACACTATCAAATACTTTAATTTTTTTTTTCATTTATTCTGTTGCATCATTTGCAGCTTCGCTCCACGGTCCATGGTAAATCCGGCAAATGAAAAAAATTCTCTGGTGTCCCCCCCCCCCGCCCTTTTTCCTTAAACACGTACTTATTTTGCTTAATGATTAATCCAGCCCTGTAACACTGTTCTATTTTCCTGCAACAGATCAATCTCCCCCCCCCCCCGCCCTTTTTCCTTAAACACGTGCTTATTTTGCTTAATGATTAATCCAGCCCTGTAACACTGTTCTATTTTCCTGCAACAGATCACTCCCCCCCCCCCCCCCCCGCCCAACCCAAACCACCACCAGGCAAAAGGCTTAACGCAAATGTTAGATCGATTCCCAGACCCTTTTATATTAATTTGCTCTCTTTTATTTCTCCTTGCTCCTTTCAATGTTTTGTTTACATTGCTAGATTCGCCATCAAACAAACTAGAAGTATTGTGCACGTTAGAAAATGCACGTTCGCATGTGTATTGTGTGAGTGGCCAAGTAATGCTGCACTATGATTCATTAAAAACATTTTATTTCTTAATTATTTTTTTCTTATGAAAATGTGTTTTAATAAACATTGTAACAACTTACTAGAAACTGACCATGTGGATGAGAATGTCTGAGATTGGGGAGGGGAGGGGTGATGTCATGAGTTGGCCCAGAGAACATTTTCTCTAGATAGAAAACTAATTTTAAAAAAATGAACGCAGATCAAGCAAGTGCTTTTAAGGTTGTCACTTATTCCTTGTAAACCACAAAATGCAGGGACTCGCTGAGATGGTGTAGTCCGTAGATGAGCAGTTGGCTGAAAAGGCCAGCGGGTATTGGAAACAGTGTTCGACATCGTGTATGAATTAACATATAATAAGGAAGGTGGAACTGATGTTGGTTTTTCCTGTCTATCAAGTGACACTCTGTTGAGTAGTAAAAATAATGGCTGTGATGAAAGTATAGTAATGGCATTAGTTAGTAGTAACAGTGGTGGTTGTTAGTAGTGGTAATGGCAATGGCAGTAATGGTGATAATGGTGGTAGTTAGTAGTAATAATTACAGTAATTAGTTCAAGTAGTAGTGATGGTGATAGTAGTAGCAGTAGTGATGTCATAATTAGGCGTAGTGTTAATGGTAATTAGCGGTTAGGAGTAGTAGCAGTAGTAGTAATGGTGGTAAATAGTGATGGTAGTAATGGTAAAGTTTATAATAATGGTAGTAGTAGTGGTGGTAAGATCAGTATGTTTGCTGTAGCAGTGTCAGTATAAAGTGTGGGTACTGGCAGCGGCACTGGTGTACCGGTAGTAATAATAGCAGTGGTAACAGCATTATTACTGATGGTGGCGTAGCAGTGGTGTTAATGGTAGTGGAAGAAGTAAAGGTAGTTTTTGCAGTAGCAGTAATAGTTTGGGTGATAGAATTGATAGTGATTGTAATTATGGTGGTGGTAGTGGTAGTGACTGTTCTGGCATGCAATAGCAGTAATGGTAACGTGGGTAATCAGAGCTTTGGTAGAGATAATGCTTGTTGTGGTACCGGTGTAACAGGCCAAACTATACCCCCCGCCCAGACTATACCCGGGGTTAAACTGGCCTAGCCCAGAATATACCCCGGGGTATATTCTGGGCTAGGCCAGTTTATACCCCGGGGTTACTTTGGGCTAGGCCAGAATATACCCCCCCAGTCCAGATTATACCCCCTACTTTTTTTTAAAAACAAGTCAAGACCACAGTTTATTTCAGCCTGTTCTGTATCACTGTCGTCAGATATCATATTAATACATACATGAACACATTCTTGACACCCATAAATCATAATACAATTTAGAGAAATAATAATAACAATTTATTTCAGCCTTAGTTTAAATTGGTGTACATACATACAATCTTGACTTCAGTCAATCATGATACATTTTAGAGGAAAGAAATAAGCATTAAAGTACATTGATATACAAAAGGGTTGAGTATCCATTGAAACTGATATGATTAGACTTCAGCATTAATTTCACTCGGGTCTGTTGATATTATTATATTATTATTATTATTTTGATAATTGGTTGGCCATGAGTAAAACATGCAATGTATTTTTTGGTACAATGATGCAGAGAGAAAAGGCCGGAAAACAACACACATATAAAAAAAAACAAAAACATATTAATAACCCAACTGACAGATGGTGCAATTCCATCATCCACTTCACATAAAACTAAATAGGCACTAAATTTTTTTCGCATGATGAACTCCACCTGTCCAGATCCACTTGAAACGTTACAGAATGCTAGCCAGTAATATACAATAATAACAATACGAACACGAAATCATCTTATTTACTCTTGAAAATAAAGAGAAATATCAATATCAGAATCATCATCATTATCTTGGAATAATACAAAGAAATAAGAGGGAGTGTAAAAACGGTAGTGTAAGCCTACAAATCCTTCTAGAATCTATAAGCAGCAATATGTGTGTATCAACTACATATAAAAAATGTGTTAAATCTTTTCAATTATTCAAGTAGAACTGGACAGAAAGCTTTAGTGAAATAGCCTTGACAGTTGTGTAGACCGACAGAGTAAGTCCACTGAGACAAAAGTAATGCATTGTAGAAAGTAATTAGATCTATAGCATGTTAAGACAAAATTCGATGGATCATGTTCCATTAACAGTATTTCTTGTTAGTGAATATTATTCTTTGATAGCTTATTTGTAGAAAGATATATACATTTCATCATCATGTGCCTTATGGTTTAAGACACTGGATTAGTTTGCAAGGCATTGGAAAGATTGAACTTACGCATTCTAGTGAATAAGGGTTTGTCACTCGCGAGTGAAATAAAATTAAAAAACAACAAAAAACCTTGTCCGTCTTTACCTTCCTAAGCTTGACACCTCCCTTGCCAGAGGATTTAACAACTGTGTATTTGCACACAAAAATACTCCAAAATGACTTCATTTTTATGAGTGTGTTAATTATTTCATCCATTGCGACTAAGTGTATGTCACTGCCAAACAAAGAATACAGTGCAAATTTTACTCATGGGCAACCAACTACAAAAACTACAACATGACAACGAACGTGAGTGAAATGAGGGTTACAGTTGAATCATATCAGTTTGAATGGGTATTCACCCCATAGCATATCAATACATAATAATGCATGTTTTTTCCTTTGAATTGTATTATGATTTACGGAAGTCAAGAATGTATGTATGTATGTATTACTATGGTGCCCGTTGACAGTGATAAAAAAATGAATTAAACTTTGATTGAAATAAACTATGGTGTTTAGGCCAAACTGTATTCCACCAGTCCAGATTATACTAACATATTCAGGCAAAATATTCCAGGATACAACATTAAGTTTTTAAAATTTTATTTCACCCGCAAGTGACACGCCTTTATTAAATTCACTATAACACATGGTTGCAATCCTTCAAATGCCCTGCAAACTAATCCAGTGCCTTAAACCATCAGCTACATGAAATGTATACCTTTCTACAAATAAGCTATCAAAGAATTTACTAACAAGAAATATTAACGCAACATGATCCATCGAATTTTTGCCGTAACATACTGTAATTACTTTCTACAAGGCACTGTTGTCTCAGTGGATTTAATCTGTCAGTTTTCACGATTATCAAAGCTACTTTACTAAAGCTTTCTGTCCAGTTCTACTTCAATAGTTGAAAAGATTGAACACATTTTTTACACATACATGTAATTGGTACACACTGCTGCTTATAGATTTTAGAATGATGTGTAGGTCATTTTTACATTCCCTCTTATCTTTATAATATTCCAAGATAATGATAATGATGATTCTGATATTGATTATATTCTCTTTATTTTCAAGAGTAAATAAGATGATTTCGTGTTCTTATTTTTATTACTGTATTTTACTGGTTAGCATCCTGTAACGTCTCGAGTGGATTAGGACAGGTTAAGTTCATGATGTGAAAAAACTTTAGTATGTATTTTTAGTTTTGTGTGAAGTATTTAATGTCTGCTGGATGATGGAATTGCACCATCTGTCAGTTGGGTTATTAAAATGGTGTTGTTGTTTTCTCTGTGTCTTCTTTCTCGGCCTTTTCTCTCTGCATTATTGTAACTTTATATGTAGATCTAATTGTTCTGACATATCAAGCACAATTCTGATTTTCAAAAATTAGAAATAAAATTCAGATGACTTTACACTTAAGAGTCTTATAATTATTTCACACCTTGCCACTAAGTATATGTCAGTGGTGCCAAACAAAAAAATACGATATAATTATGTTTAACTCATGGACAACTAATTATAAAAAAACAACAAAAAAACAATAATAATACCAATTACCAACGGATATAAGTAGAATTAGTGTTGAAGTTTAATCATATCAATTTGAATGGGTTTTCAAACCTTTTGTATATCAATGCTTTTTACTGCATGTTTATTTTCTCTTAAATGTATCATAATTTACAACAGCCAAGAATGTATGCTTCAATGTGATAAGTGATGACAGTGATAATGAACAATTTAAACTAAAGTTGAAATAAACTGTGGTCTTGTCTTGTTTTCAAAAAAATGTAGGGGGTATAATCTGGACTGGGGGGGTATAGTCTGGCCTAGCCCAAAGTATGCCCCGGGGTATAAACTGGCCTAGCCCAGAATATACCCCGGGGCATATTCTGGGCTAGGCCAGTTTAACCCCGGGTATAGTCTGGCGGGGGTATAGTCTGGCCTGCTACACCGGGTAATGGACAATATAGTAGTAGTTGTTGTGGCAGTAGTTTGGTGATAGTGGAAGTAGTGGTAGTAGCAAAAGTAATGGTGCAATAGTAGTGCCGGGAACAATAGTATTGATGGTATCAATAGTGGTGATGGTAAGGTGGCCGAATGTAACAACAATGAAAACAGTAGTGATCAAAGTAGTGGAAATAATAGATGGAGGGCTGTGGGTGGTAATAGTAGTGGAAGTAGTTTTGGTGGCAAATAGTGAGAAACGCTGGCTGTGGCCACAATGGTAATTATGTAATACTAAAATAGTAGTAGTAATAGAAGAAGCAGCAGCATAGTAGTTGTAGTACATGTACTGATGTAGTAGCATAGTAATGGTAGTAGCAATTGTAGAAATAGTGGTAACAGGAGTAGAATGTGGAGTCAAAGTAGAGAGCAAACGTTCTGGACGTTGAACAAATAAGAACACTAAGCTGGAGAGTGTAACTTTCATTCTCTGCGATTGGAAGCAATTCGTTCGGAGTGGGAAAGCGACCCCCGACGATTAGTAGCCTATAACAGAGCTTTGCTTCCAAGCGACACGTTGCTCTATGTTTGTTAAACCCTCGTTTCTTTGTGCTTGAGCCAGAGAGTCTTCTAGCCAGGATTATCATGATGATTTATGAGTTAAGATTGGGATATTTTACTGATTTGTGACATTGCTGTCGGAGGACGGTGGTAACCATTGTTTCTGTTACGGGGGTACAGGTGCCGAAGATATTCAACCGTGGGTTGGTTACTTAAGCTAACAAATCTCAGCGTTGAAAGACAGAATGAATCAAAGGGGTGACCAACCCATAGCCGTAAGATTTAGAGCCATTCATTCATAAAGCACCAACCCTCGAGTTTTAACAATTTTTTTTACTCCCCCCCCCCCTGCCCCCCTCCCCCCATGTGCGCGTTTTCAAACACTTGCCCCCTCCCCCGCCCCCGGCCCTTTACGAGCGCACAGCCACAAGAATGATGAATGTTCATGATAAAGAGACTTGGTTTTCCGAAACTATTAATGGCGTTTTACATGAACTATTTGATATTTTTTGTTGCTGTTGTTTATTTATTGATCAGAATCATGATTTTTATGTTTTCAATAACTCAAACACTTTGCTGGGAAAAAAGAGAAAAAAAACAACAAAAAACACCGAACTTTTTATAGAAAGACGAAGCACGCTTCATTCTATGAAACAATGGTAAAAAGGTGAATTTAACCTAAATATAAGGTATAAGCTTACGATCTTTTCCCGCAAAGAGGCAGAATTATGTATAGATCGTCAAATAACAGAAACGTTATAATTGACACAATTGTAGGCTTTCGAAAGAGCTTCAATTAATTTTGAGGTCTACACACTGTTAAAATGTGGCAAAACAAAACAAAATTTAAAAATCCGCCAAACCCGGCGTTAGGAACAAACGAACAAACTATACAATAAATTCCAAAAGATTCAAAATGAAAAGGCCAACAAGTGGGAATTTCTGCCATAGGGTATCTTGTGTAGGCCTATCGATCTGTTGGTACCAACTCTTCCATTCCGCAGTGAAAAATCAGAACCATATTACAGTGGAACGCGGTGTCCTTTGTTAAAACAATTTCAAAGGCCTTTTGTGCTAGAGGCATTACATATTCTATAACCGCATCAACCCATAAAGAGAGCAAAACACATAATAATTACCAGAGAATAGCACACGGTGGGAAAAAAAGTTGAAAACCCCTGAAAACAAAGCCAATCTGGCACTTGGCAACGGAGTAGCATCGGCAACACGTGATCGATACAATCACTGTTGATGTCAGAAGGTCTCAGTGTGTTCACTCCTGTGTTGATAACAACTTTGGTTCTCTGCTGACCTTTACATGACCAAAACCTCTGCGGTCGAAATACATGCACAACAAAGTGATATGGACGATGTCTCAAACACTCATTTCATTCAGACTTTTTGCAAAAGATGATCCTTGCGAAAAGTTTCTCAACCACTTCATAGTCTCTACTAGGTCAGACAGTAGTTCTGACTCTATTTGGAGAATTATTGGGGGGGGGGGGTGTGCAGTGGGATTTGGGGGGGGGGGGGGGTTGGAAGTGATGCAAAAAGCATTAAAAAGATAAGGAAAGGCTAACTTAAGAGAGATAGAGAGACTGCCCAGCCAGCAACTCTATGACAATCCGATGTAAATTACAACCGTCGGATCTGCGGAGTGGGAATTGACGTCGGCTTATTGGCTGGGGACAAGAGGACGTCAAACAGACAGACAGAAACAACCGAAAGAAGATAATGTCTTATAACTAGGCCTAATATACATGGGAAGAAGAAATCTGCCCAAAGAAAGTAAGCAGTGGAACTAAAATTGCAACAACGAAAAATATAATGACAATTGATCAAGACGCAGTGAGGAACCAACCTGAAGGTAGTGAAAAACTAAAGAGAATTTTAGCGCTGACGCCACATGGCAAAGCTTAACCGCTCCCGGATAACAAATTCAACGAGATCATGTCGTTTTTCTGAGTAAGGAAACGATGAAGATGCGGTACGGGTGACATAGAGAAGGTAATTTTTTTGTGTGCTTTAGAGCAAGTGATAGCATTATGTGACCAAAGACACCTCATAGAATAAGATGAGACAGCTCGGACGTTTAGCGTGCTCAGATTTCGCACCGCCACCTAACGGCGAATGCGCGGAAGTCATGAACGATGGAGTATTAATTTATAAAGCCAAATAGGGAAATGTTGAATTTAGTTCACTGTTCAGCTATCGCTGTAGGCCTTGATTGACGTCGCTTATTTTGTAATTATAACTTCAATCACTGTGGGGAAAACTCTGGCTTTTTTTTTTTCAGTCGCAGTAGCACTGTAACAAATCAGCATCATTATTTCATCACTATATCAAGCATTTTTTCCATGCTGTGTGCCAAGGGCCCCAACCCCGACCAGCGTGGAGACTGTGCACGACTTTATTTAGAGGTGTCAGGAAGGGAGTGTCTCATCTTACGGTTTCTAGTATCTTTGATGAGTCTAAATTCGTTTTTGCTAGCATTTTTTTTAATGGAGGGGGGGGGGGTGGGGGGGGGGGGATTCGTTCTCAATCAAAAGACCAGATTGTGTGCACTTTTTTTTTAGAGGTGCGAAAAAGGGAGTGTCTCATCTTATTGTCTCTAGTATCTTTGATGGGACTAAATTCGGTTTTGTTAGCATTTCTTTTAGAGGGGGGGGGGGGGGGTTCGTTCTCATCAATCAAAAGACAATAATATACGTGTATAATGTTTGAAAATAATAACATTGGCGGCAACTTTACTATTGTGGTTGTTGTTATTACTGCTTGACTAAGATCGATATTTTTTGAGATTAGGAAAATTTCACGAATGAAGCCTTTTTTAACCACAGATGCCATTCATCATCATCATCATTGCCTTTCTCACCCTGGATCAGGGTATAGGCCACCAACAAACACTTTCCATCCCTCTCTATCATGGGCCAGCCTCTTTACATTATTCCAAGTCTTTCCGCTTCGTTGCACATCATTTTCTCTGGCTCTTCTCCACGTTCCGCGCGGCCTTCCTCTTGATCTCTTGCCCTGGGGATTCCAATCCAATACCTTCTTCGCGATGCTGTTTCCTGGCCTCCTGAGAGTGTGGCCGATCCATCTCCATCGCCTCCTACCAATTTCCTCTCTGACTGGGCTCTGTCTTGTTCTTTTCCAAACAATTTCATTGCTGACCTTGTCTGTCCATCTGATCTTAAGTAGCTTCCTCAAACATCTGTTGATGAAAACTTGGATTCTCTTTATGCAGGCCTGGGACGCATTCCAAGTCTCACATCCATACAACAGGACTGACTTCACGTTCGAGTTGAATATCCTCAGCTTTGTTTTTAGAGATATATCCTTGGTTCTCCAAATCTTGCTTAAGGACGTGAAAGCTGCCTGTGCCTTTCCAATTCGTGCTTTGACTTCTGCCTCTGTTCCTCCCTTATTGTCAATGATACTACCAAGATAGCAGAAGGACTCTACATCTTCCAGTGGTTGATCTCCTACTTTGACTTGTTCGCTTGGGGGTGCAACAATTTTTAGGACCTTCGACTTCGCAGGGTGTATCCTCAATCCAATAGATTCTGAAATTTTCTTTAGAGCTGTAGTCTTTGCTTGCATCTGGTCGTGTGTGTGCGACAATAGTGCCAAGTCATCTGCAAAATCTAGATCGTCCAGCTGTGTCCATGGGGTCCATTGTATGCCATTTCTTCCTCCTTTGGTGGTTTCTTTCATAAGCCAATCAATCACCAGAATAAACAGAAATAGGGACAGCAAACAACCCTGCCTAACACCAGTTTTGATATCAAAGCTGTCAGTAAGCTCACCATCGTGTACGACTCTGCAACTTGTCCCCTCATACATGCTCTTGATAAGATTCACCATCTTCTCTGGGATTCCATAATGTCTCAATATTCTCCACAGCGTTTCTCTATCGATGCTATCAAAGGCCTTCTCGTAGTCAAGGAAGTTCACTATCAGTTGGGAGTTCCACTCTAGCGACTGCTCTACTATAATTCTCAGCGTGGCGATCTGGTCGGTGGTTGATCGATTACTCCTGAAACCAGCTTGCTCCTCACGAAGTTTTGGGTCTGTTGCATTCTGTATTCGCTTGAGAATAATCCGATTGAAAACCTTTCCTGGGATGGAGAGAAGTGTGATTCCTCTGTAGTTACTACAATTGCTGAGGTCCCCTTTTTTTGGAAGCTTCACGAGGTGTCCTTCCTTCCAGTCCTTTGGAAACTTGCCTCCGATCCAAATCCTCGAGAATAGTGAGTGCAGATCCTCTGCAGCCCCAGCAGCATCTGCCTTCAGCGCCTCTGGTGGGATCTGGTCTGGTCTAGCTGCCTTGCCTCGATTTAACTGCTTTATGGCATCATTAATCTCTGCTTTAGTCGGAGGGTCGCAACTGATCGGTAAATCATTTCTTGCGGGTAGAATGTCGGGTGGGTTGCTTGGTGGAGGTCTGTTCAAGAGGCTACTAAAATGTTCTATCCATCTTTTTGCCTGAGCTTCCTTTCCAAAAATAGCCTTCCTGTTGCAATCCTTGACAGGAACTTCCGGTTTTCCATATTTTCCAGCAAGAGTCTTTGTAGTCTGGTAGAGGATCCTCGTGTGTCCTCCTGTTGCTGCCTTCTCTGCTTTCTCTGCTAACATTCCTATGAACTCCTCTTTGTCTTTTTTAAATGATTTTTTGACCTCTTTAGCTGATGCTCGGTACTCTTCCTGGTTACCAACTCTTGAGCTTCTTGTACGACTTGCATTTACCTGTTCTTTTAGGTCTCTTCTTATCCTTATCAAGTCCAGTGATTTTTGACTGATCCATTCCTTGTGTTCCACTTTCTTTTCCCCAAGAACATCCTGACATGTCGATGTAAATACTCCTTTTACCTTAGCCCAGTGAGTCACCAAATCTACTGTCTCTTCGAGGTCAACAAGGGGTTTGAATCTATTCCTCAGTGTCAGCTGGAACTCTTCCTTCTTGTCTCCATCCAGAAGGCTCACTTGAAACTTTCTCCTCTTTGTTCCTGCTCTGGTACCTTGTTTCTTGAGGCGGAGTTTGAGTCTTGCCAGCAGCATGTGATGGTCAGATCCAACATCAGCTCCTCTCTGTACTATGACATCCTCCAGTGAGCGTCTGAATCGTCGGGTGATGCAAAAGTGGTCAATCTGGTTTTCAGTTACTCCATCCGGTGAAATCCAAGTGGCCTTATGGATCCTCTTGTGTGGGAATACTGAACCTCCAATCACATAGCTGTTAAATGCGCAGAAACTTGCAAACCGCTCTCCATTCTCATTCATTTGTCCCAAAGCATTGCACCCCATAATGTCCTCATACCCTGTATTGTCCTGTCCTATCTTGGCATTGGCGTCTCCCATTATAATGTTCACATCTTTTCTTGGCAATGTGTCAACTATTTCCTGAAGCTGGTTGTAGAAATCGTCCTTGTCCTCATCGGTTGCTTCATTTGTTGGGGCGTATATCTGCACAATGTTCATGTTGATGTTCTTGTTCTTTGTAGTAAATGATGCCAATATAATTCTCCTTCCGTAGGGTTCCCATCCCCTCAGTGACCTCTGGGCGTGCTTGCTCAAGATGATCGCTACCCCTTCTGTATGCTTTTTGTCCTCCCTTCCAGAATACAAAATCTTTTCCCCAGAATTAAGTTGTTTCAGTCCGGACTGTATCCAGCGGGTCTCGCTAACTCCAAGTATGTGCAGTCTGTATCGCCTCATCTCCATTGTAACCTGGGCACTCTTTCCTGCTTCATACATGGAGCGGACATTCCACGACGCAATCCGGAGTGACTTGTTTGATGAAGGAGCAGTCGGGCCAGTGGAGTCCTTTCGGCTTTGTCCATTGTCCTTCATTGAATCTACAGGTGCAGATGCTCCCCCTTCTCCCAAGATAAAAGGCTGATTTAAAGTATTTGCTTGTGTTTCTGTAACTGGTTTATTTTTACAGGGTGGGTAGTTGGCCCACCGCCAACTGGCTCTTCTCGGGAGACCAGGACCTTTGCACCTTTAGTCGCCTCTTACGACACGCAGTATCACGTCAGATGTATTCTTTGCTGTCCCTCTTCTGCAAGAGGGCCCCGCATCTGCACGGGCGCAGATGCCATTAAGACCCTGGTAACATCCTTGGTTTTGTCACGTCTTGACTATTGTAATTCACTGCTGGCGGGTCTTCAGGAAGAAAAGATTTCAAAACTTCAGAGAGCACAGAACTGTGCAGCTCGTCTTGTTCTTGGAAAATCAAGATATCACAGTAGCACAGAGTTACTCAAAACACTTCATTGGTTGCCTGTTAAAGCGAGTACAAAATTGCACTAATGTGCTTCAATTTCTTTGAATCTTCCACCCCAAATTATTTAAGTGCAGTTTTGTTTTCCTATATGCCCGCCAGAGCCCTGAGATCATCACAGGACTCTAGGCTTTTGAAAGTCCCACGATGTAACCTAAAGAGGTTTGGAGAAAGGTCGTTTAGTTACATTGGTCCCACTATTTGGAACTCCTTGCCTATCTTTTTGAGATTCGCTGGCAGTGCTGCCATTTTCAAGACGGGGTTAAAAACATATTTATTTGAGAAATATCTATAGTGTGTGTGTGTGTGTGTGTGTGTGTGTGTGTGTCTGCCAGCTGGCCGTTTATGTGTACGTGTGTGTGTGTGCATATATTTCATCATGTTATTGTAAAGCGCCTTGAGGCATGGCTAAAGGCGCTATATAAATCTACTTTATTATTATTATTATTATTATTATTGACTGATTGCTTTATTGACTGACTGACTGACTGTTGTTTGCTTGTTGTTATCGTTTGCTGTTTTTGCCGCCATCTCCACTTCACAACCCTATTCAGCACAAGAGCACAGTACTGGCATGGAATTTATTTTTAATTTGTAAAACCAGTTTTAATAATTGAAAGACTATCAAAACTAAAATATATTAAAGAGGCAGTTTGAAAACACTCACACGCGAGAAATTTAATAAAAATCACAGAAAAAACTGTGGGGTGGCAGCAATTGAAGGCTTAAAGCAAAGTCAAAAATTGGCAAAAATGAAAAAGTTGTATGCAGCAAAGCCTCGCATAAAAAACAATACCCAAACGATACAATGAAACGCGAAGAAAAATGGAAGAGAAAAAAAAATACCGATGTTGCGGTGAAAACCTTTGTCTAAAAAAAAAAACAGAAATAAAAAGGAAAATTAAAGGTCACACACATACTCATACACACACAAATGAACGTTCATTATTTCAAATCGGTGGGATTCTCTATCACGACCTCCACCTCAGCCCAAGGGGATCTACACAAGAACGATGTCATTCCATATGGAAACGATGCCAATTCTACTCGTTGGATTTCCGTAGGGTTGCTGAATGGGAATGTTTAATCACAAGTGAAGTTTTAAACCTCATATATATATTGATGACGTAGTTCATCACTCTTTTGTTCCGTTACATCACAAGAGAAGTTTTAAACCTCATGTATTGACGTTGCTCGTCACTCTTTTGTTCCGCTACATCACAAGAGAAGTTTTAAACCTCATGTATTGGCATAGTTCGACACTCTTTTGTTCCGTTACATCAAAAGAGAAGTTTTAAACCCCATGTATTGACGTAGTTCATCACTCTTTTGTTCCGTTACATCAAAAGAGAAGTTTTAAACCCCATGTATTGACGTAGTTCATCACTCTTTTGTTCCGTTACATCACAAGAGAAGTTTTAAACCTCATGTATTGACGTTGCTCGTCACTCTTTTGTTCCGCTACATCACAGGAGAAGTTTTAAACCTCATGTATTGGCATAGTTCGACACTCTTTTGTTCCGTTACATCACAAGAGAAGTTTTAAACCTCATGTATTGGCATAGCTCGACACTCTTTTGTTCCGTTACATCAAAAGAGAAGTTTTAAACCTCATGTATTGACGTAGTTTGTCATTCTTTTGTTCCGTTACATCACAAGAGAAGTTTTAAACCTCATGTATTGACGTAGTTCGTCACTCTTTTGTTCCGTTACATCACAAGAGAAGTTTTAAACCGCAAGTATTGGCGTAGTTCGTCATTCTTTTCTTCTGACACACCACAAGCCATCTCACAATCAGAAGGCTTTTGGTGTTACCAAAGATGCTAGAATTGATAAGATAAGACAGCTAGTGCTTTTAGCGTTCACAGGTTTCGCACCGCCACCTAGCGGCAAACGCGCGGAAGTCATAAAAAATGCCGTATTTTACAAAGCCAAAGATGGAAAATATTGAATTCTGTTCACTGTGCAGCTATCGCTACAGGCCCATTGCGAATGACGTCACAGAGTGTTTTTGTTTTGTACTTCCGACACCTAAAATGGCGGGTGGATCAGCTGACGAGCGTAACTTCGAGATATGTCTAAGCGGTTAAAATGCCTGTCGGTTGCATTGCAGTTGACTGTAATGTCAGGGGTGGAAAGGATGATCCAAGCTGGTCAGATTCACTACCATCCGTGTAAACAAAGGAAAGGAAGTGAAAGAATTGGCCGAAAGTCTCCCATGTGCGTGAACTCACGTGTCATTGTTTACTGTGGTGAACTTTTTTTTTTTAGCTCGCCGCCGATTGGTTCGCGACGCCTGAAGTGCTCACAGTGCAAATCAGTTAAAAAATAAAAATCAATGCTACCATCACCATGGTTAAGCGTCGGTCCTGACAACTAAAATGGCCGATATCCGCAATGGGCCTATAGGCCTTGATTGACGTCACTTATTGTGGAATCATAACCTCAATCGCTGTGGGAAAATTCTGGCTATTTTTTCTTTTTTTTTTAGTGGCAGTAGCACTGTCACAATTTTGCAGCATAAAATTACCATTATATCAAGCATTCTTTTCATACTATGCTCCATGGGCCCCGCCCCCGTCCAGCGCGCAAATTGTGTGCGCGTTTTTTTTAGTGGTCCGAAGAAGACATTGTCTCATCTTATCGTTTCTAGTATCTTTGGTATTACTATCATGTTTTAATTAACAGAAATTTACAGATTTTGCACTCGGCGGTTGCATATTATGACTTATATGGCAGCTTCAACCATTATTATAATATAAATCACTATGGTCTTAACAAAACTGTCTAAATCATTTTTATAAAAAAAAATTTTTTTAAATCTATAAAGTAATGGTCCAGATCATTGTTTCATTTCCTGAATGTCATGGAGTTTTGATCAGTGCCTTTGTTCGTGTCTTCAGAATCCGAATTTTTAACCAAAATCATTTTTACACGTCATAAGATCCTCAAGCAAAAATAGGTTTGTGTTTGTGTGTTTATTTATTGGTGTTGTCGTTGTTGTTGCTGTTGTTCTTTTTTTCTGAAAAAAACTTGTTAAAATGATCTAGACGAACATGTTATGACTATGGCGGATTGGCTTTTGATCTTTTCCATTTAGGTCTCATGTCCATTTCAATTGTCAACAAATTTTCATAAATCTGTAAATTGGCATGTTAAAATGAAAACAGGCTCAGTGCAGATGAAACAGTCACATATTTTATTCAAAATGACATTTAAAAAAAAAGAAGAGACATGTCCCAGTGTTTTGGAAGTGAACAATTTTCCAGGTTATCATAACTCATTAACATTGTAAGCTGCAAAAAAAAAATCGTAGAAGGTTTCATTCTATTTCAGTGCGCAGGCAGTGAACAGCACAAATCAGCATGAGTGACTATATAGTTTATTTGACTAATGCAAAGCACTGTTCTCCACATTCAACGTGTAAATATGTAGTTTTATAGAACAGAAATAGACCAGTAATTTTAATAAACAAGTAAGTGGATAGATAAATGAATGAATAAATAAATAAATAAATGGATTAAAAACCTGTCTCAGAGCTCAGTCACATATCTCATGAAAGCATCTGGAAATGACATATTCGGAGTTGTAGAGCACGCAATGTATTGCCGTCACGGAGATAACCTAGGGCTCCTAAGCAAACATAACATAATCCTGGGTTCCTGGGAAATGTCACTCAGCTTTTCAAAACAGTAATTAACGTCGCAGAGTGCCATGCTGGGAAACGGCTTTTTTGTTGCATTGGTTTGTTTCACTTGACGTCATAGAAGTTGCGTTCCTACGAAATCTTGAATTTTACTTCGTCTTTCGTAGGAAGTTCCAATGCCAGATTTTTGTTTCCTTCTTCCAAATGTTGTAGTTCCGTTATCCATTCTTTGCCAGTGGACATGCTCAGCCGACGTGCCAAAAGAAAACAACAACAAAAAACAAAATAAAAATTCTTTGCAAGTGCGAATGGTTGGGGGGGGGGGGAGAGGGGGTGTGATGTGTCAGAATTTGGGGTGACGTAAGTGAAACAAAACAATGTGATTCCTCAGTATCTTTTTCTTTATTGAAGAAAATGTTTCATGAGTGAAATGCCAGAATGAGTTAGATATGCCCAGGGCTGGATTAGCAAGCAAGAAGAAATAGCCAACATCCTCACGAAGAGACGATGGAGATGGTTTAGACACGTGCTGCGAAAAGAAGCAATTCTATCACCAAAACGGCACTTCTGTGGACACCGGAGGGACGGCGCAAGCGAGGCAGACCCAAGGCAACCTGGCGGAGAACAATCGAAGCAGAGATGAAATCCTTCAATCACTCATGGGGAACTCTCGCAAAGATGACCCAGGACAGACAGGGCTGGGGATCCTTTGTTGCTGCCCTAAGCACCAGTGGGTGCAACAGGAAATAGTAGTAGTAGTAGGGCTGGATTAACCATTAAGCAAAATAAGCACGTGCTTGGGGCATCAAGGGAAAAGGGGGGGGGGCACCGAAATTTTTCAGTACCGGATTTACTATGGACCATATGGTGCAAAACTGCAAATGGTGCAGTTGAACCAGGGTCCACAGAAAGAGGCCCCCACATAACATGAAAGAATTAAAATATTTGTTAAATTCTATTTCGCCACCGTTCCCTAAGACTGTAGTAACTCAAGAATTCGAACAACTGGTTTTTATATACGTTCAACTACATTCAAAGCTGCATCGCATGATCTTGATTCTAGACTCCTGAGCCCAAAAGTAATAGAAAACTTTCAGAAAGTCATCGTCAGTAGACCAGCTGCGTTAAAATTAGACAGTTTTTTTGCTTCTCCTGCAGTTGTTAAAACCAGTTGTGTAACTGCCCGACGAAATGAAGCACTTTTCGGCACTACCCGATTCGAGAAAATCGTTAAAAGTCATCAGAGGGTAAATTTGATCGATTTGGCGTTTTCAGTATTTTTGAAAAGTTTAACCTCTATACCATTCCTTTTAGAAATGATAATCATGTTTGAGGAGGGTAAATGCCTCGAAATGACTCTGAATTGAGTCAACATCAATAAGTTTGAAGAAAAGCCAGAACTTTAAAAGCGTTCTTTCTCAAAACTGTGGTGCTATCGCTTCCTGTCTTTGATAGGCCATATCTTCTCCGCTAATGAAATCACAGCAATATTTTTTTTTTACCACATGAAAGGGCTTTGAGTAACCCATTTGGTAATACAAATATCTCCATACCATCAAAATGCACGAAATGCCTCATTTTGTCGGGTGCCTACATAATTACTACAGTTTTTTTTTTAAATTTCCATTTTGTATACTTCTTTAATCCCATTTGGGAAATTTTCCCTAGCGCCATTGCAGCCCAACTGGAGCAGACACGTCATCGCCATAGTGCAGCGCCGGTTGGCGGTTTTTTTTTTTGTGGGGTGGGAGGTGGAGAACGGAATGGTAGGGGATAAATTTCATTTAATTTTGCCAGGGCAGCGGCCTGTTCGGCCTGCTCTTCTCGATTTTCAAAATGCCATGGTATCTTTAACGTGCAAACGAGTTCTTCGATTTTTTTCGTCCTATCCGAGAAGACTAGGTGCTCGATCCTATCTACCAAAGGATCAGATATGAGAAAAAATCCCACATTCCAACATGCCTGCACCGATCGGTATTTGAACCCAACACGTTTTATATGACAGGCGAGCACCTTGCCTCTAGATCACCACGTCCCAGTTTCAGGGAGCGGTAACGATTTTATGTTTATTTTTCTTTATATTTTGAATTAAATATACAGTATATGATGACACCAAAAGCCTCAGTGCTTGGGGCTTCTAAAGGTCTTAATCCGCCCATGGTTATGACTCCTTGCAACCAAGTCTGACCTAGTTGGTGATCTGATCAGTGCATTAGGTCATAAAGATAGGTCTTTAAAAATGACTAAAAACATTTATTTTAAATGTTAATAAAAAAAAAAATAGAAAGCCGGCCAAGATAGTTCCCAGTTAAAACATGATAGTGCTAGGGATAGGGTGTTTGGGAAAAGAAACAAATGCAGACATATAAGACATGACGTGGAGCAGAAAAACACACACACACACAAAAACTGCACTTTGAATCAGAGTAAAATACAGCGTTCGGAAACAAGGGGCTGTCCATAAAGTGCGTAAGTTCGGTTTTGGCGATTTTTACACCCCCCCCCCCCCGGACGCGTTTCATTAAGCTTGCTCTCAAGCTTGTGGTTTTGAACAGACCAGTTGGCTGTTTCGTTAGAAGCACAGCCCATATTTGATTTTATTATATAATCCTAGTTTGTCGAAAAAACATATGAACATATATACATAAAATTACAACCAAACTTCAATTCATTCCCCCAGATAGAAAACGTATGCAGGCTTCACAGACCGCCTCCCCTCCCCCCAACCCCCAATTCCACCCCCAGCCCCATATAATTATGCTTTTCACACGCTAAGGGCAAAAACCCCTCTCCCACTTCGAACACAGGTACTTTATAGATGCCACAACTCCCACCCCCATTCCACCCCACCCCCGCCCTAAGCGAGAAGGGAAGTCCAAGCTCGTCATCTGAAAAAAAAAAAGAAAAAAAGAGCAAATTTGGACCTGGCGTGAGAATTTGTGAAGCAAGTTTCATAATCACATCTGTAAAGCAACGGTTATCGGCGACAAAGAAGACACCTGAAATTTCTGTTCAGTATTTTCGAGTAAACAACATAAAATCTGACAGTTTTAAACTCCAAGAAACAGTTTCATCAATCTGGCGTAGATTGGCATATACCGCTATTTTCATTAACACGACAGAATAATGTCTAACGAATGGATAGATAGTATTCGTGGCATTTTCACACTGGGCAAGGGCTATTTTTAACCGTTGGTACATTTTGTGGGTTATCTGTCAATGTGAGTCGAGTTTTTGGGGTAAAATGTCAATGTCAGTCGAGTTTCTGGGTAATTTGTCAATGCCAGTACAGTTTCTGGATACTTATTATGTCAGTATCGTTACTGTTTCTGGGTAAATCCTAATGTCATTACAGTTTACGGGTTTTGTTTTCATGTCAAAACCAGAGACATATTGTTATACTACTAGACTGCACATGGCATGGAGGCGCAGTGACGCCGCCCATGCCCATGGAGGGTTCAGCAGACATTACAATATGGCAAAACATCGCTAGAGAAACTGATCATTGTTAAAGCCTTAATTTATTCTTGTTCATTGAAAGGCATAGTTGTCACTTGGAAATAAAAATGTAAATCAAATTTAAACATGTAGATGATTGTTTTTTCATTAGTGTGAACAGAGAAAAATTCATCACTCTTTAAGTAACTTAGACCTATCATGTATTTAACGAACAAAAAAATAAATGAGAATGGGATCTATGCCAGAAACTGAAAGAGACAGCAGGGTGAAAAAGGTAGTATGGGTGAAAGCTGGTCTGACAAATATCAGAGAGGTGAAGAAAACAACATTGCAATAGGATAATAATAATAATAATAATGTATAGCATTTATATAGCGCATATCCATTTAAAATGCTCTATGCGCTTTACAGAAACAACAAACCACAGAGCAGAATGGAGCTGCCTGCGAAGCGCTCAACACACTGCCCTGCTTCTTTCTCTCTCCCTGTCTCGCTCACTCTCTCTCTCTATCTCAGAGCAAATTGTAACGCAGCCTGTTAGGCGCAGTTCACAACTCACAACGGTTCACAGCAGTTCACAACTCACAACGGTTCACAGCAGTTCAAACAACACACAGCTCAAATAATATTTGAATATTTATTAATAACAATATATATCTAATAATGAATAATAAATTTTGTTGTTGCTGGTGGGGGGATGATATGGATAAATTTTAATCTATTAATTTCAATTTTCAATTTTGCCCGGGCAGCGGCCTTTCGGCCTGCTCTTTACGATTTCCAACTGCCAAGGTATCTTTAACGTGCGCAACGTGCACACGGGCCCTCCGAATTTTTTCGTCCTTATCCGAGAAGACTAGGTACTCGACCCTACCCCCCAATAGGACCAGGGACTTGAAAATATGAGAAAATCCAATTTCTAACATGCCTGCACTGCCCGGGTTTAGAACCCGGGACCCTTGGCATGAGAGGCGACCACCTTGTCCCCAATTGCAATAGGATGTTGCGTATGATAGTGTGGGTGAAAGACAAGAAGAAAGCAGGGTGCTGATAGAGAGGACGAGTGAGAGACAACAGTAGAACAAAACGTCCAATGCAAATACACACTGCCAAATCATAACCATCTTCTCATTCACTTGTATGTATGTGCCACATACGTTCCGGAAATCGAAGCCGAAGCCACTTGCGTGTTTTTAAATTAGTTGTGTGTTTTAGGGCTCCTCGAATACCATCCCTTTTTTCTTTGCCAACTATCATTTTGCATCTGGTCTTTCGGCAACCGACCGCCGCTGGATCTGACGTTTGTTTTGCCATATCAGGAAAATGGCCGCCGCGCTCCATGATTGGTTTCGCCCTGAGTGCCGAGAACCAAAGGGGGTGCGCAGTCTAATTATAATAGTAGCATGTCTGTGGTCAGAACAGTTTCTGGATTATAGATTACAAAGCATATTAAGTCATTCAGTCTCCCATTACGTTACGTCATTCACGATGTGAAACCAAGATTAATTCTAACCCGTTTGCTAGGAGCTTCGCATCCCAGTCATTTATTCCAATGTTATCGTTATTACTGACTGCAGTGTTTCCATGATAACAAAGAATATTAAAGAGTCTGTAATCGTTTCATAATTCTATTAAAAATAAAGTATGATCGTGAAAGAAAATTGTTCGGCTACTTCAGCTTCATCAACCGACACTAAAGACTTCCTTCAAATTCATTGAAATTCCACCCTTTTCAGCACACTTTGACAATACGAAAGAACAACCAGACGGAATGAAGACATGAGCCATATATCCAAGTATGTGATCAAACAAAACACGTGGTAGATACAATAATAAAGACTCCTGCAAATTTGATAAAATTAATGTTTAGGTGACAGTTTACGTTTAGGCTGTGGTGAGTGGAACCGAATGTTTCGCCTGATGTCAGCCTCTGTTGGTTCCGGGGAGGCACGAATATTTGGTTTAGAAACCATCGAAGTTGGAAGTTTGGCACTCAGAAGTTGATGTCGATGTGGTGCACTCAGAGCTTTGCTGGTATTACTTCCCAGATGGGCTGAATGGGAGCCATAACTGTATCTACTATACTTCCCAGACAAAGGGTTATCCGAATGAGAGCGGCTTGCTCCAAGTTCTGAACGCGAATTCTCATGACGAGTGTCGTGCTCTCCGAATGCGTGAGGAAGGTTACCTTCAGAGCGAGACCACATTCTGGACAAGCTGCCAGCAAGGGAGACATCATCATTTACTCCCACTATGAGACGCCCATCTGTTGTTCTTCTCTTGACCAGTGGAGAAGGAACGTTGAGTGATGTTCCAGTAGCTGAAGTTTCATCCAGACTAATTTCTTCAGGCAAGTCTGGTATCGCAGCCGATTTCTTTCCGCCACTCATGTCCTTGGTATTCTTGCGATGTCCTCTCGGGCTATCGTCGCAGTTTTCCACTTTTATGGACGGGAAACTGTTGGCGCTGTCCTGATAACTCCCAGCCTTATCGCTGGGGTTACAGTTGACGATACCACTTGCAGTATCGTCCAGGCCTTCAACGGGTACTCTTTCAGATGGTACGGGGGAGAATATGTCCCTGTGAGGGGCATATCCCTGTTGGTTATCACTGTCTCTATCTTCGTAGGGTTCCGCGTCCGAGACACTATGTCTCTGTGCGTAGTTTCGGTTGGTCATGTTCCCGTGAGATGATTTCAAATCTGGGGATGGACTTAAAGAAGACAACCGGGAGCCAGAAATTTGTCCGTGTCTTTTTGGACTAAGACAAGGAGCTACAGTCGAGCTTCTGTTCTTTGCATCGCCTAGATTGCCATGCGAATTGCCGGTTGGAGAGGTTATGTGCGCCCTTGACTGCGAGGACACTTGAGAGCGAGGAGAATCTCTCTGCATTGAAGTAGGTGATAGCGATGGGCTGCGACTCGTGTTTCGGGTTGCCAAGGACATGGATTCAATATCTGAAGTGGGGCTGGAAGCCACAGAAGAGGGGAGATTTCTTGTGTCAGTTATGAAAAGGACGCGTCATTTAGATAAAAAAAAGAAAAAAGGGAATTCACGGTTTCACCTTTTTGTTCAGTCCAGTCACACGGCAAGCTATGTGTTCACTCTCCAGGCTGGATCTTGGAATAGGATACCTAACTGTTTCCTCCTGGCAAGTCAAATAAGATATATGTGTCAATCACTTAGTCCTTTGATTTTGATCCTTGATTTGGTCTTTCCTATTGTATCAATAATAGCCAGGGTCAGAGATTACTGATGAACTTTACAAATGGTCTGTGGCGATGGTGACCCCTGTTGAATCGTCAAGCGTGAATACCTTTCCGTATACTTTGGTTTTTCCTCTCAAAGTTTTCACCAATTCTCACACATTTTGGAAAAACGAAGTCCATTCTCAGTATACACAGCCTTATCTCTGCGTAAACAATCCCCTTCAATACTGCTGTCCCATGGTGCAGCTGAGCTTGCATTTGAGTCTCTTGCAAGTGGGAGTCAATGCTGATCTTTCTTGAGCAGATTACATCTGAAAAAAAATTACAGTGAGTGAGTTCCATATTAACTGGGGAAAAATATTTTATTTAGCGACAATTTATTTCCACCTTGCTGAATAAGACAGGTTATCTTATATGTATTAGATAGTTTGAGCGGCTGATTTAAGAACAATGGTGTTGCAAAACATAAAACTAGAATCAGTCACAGTACCTCTCAAGAATTCGCAGGGCTTATGACAAAAGAGACAATAAATGTGACAATAAATTGGATGCTTGCCCCCAGACGTCGACTGCCCCGCTCCATATCCTTCACAATCCTTTTTTTCCCATTGCACTGCATTTGAGAAGGAAACGTTGACTACTTAAATGAAAAAAAAAAAAATGCTACGCCCATTTCATGAAATTAACTCATATCTAAAAGGACAGGATCATGCACTGCTACAAAATAATTTGAACCTTAGTAATGTTTTGCTTTAAACAAAAATTTATATTACTGTCTGGCCCGACACATCGATTGGAGAGAATCCGATACATCGATTCGAGAGGGCCCGATACACTGATTGGTGGGGGCCCGATACATCAATGGGCGAAGGTCCGATACATTGATTGGTGAGGGCCAGTTACATCGATGGGGGCGGGCCAGACAACCGTCAGTTTATCTTTCATCAAGTATGTCTCCTTTGAACAATAGGCAATCAAGATTTTCTTATACTGAATGTTAATAAAATCCATCCTTTGCTACAATGTTTTCAACAGCTCCGAGACCAACAAAAGAAAAGCATCAACAACATCACTGCAGCCCTGACTGCCTACGTGATAAATAACTTAAGAAAAAAACAACATAAAAATGGTAGCTTCAAATACTGCAATGCTGAAAGAGACCAGAATATAATACTCATGTACAAAAGAAATACACGTGGTTCTTTCATTTTGTTCTTGTTGTTGTTGTTGTTATTTATACACAGGTTTATATGGATCTTATCATATAAAAACATTTCCTGTTAAATGTTTAAATACTTGGAAACAAGATAAGTCAATACTATGCAACATGCTAGTGATCACGAAAAACGAAGGCATTAATTTGTAAAATATAATTAAAGTGATACTAAACACGCTCCCGTTCTACGAAGACAAAAGGCAAGAAAGGTTGCGGGGTGGGGGGGGGGGGGTTGGGGGGGGTGGGGGTGGGGGTGTGTGCTTTTGTTGGGGGGGGGGGGTTAGATACAGTGATCTGTTATATGTAGCGGATGACAGAAAGTGGACCAACAAAGACAAAAGGCAGGAAAAGAGGGGGGGGGGGGACGATACACCGATCTGTTATGTAGCGGATGACAGAAATTGGACCAAATGTGTGCGCCGCATGTCGACTCAGAGTGGATGGTATGGGTAGAATGCGCATGACGTCACAGAGTGTTTTTGTTTTGTACTTCCGCCAAACAAGATGGCGGGTGGATCAGCTGACGAGTGTAACTTCGAGATGTGTCTAAGCGGTTAAAATGCCTGCTGCTTGCATTGCAGTTGACTGTTATGACAGGGGTGGAAAGGATGGACCCATGCTGGTCAGATTCCCTACCATCCGTGTAAACAAGAGAAAGGAAGTGAAAAAATTGACCGAACGTCTCCCATGTGCGTATACACACGTGTCATTGTTTACAGTAGTGAACTTATTTAAGTAGTGAAGCGTGGGTCCAGACAGACAAGATGATGGATATGCGCATTCTACCTATAGGTAGAATTCGCATGACGTCACAGAGTTTTTGTTTTGTACTTCCGCCAAACAAGATGGCCGGTGGATCAGCTGATGAGTGTAACTTCGAGATGTGTCTAAGCAGTTAAAATGCGTGCTGGTTGCATTGCAGTTGTCTGTTGTGACAGGGGTGGAAAGGATGTATCCAAACTGGTCCGATTCCCTACCATCCGTGTAAACAAGAGAAAGGAAGTGAAAGAATTGACCGAACGTCTCCCATGTGCGTATACACACGTGTCATTGTTTACAGTAGTGAACTCGCCGCCGATTGGTTCGCGACGCCTTAAGTGGGTCCTGGCAGACAAGATAGTGGATATGCGCATTCTACCTATAGCGTGGGCCTCTCCCAAGTCAACTGATGACGTCATGGGCTCATGCCTCCGTGGGGAAAAGGATTCGATCGAGAGCGACACCATCGACCCAAAGAAAACTCAGGAAAGAAAGAAAAAAAACACGTCCCCACCATTTCAAATTTCAAGATTAAAAAAAAATATCTCAGCAGGTGGAAAGGAAGTCACTTTCAAAATTTCAAAATTTCAGGCAAATCCGAGGCGTATAAGTAGTATGAGCGCCAATAGGTTGTTTTTTTTTTTAATCGGGGGAGGTCCTTTTTTTATTCTATGGATAACTCCCATGCCTTATCATTCCATATTGTGGTAATGTAAACTTCAATATCGAATCAACTGTAACACTTGAAATCAACTTCCAGGCAAGTTCCTGGCATCTACGCCCATGAATTACGAGTAATCGACTGATCATCGGATGAGCTGTTGGACAGAAGGATAAAAAAAAAAAAGGAACAACCCGCCACTGCATTTGGAATCACTAAAACCGGCAATTTGCTAATGCCTGTAATGGGATTCCGATTGTTAGGGAGAGCAGGAAAGATATTTGCAGACGTCATTAAGTAATCATTATTATTAAAAAGCGGTCGTCAAGGTGTTGCTATGTATTATTTATGGATGTACGATTGTGTGTGCATTCGTAAATGAATTATCAGTTTGTTTCCTTGTGTGTGTATACGTGTGCAATTGTGTGTTACTTCATTACCACGTAGCTGCAAACCTGTTATTGCCTACAAAAGTGATATCAAATGTGTCAGAGGTAGACAATCAGACAGACATACAAACAGAATTTTAAAAAAACAACAACAGACAGAGAGGAGAAACAATAGCAAGACACGATGGTATTAAGACTCTGTAGAAACCAGTATTTGGATGAATGAGTGAACGAAGGAGTAGATCAGCACATGAC
>OZ007582.1:25578223-25678223 GCA_963931925.1 Onchidella celtica
AACGAGAAGAAAGCATGTTTATTTGCATTTTGTTGTGATATTTATATCTGCACAGTATGATACCGTGTTCGCTGAATGATTTATCAGCAATATGTCCCCCCCCCCTCCCCCCCCCGGGTCAAAGCCCAAAGGCTAGCACGTTCAATCTGTAAGATTGAAAACGTTCATCAATATTCGGCAATTTCAACACCAGATGCAGTAAACAAAAAACTGTTATAGGCCATTTTCAGAATAGTTTTTTTTTTCTTTTTTTCCAAGAATGTTACCACAAAAAGTCCAAGCTGGTTTTGGACTTTCATTTTGGTCAAACTGATGTCAGAGTTCTGTACAAGTGACGATTCATGGTTCAAAGTTGAGATTAACAATTTTACATGACTGTGTTGTTTCCATGAACAAAAACTGAGCAGGTTGCGAGATTTTCACGAGTTTGTGTTATATAATTTATTAGAAAAGATTGAATCTTACATCGGTGCCTGCAGGATACATAAGACTGTCTTGGGCCTTGCATCGATCGAGGACATGGCCCCTTGCTGGATGAAGACAAAATGAGTAAAATGAGTATGTGGGTGGTTGGAAAACTCATCTTGCTGTGAAACCCCGGCACTACTGCCTCGAGAACTGGCAATGAGTGGTTTATCGGTGAGACGCAAAGATCTTAAAATAGTATTAACCGGTGAATACTATTTTAAGATCTTTGGTGAGACGTTACGTCCAGGAAAGGAGAAAGGGGGGGGGGGGGGAGCGGAGATGTTGTTTTAGCTGAAGTGAAAAGAAAGGATATGAGTGACAGAAAGGCGCAGGGCGCAAGAAATGACAAACACGAGGATGAAAAGTCGGGATAACTAAACAGCAGGAGAGTGTAAGGGATTTAATATGTGTGAGTAAGTGCGTGAGTGAGTGAGTGAGTTAATTAGTAAGTTGAGTGAGTGAGTGAGTGAATGAGTGAGTGAGTGAGTGAATGACTTAATGAGTAAGTGAATGAATGGGTGAATGGGTGAGTGAGAGAATCAGCCTAACAAAGTTTTAGAGACAATCAGCCAGTCAGTATGTTAAATATTAAATAGCACCAAGCAATCATAAAGTAGAAGATAACAGACTGCGCTTGAAGATTCAACAATTTGAGTACGGTTTCAGTGGAGGTGACGGCTAACAAAAACCGAAGACTTGGGTTCAGTGAAGCAGAGATGGTAACGCTGAGTTGCTCGGAGGCCCAGAGGCGACCGAAAAGATTATTGATTTGGATGAGAATCAGCGGCTGAAGTACCGAGGTTGTTTCGTGGATTATGTAGCTCAGTCAGACATCAGGAAGATTTTCGCTGCCAAGGGAAACTGCGGACGATTAGATAAAGTCCCTGATCCTGTCGGACAATCGAATGGATTTGATTCGCATCCGCACAGCTAATTTGCTTCAGTAAATGTAATCATAGATAGTTATCTTTCTCGTTCAGGTATATCACTGAATCTCGGATTAAGGAAGAAATGAGAAAGCGTAAGGTGGATGGTTTTAACAGGATCTTGTGTGGCAAAGTTGATTTTTTTTTTTTCTGTCATCCCATATCATTTGTTGTCATTTTTAAAGAGAGAAAAGGGTGGGGGGAGGGGGGGGGGAAGAAAAGAGAGACAGACAGACAGACAGACGGAGGGAACCGTTCTCTCTCTCGCTTATGTACTTTCAAATTCACATAATATACCTTCATGCTGCAGGCCTACTGTCCGAGGCTTAAAGGAGACGTTATCAATTATGCTGTTGATATACAAGGCGGATTTTAGCTGTGTTTTGAATTGTTCAAATGGCAGGAGTATCTCTCAGTATTTTACCACAAAATGACTTGTTTCTTGCTGTATTTGATTGAACTTTCTTACATGACACTGCCTGGTCATTCAGTGATGTCTGAATTCTTCCGCAGTTAGTCTGGTACTGTTGCGTCTTCCACGGAGAATTAACAATCATTTTCAGGTACTTTATTTATACATTTAGAATAAAGGCGACAGGACGGTACGCTTTATGAAGATCGCAACAAAAACAATTTAAACGCATCAAGAAATGAGCGGCACCTCATTCCACCGACTCGCCATCCCCGCTGCTGTTACAGTCTGGGATTCCTCCAGCAAATATTCGACCACTTTCCATTAAGAACTGGGTATAAATAGCGCCGAGTTATCGACCAAATACAGAAAGACCACTAATAAGAGACGGAAGGAAGCATGGAACAAGAGGCAATTGGGTAAGGGGGGGGGGCGGGGGCGGAGAGGAATAAACTTAGATCACAAAACTGGTTAGAAGTCTCAAATCTGTGCGTGTCTCGACAGCTGTAAAGTCTCTGGAATCCTGAGACTGGTTTTCTGACAGTTCAAATTGTTGAGTTGACAGGAGGGTTCTCGCAACTGAAATGTTGGATCTGTGAGTTTAGTAACAACAGACACAGATGTATGAGAATTGTTTGAACAGTTGTAACACTACAGTGGATCTGTAAAATTATTTCTAACAACGTACTGAAGTTAGGTCTCAGTGAGAGAGCTGGACATCAAGTCAGTCCTTGCCCCTGAAAATCCACAACGAAGACGGACGCAGAAGAGGAATCCGGTACGCTGAACTCCGTGTTGCTCAATGGTCTTGTCTACAGCATCCGCTCCGTTATATTTACGGAAAATGACGTATGAAAAACGCTCTTTGCCTCTATAACAGTGAGGAGCGGAGCGGAACGGATGCTGTGGACAAGCATACACAGGGAAAGAGTGTTTTACTTGTTCATACGTCATTTCCGGTAAAATAGCGGAGCGGAGCGGATGTTGTGGACAAGACCACTCGACATGTTAAACGTCATCCATGCACGAATGGGTATGACTCACGTTCACAAAGACAGGAAGCTCAATGCGCGTGGAGGACCCGGCGAGAGGAAGATGCAATTTTGCATGAACTTCACATTTAGTGTGCACGTGCGGTGACGGACCAAACTCCTGGGCTGGGGAGATTCATCCATGTGGCCTGATGTTACCATGGGAACCATAACAAAGAACTAAAGAAATAATTCCAAGCAGAGCTTTTTTACCAGCCAGAGAATCAAGCTGCGAGAAACTGGTGATGAAAGTCTTACAAATATCTGGGTCGTTCATTTTGTGGTAGCTCTGGGCGTGGACATAATAATTATGTTAGCGTGACCAGAATTTACAACATAGTTGTTTCCATTACTGTTGTCGGAATTTGAATTATCCATTAGTTTCCTCAAAGTTGATCGATTTAGGATGCTCCGGCGAAATGGCTGAGGAAATCAACAACAGTTTTCTGTGAAATGGCCCAGTGTGCAAGACAAAAGAAAACAAACAGAAGTGAAGACGCGCCTTTCAGCATTTGGGACACACCTGCAACTGAACCTAATGCAGATGGTCATGAGATTGGGGGGGGGGGGGGGGGAGGTCGCGTCAAATTGAATTTATACTAATTCGATCCCACAATAAACCACTGTGTTTGCGATACCAGAAATGGCTTACTCGTACGGCAAGCGGAGGCTTGTTGTTCGATCATAATTGTGTGAGATTTCTCTCTGCCTCTTCCTCTCTCTTTATCTCTTTTTCTCCATCTCCCCCTTTCTCTCTCTCGCTCGTCCTCTATTAAAGCTATGGACATGGCTATTGCCACTAAAATTTTTTTAATATAGTGAACAATAATGGTCCATATTGTATATATTTATTACTTTAAATGTAGGTTTATTATCAATTATTACTATATTATTATTATTATCGTTATTATTACTAGCCCTCACCTTTCACACTATGCAATGAAAATTGACATTCCGTTTCTGATATCATTTCGAAGAAGTTTCATCTGTTGTCCACCATCCGCATCTGGTCATCATAGTATGTGGGGCGTAACGAAATCTGGGACTGTAACATAGGCTAATTCAGGGTGGCAGCTAAGACATACAATGAAAACACGAATTCAAGCCGGGTCCCCTCACAAGCTGGTGGTCAGTATTGACACAGCTGCTGACCTATTCCTAAGCTTTTGTACACGTACTTTGGATCGGGACAATGCGTGCCATGTCTTACTGTGAACGCTTCATTCGCAAAGTCTTGGTTTAATGAACCTAAGGGTGGAACTTGACAACTCCCAAGAAATAAACAAGAAACACAATAACAATGATAGCGATAAGAATTGTTAATCCTCATGGTTATATTTAATAATTAACAATCTACATCTAAGAAAATCAATAACTATCGAATGAGAAGGTCAAGTTGAGATGTTGGTAGCCATCAAACTTCTCAAACATGTCAGGATTGTTGAGACACAATCCTATCCGCAGTCAGAAGACGACCCCCCCCCCCCCAAAAAAAAAAACGACAAAAAAAAGAAAAAACCACTTCGTCAACCACTGCATGCACAGCCTCCAGTCTTACCCCTTCTAGCGTATTATTGTCAATTTTGAAAACAATCCGATCAAAGAGATAACAACAGATAACTGTTTAACTCCTTGAATGCCGTCAGCGTAACAGTGTCATGAACAATGTTTTATCTGTTGGCTGTGTATACGTCAGCTGCAACTGAGAATTTTTACACATTTAATTTGATAAATTTTGCTTGAGAATTTCTATTTTTACCCTTTGGAAAACCGAAATACAAACAGATTTACTCCAGGAATCTATAAACATGAGCATACCGATAATACATGTGTTGTTTCTGTAGGCAAGAAATTCTGAACCCAGTCAAAAAGATTATCGTTCTTTAACTTTCAACCATTGTTGCAAACCATGACAGGAAACAGTCAGATGTTAACGAAACGCCCCACAGGCGTGTGCAGTTCTGCAATTCACCCCCACCCTTTGCTGGACGTTACTGGATCAATGCTCTTAGTGTACACTGAGTGCGGCCAGTGATGCCCCACTTCTTGGTTACTCCGCATTGGAGAAGTGACGCGAAAAAACATGACGTCACATTAACCGCCTCTAACGCTGAAATCCGTGCACCAGGCAGCGGGCTGACCTTGAAAGAGCAATGATTTTACACTTAAAATCACGAATTAACTACATCAGGCTTAACTGTCTTCTTTGCAACGTGGACACCAAAATTGTTGACAATGATTTACAGTATAATTGTTAAAAAAAGAAGAAGAAAAAGAAACAAAAGAAAAGGTTCACGAGTACTCACGCCCGCCCAACTTATCCTGAGAATACTATGGATCATTACAGCACAACTGATACAACATCTTAGCAGATGCAGCAAATGTTAGATCAGTCTTTGACAAGGAAAACCTGTTGAGTTCTCCGCCACTACGACTGGCCACACTGGTAACCTCTAGCTACAACTGCAGCAGCAACAACAACACCATCACAAGACTAACTTGTTCTCCCAATTTCCAGCGGAATCACTTCCTCCTCAGCTTGATGAGTAGAGGCTGTGGCCGGGGCGGCGTTGGCGGTAGTGGTAGCAGCCGAGCAGGGAAATCAATAAAAACGGTCATTGATTTCTTGAGCTCAGCAAACCGTTCACCGTCTGTATCCCCCGCCTCCCCCCATACACACCTTCATCCCCTCCCCTCTCTTTGCCGTACCCAAGCACTAGTTAGGGATGAGTGGCTCCCCCTCCCCACCCCAACCCCGCCTGACATGAAATAGTTGCACCCGTGGTCAGCACAGCCCAGAAACACCAAATTTATGTACTACTTAACGTTAGTTAAAACTTAGTGCTACATGTCAGAATTGGTACAGAACTAACTGACCTATTAACATGTCACTGACTCTCTCACTGATTACTTGACTGACAGACAAACTGATTGACAGAATGAATACACAGGTTGAATGCCTGACAATTGGTACTTAGGATACCTGGCTTGATAGCAATTTCTAGGTAGGCTACTTTAAACAATCTTTTGTTCCCCTCTCTGGGTATCAGCATTGAAAAGATAGGGATGGGGTGGGGTGGGGATACTGGCGGCATTTGATGTTGGCGTCCAAGTTGTCGTACCTCTCCTCCCGGCACACACACACACCCACACACATGCCTTCTGATCATTCCCACACTATAATATTATTAATAACCAATGACTCTACTGTAATAAAATCATGCACGACTGCGATAGCTATGGGGTCAATGCCAAAAAGCTCTCTTTTTCACATTATTATGCCTTTTTGTCATTGTGTTATTTCAATCACTTTTTTCTCCGATTTTTGTTTTCTTTGTGCATGGTTATTCAAAATTAATCCAATAACCTGCATGAGCAAGATGATTGCCAATTGTTTCTCTCGTTTTCTTCGAATTTGAATTTGATTTTGGAAAATGACTGATTTTTTACGTTTTCAAAATGGACACATTGTATGGGACCTCAGAAAAAACATAATGAAAGGGTATTTTGTTTTATCTGTGGATTCTAGCAGGTATGTTTTGTTTAGAGTGATAAATCAACATGACAGTACTGAACAAAAAACGCTTCTGCGTGGGTTTAGTAAGTTATAATTCTTAGTTTGAAAAAAAAGTGGTTGGACGTTACTTGTGTAGTCACACTTTTCATGAAAAAAATAAGAGCCTGCTGTGAAATACCTCGATGTAATAGCAGGTTAACGTGTTCCAATAACATGTTATCCTTCAAATAATGGGAATTGTTGCCGTTGGCAGGTCAGTTTTCAGCCGCACAGGCTTCACAAAGACAGTTTGAAAAATCTTGTATTTTGTAGTCACACCGTAACGTCCAGCCACATTGCAAGAATACAGCCACTTTATTTTCCCAGTCCATCTAAACAGGTCTTTTGTAGTTTGTATGTAGTCCTTATCATACGGGGAACACATGGCGGTGTTTTCAAGTTGAAGGGATGCAACACCAAATCTCTAGAGAAATTGGAATTTTTGTCATCACACTGTATTTAATAGTAATGTCCGACACGTTCCTCTATCTGTTTGTAATGTCCAACATTTTCTTGGTTTATTTTTTTTTTTGTCTGATTCTTGCTCTGATAATTTTATTTGCAACATGTTTCCTAAAAATGCATTTTCCCAGTCCCCCAATGAACACAGGATGAAAAATGAGAAATCTGGTATTGTGAATAACCACAATCACTAGAGTTCCCATAATCATGATGGCATTATCCTTGGTTTTACTGGAATTAAATTCAAATTATCTTGGCTGTCAATGTTAACTGAAGTACTATGTCCATTGTATTGTCACCACATACTATTTGCTTAAAAATGGGGAATACATTACTTTTCATGGTTTGTCATCCTGTAACGTCCAACATAAAATAAACAAATAAAGTCATCTAATTGTTTGCAGTCCCATTTATAAATCCAAATTATCTTGGCTGTCATTGCTAACTGTATATTTAACCATTAAATGTTTGCTTGTCATAGGCTATTTGAAAGTAAGGGGAGGTTTAATTGTCTATATCACTTGAAATACATTTTACAAAAAATCCTTTTGATACCTGAAATAATTACTTATTTTATCATGAGGAACTTAGAGCTGTTTTCTACTTCAAGTTGCTGTACAATTCATAAGATTTTAGCTTCCAACAATGGTGGAGTTGGACCACTCTTTTATTCAGGGTACCAGTGTTCATGAAAACTTAGGTACATTGTGTTAACATGTTGAGCGTTAAATCTTTCCCATGGAGTTCTTTGCATCCTGGCCACCCAGTCAAGAATATCCTGAGTCCAAATTTATTCATGTTGTATATGCCTTCCCGTTATCCTTTCAGAAGAGAAAAAGGAAATTTGTAGAGAACTGGATAGATGTAATATTTTACAGTAAACAAGTAACAATGATCAATGATGCATAGCAAGGTGGAGTTGTAACCTGATGTGATAAGTGATCTGCTAGAGTAAAGAAGAATGCCACCATTTCTGGAGCGACATCATCTGATTTAGATCTAGCAATTAAAATCAAACTACACCGATGCAAGTGATGAAAGGATACATGAAACTATTCAATGGGGCTGGATACAAAGACTTATTACAGAAAACAATTAACAATGATCGATGATGCATGAGCAAAGATGGGAGTGTGACCTGACAGGCGGTCTGTTAGGGTAAAGAACGCTAGACACGCCTCTTCTAGATTGAGATCTTAATATCAAACTCATAATTACTACGCTGGTGCAAGTGATGAAAAGAGACACGAAGCCATCATTATGAGACTGGGATATATAGAATATAGGGCCTAAGGCTACAGAAACAAACGACCTGGCAATGACTTCTGCTAGTGCTAGGGTAAAGAACGCTAATCTACCACTTCCAAAACGCAAAATCAAACTTAAAACTGTCACTGAAGATTGTAAGAGCTGGTGAAATAATTCTAGGGTCGGTAGACATGCAACAGTGAAAATAAAAATAAACAAAATCAGCAGTGACTCGACGAGCGTACTTCGCTCGTTTTCATTTGGCCCTTCCCGTTACTACGCTATGGCCCTACATCGACAGAAAATGGCGGCGCCCTCGGAGTATTGAAGTTTTTTCTGCTGAAGAGCTTAGCGTTATTCTTCTATGTACTTCCTACTTCTATGGCTGACACCGATGCTCTGACTTTCAAATAATATAAGGATTAGGGTCAAGAATAGGGTAGGGTTTAAAGGGAACTTTCCGGTAACGTATCGTCAGAAATTTTCCTGTACCGATCGGTTCTGATACTGTCATAATACGCAGTATCGAATTTGATACTGACAGGGGTACCGGCACTATCAGTCTCCTATTTGTGAAAACAAAAAGGAACCATAGAGAAGAAAAGGAACCGTAGAAGAAAAGCCCAACCAGCCATGAGCCAAAGTTTCTCTGTTCTTGTGTTACCGCGTCATGCCCTGGGCGTGGCCCGGTGGGGCAAGCATCGCCTAGCTTCTTCTGATCTGACTGTGTTCATTGGCGCTGGTCAGCTCATCTCGGCGTCTTTGAATTTGATGGAAGTGTCTGTTCAATACCCGGTCTGGCGTCGTTAGGCCGCTCGGACGTGGGGTGGGAGAGAGCAGGCCCTGTGGTAGACAAGTGGAATACTCTGGCATAGGGCCTAAACCCGAATAACTGGTCAGTGTACCGACGCAAAAAAATTCCTAGCGCGGCTATTACTGTACGCAAAGAAATCAAACAGATATCCCGGTAAACTGCAGAAGTTACTCTATCGTCCTATCGAGCTGTAATTTAATAAGTTTGACCCAGGTTGGATTTATCGGTGATAATACGCGACTAGATCATAGTTTACTTGAAATGCGAAACTCTTTTATTGACAACCTCACTAGGATACGTGCATCGAAGTATAATAAAATTGGTATCAACACAAAGTAGGAACTCTCTACTCAAATTCTAACCGACTACTTTTTCCAGAAACTCTGTAGTAGTTTTAGTATATTATTTTTCAAAGGTGACGAGATAAGCACAATTTGACAAACTCGTACGGGATATTTTAGTCCATCAATACGTCATATCTCCGTTAGTAACAACGTTATCATGAGCACATATAATTATTCTACGGCAAGGATATTGCCTACTCTTAAAAATGAACCCGAGTTTCTGTCTTTCTGACGGTTAACAAGAAAGAAGGCGCATATTTAACCCTTATCCTGCGAAGGGCTTCGAAATACTGCATCGACTTTCCATGCACTCACTCTGCATGGGCGTACAATTTCGGTAAGGACAAGCTGACCACGCAGGGCGCAAGCCGTATTTTCACGCGTCGGGTCACTGACCTCTTTGAGACGTAACTACCGTCTTATTGCTCACTGTATCTCTTCTTAATCAAAGGCACTGTGACAAGGACATGTTAAAACACGAGCGGTCTGCGGGTATTGTGACTGGTGAAGCGCTTGCTTTTCCGGGCTTCATCCATGTGCACCTTCGGCAGCAACAGGCGCTTCCTTTAAAAGCGCTTGTCTGGAGGTGCTAACTTTCTTGCGCTTGAAGCGTTCTCTATGTTCTCTCCCTTACGTACATTGGAGTAGTATGGGTTGCCAGTGCCCGCGGAGAGGCAGAGAAAGTGCGAGAACGTTAGCACCTTCAGACAAGTGCTTTTTAATTGAGCGCCTACTACTGCCGAGGATGCACATGGGTAAAGACCGAGCAAACGAACGCTTCGCCAGTCCCAGCTAGCACTCGCTCGTGCTTTGATATGGTGTCCTCCTCTGACGAAAAATATTTCTTGTTGGATAGTGTTTTACCAAAACTTTAATGCTTGAAACAAGGAGAAAAGTCGGTGTTTATGACGTAAAAAGACAAAGAAGAGATACTGGTGAATACCATCACTTTTTTAGTCGGTTGAAACATCATCCTGACAGATTTCATTCTTACATCAGGATAAGGCTTTATATATGCAGCTATGCTAAGTAAAGTGAAACCGAGGCTGACCAAGACATGATCTAACTGGCTCAATCCTGTCCTGCCAGAAGTTCGAAAAGTACTTAAGTAACTACACACTATAGATCAACGCCTGAAATAGAATTTACTTCCAATACTTCAAAACACACTTATTTTACAAGAATTTACTTCCAATAATTCAAAACACACTTATTTTACAAGCGGCGTTCTACGCAGCAGGCTTTATGGTATGAGCGTTGTCTATGTGAGTCAAAAGGGTTTGGGGGAATACTTCACGAAACTATACAGCGCTTGTCTTGAGGTGCTAGCTTTCTCGCGCTAGAAACGAATCCTTCTCTGTGTTCTCTCCCCAAGGCAGATATTGCTCCCTCTGACTTATTGACTGTTGGGACTCTCTGAGTCCCTTCCACAAGACCAATAATTATTGAACATCTTATCCCCAAACCCCACCGCCCCCTTTCAACAGAAAAGTAATTTTTTTTAAAAAATGCATTAAATCCCAGGATACTCAAACTGATTTAAAATGGCCTGGCTTTAATTTCTGCAAACTTATTGAAATCTACATTGAAATCTCCCTCAATTGACAGTTGATGACAAAGCAATAGACACTAAGGACAAACGCACACCAACATGGCGACTGACGGTACTGAATGTCATGATTTAATACAGTGGCCTAAGAATGAAATTCTCCTGTTGAATTAACCCAATTAGTGAATTGTGGTGGCTTTAATTACTGACGTCTATGACGTCAGAAGAGTGAAAGATGGAATGACAGGATGGCGTAGATATAGAAATAGTAAAGAGGATATCGCTGATGTTTTTATTGACAGACGAGAGCAAGTCGGCGGGAATATATACCATGGGATAGATAGTGAATACTAGATGTGGATCTAGTCATTTAGATCTAAGAATATGGCTGTTTTGAAAAAAAACAAAGCTCTTGTTGATTTCCCTGATTCTCTAATGAATCAGGGTTAATGGTGAGTTCGCCATCAATTTAATTGTTTGATCAAGCACATGATGTGACTACTAGATCTAATCTAAGATGAGGCGCGAGTGATTATCCCGAGGAGAGAAGATGTTCCACCAAGAAGGAGTGTGCGAGTAATTGAAGATGCATAGTTAAAAACTTCAGCTAGAGCTACAACTACATTTAATATATAAGATATAACTGTGATTGAATTGTCTGGGTGAGGCTGGGAGTTGCCAGCCCATCCTAGAGTCATGTTTGACTGTGCCGACGTCACCTTGGCGAGCTAGGCCAGCTATAAATTTAAATATATGAGATGGTCTGATGTCTCCAGACACTATGTCAATTGTAGTACAGTAAACAGTCCAGATCTTGGAAATAGAAATAGTTAGTTAGAGAATTAGCTAGAATTGAAGTTAAATGATATTATGAGAAACCAAGACTTATAGTGAAATACTATTGATTTTGGATTTTATGGTGTTGATTTTCATCCTTACTACACGAATAGATCTAGTCGAAATTGTTAGGGAACCAACGTAATTAAAGTGTGGCCCTGCAGGCCTGATTGATGAAATTTATTCAGTTTGTTTTTTAGTATTTGGCGTGGTCTGGGAGTGAACAAACCACAATATAACATATTAAAATACCAACACTTCCATTCATAACACTGAACACTGATGACACACTTCACACTGAGATAGACAAAAAGACGGACAACTGTACCACAATGTTGACAGCTGCACAAGACCATATTGACAAACATTAGCAGGATATGACAAAAGTATACACACACGGATCACGGAGGGGGGCGGTAGGCATAGGGATTTACAGCAAAGACAAAAACTACAGCAACGCATCACAGACAACACGTGCATACTAACAGCTGAGCTAAACGCACTACACAAAACATTACAAGAGATCGACCACCACCAGGTAGGGGATAGGGCGGTGACAATCCTCACAGACTCACTCTCGGCCTTTCAAACACTCAAGGTAGACAACCCAAGACACAACAGATATAACATTACACCATGGAGGTACTAATAACATTGGAGTGCGCACAGCCCTCTTCTCTTGCCCTGCGAGCCGCGCACTATTGAAACCCCAAGATGGCGGAAAAAGTAGGGCAAAGTACGGCAGCGCAAGGCCCTCCCAGTACAGTATTGTATGTAATAGATAGGGCCTAGTCAGCGCTGTTTTTTTCTCTTTTCACGGTGGTGATCAAAATTAAAAGATACAAACAGAAATAATATTTATATGTTATTTACGGATTATCATAATTATACTTGTATTATTTCCTTTTAAAGTGTTTGATAATAAATATAAATTAATGATTTATGCTGTTTTTGTATTATGGTATTTTTATTAATTGGTCAATCGCTTGGAAGTAAAAGAGAAGGGAACTATGTAGTACTCTTTTTTACCGCATGTTAGTTTAGCTCATGAGAGTCATGTTAAAGAAAAAAAAAATCAGCGTGTGGACAGAGGAAACTTTACAAGTCAGTTTCTCTCAGATGACCAACAATGAGAAGGTGTGCCCATAACAATTGTAAAAAACACACACAAAAAAAAAAAAACATGCCAAAGAACTGAGGGAAAGTTGGTTTTGGAATAGATCCAGGAGCTGGTGTGTGTGTGTGTGTGAGAGAGAGAGAGAGAGAGAGAGAGAGAGAGAGAGAGAGAGAGGGAGAGAGAGAAAGAGAGAGAGAGAGGCATAATTATAATAATTATTATATGTAAATCACAGGCCGAGATTAGCAAATGATCTAGATAGCCAAGAAGAAGAACATCTTAACCTACAAGCTTGGTTGTACTCACTCAGTCAAGTATTATATATATCTAAAAATCAGGAGAGCCTTAGCCTAGTTATTCAGAGGTTTGAGCACAGCTGAATTGTGCATTTCAGAGCTTTTCCAAACAAAAATGTATAAATTCCTACGGCTACAGGTCAATCTCTCACCTAGTGAATCTAGATTCTAGATCTATAGTCAATGCACTAGGTGCAGTCAGCACATTGATGCGGTCAATATTTGTTTTTCCATACAGTTTCATTTACCAGTGTTTTTGTGACTAATTCACGTTTTGTGACGTTCTTATCAAGAGATCACAACATCACATAGCATATGACTGCTGTTTAAGCTTGTATTTTGCCTTGGATAACTTTCCCAAGTTTTGTGTTCGCACAACTTCCATCTTGAGTTCAAAGGTAAATATGTGACCCTACAGATTTCTTCATTTAGTGGTCTGGTGTAAGTTCACAGAAGTGCTCTGGACATTCTACTTCGGGTGGATTTTCATTAAAAAAATGTTTTCTGGGTATTATGAGTATGATTATGCACATATGGCACTGATTGCACCGACATGCATTCATCTGACACCTTGCATGAGGTGCGGTCACTGGTAATTGCAATGTGACATCAGTGTTGTATGTGCATCAACTGGGATCACTAGCACCATTATTTTTTATTATTATGATTACATGATGTATTCAAAACAATAGTTCAAAAGAGCCAGTGCACACCAGCTAATAGTAAACAATTGAATTAATGAGAAACAAAGAATAATATTGTGGTAAAATCCAAATACATAGGCTATTAAGGTCTAGTTTTATGGTAAATTCATTGACTTAAATTGAATGAGAACAGTTCTCCCTTCTTTTAAAGCAGGAAAGAAAGAAGGTAGAGAAGAAACAGTAGGTACATGAGCAGAGGAAAAGAAAGGAGTTAGCAGAGGAAAAGGAAAGGGAAGGTAGAAAGCAGAAACTGTAGTGTAACGGATGTGTAAACGCTGAGGCGCAGTCCGTGCTTGCCCTAAACAAGATGGCGACTATTGCCTTCTAATGCGCACGCATGAAATCAGCTGTACGGACTCCAGTGTTATTAATAGCTCCATGCATTACACATACTGACATAGGATTCTGACACTAGTGGATAGACTCACACTACAGAACATCAAAATACGCATCGTTTGGATCCCATCACACGTAGGAATAAAGGGGAATGAGGAAGCAGATAGGCTCGCGAAAGAAGCCACAACTCTTACAGACCTATACGATGTTAGATTAGATAGATCAGAGTTTTAGTATCATAGAGAAAGTTGTAGAAGAAAAGTGGAAAAAAGAGTGAGAGGAACACATACAGGGAAAGGACAACAACATGCTACACACCTACACGACATTGAACAGATTCAAGTTTAATTTCAGTAAAAAGCAGCAAAACTAATTTAAACAGAATTAGAATGGAAGAGAACAGAATTAAAGGATATTTCATGTGCATACACTGTGAAACACCCATGTCAACAGTACACATTATACACGACTGCATTGCAAACATGGCTCAAAGACAAACGCTGCAAGAACACTACAACAGAGACAACATTCCATACACGACACAAAATATACTCAGCGTAGAGGACGGTAGACACTTGGCCCATAGAAGATATTTAGTAAACAAGATTAACATATATATATATATATACGCAGACACCTATGACCCAACAGACTCCAACCCTGACCCCGTTCTGGACACACCAACAACAGGCAGGATCTGAACCCCGGGGCTCGGAACCATCCACTAATAGACTTCAAGCCGTTTTACTTTGAATTTAAGGGAAACAACGCTCAGGCCTCCCCATAGCCAACCAATTATTTTACAAAGAGAAACTACCCTTACTATTTTATCTTTTCCTTACAAAACGCTGCTTTTAAACATCTACGTCCCATTTTAATTGCCCGAACCTTTTAAACACATCTGACTCCACCTATAACGATGTCCATCCTTTCTTTTAAGCCTCCAAACTCTTTTAACTTTTATGCAAGTTTCTATCTGCCTTGGTATTCAAGGATCTGTCTCTCCTTTTTAATCAATGGCACCTCCACAGCCGCTTCCTCTCACACGTACCTTTCACTTTCTCTTTAAGACGTGAGTCCACATCCATTTTGAAACACCAGAAATGCGAAAAGTAGAAGTAAACGACACACTACACTACAATACACTACACTACACAGCAAGTGGCTTCAAAGCTCGAAAAAGAATTCACTTTTAATATTTCAAAACACGCTTGATTTTACAAGCTGTGCTGTACGAAGCAAGCTTTACGATACGTGCGTTTTCTATGTGTGTCGAAAGGGTTTGAGTGGAATACTTCATGAAGCTTAATTTAAGCGGTTGTCTTGGGGTGCTAGCTTTCTCGAGCTTGAAGCATTCTCCATGCTTTCTCCCTAAAGGCAGTTGTGACTCTACTCTTGTATAAATTAAGAGCACAGTGCCGACCCTGTTCCGCTACATTGAGTAATAACTCAAAATCTACACTTTCTGCCATCTTTTATACAACCAAACCTGCGGTCAGCAATACGTTGTGTTTTGTGACAAGCCAATAAACAAAACCCGACGTTTCACAATTGAAAGATTAAATTTTTATTTGCTACAACAATAAGAAATCTCCTAACATCCCACCCTCTCGTGAACTTTGCAAAGCTCAGCAGTTATTGTTGCTATTGTTGTTGTGCATTGAATTCTGTTTGTAGAAATAAGTGAATCAAACAAAACAAAAAAAAGTGGCACGGGGACTCCAGCACACACTACCCTCCTAGCACGGATATGCCGTGTGACTATATGGTTGCGAGAGCACTTTTTCCCATGACATGGACGACCCTAAGTATAATACACTAAAGTACCAGTTGCCCCTAAGATCTAAGGAAGTAGGTTCTAATCTTTATGTTTTGTCCGGCCTACTCCCGACCAAACTCCACCCCAACTCTCAGTCCCTCAGTAGCGCCTCAAGGGAGGAAATCTCGCCAGACCCTAAGCTTTACAGACTAGTTGGGCGTGACTAGCCGTACGAGTACCTTTTTCGACCGCCGACCTCGACGCTACATGGAAGCAGGAGCCAGTAACCACCCAGGTTTCCCAAAAATGGCTGTTCTGTACTATACATGTTTTTCTTATGTGACAAAGAATCCATACACTGTCTGCCGTTATGGGTTTGACCTCATTATGCATAAACTCACCTATTATATCCATTTCTTCACAAATCTTTTTTAAAATACATGATTTTCACTCAAACACGTTCGATTAACACCATAAGCCAAAGATATAAGCCTTCTATTGGAAATAGGGCAATAAATATTCTTTTTGCAAAAACTGTAAACTGCACACATGATTACCTTTCTTTGCCCTTGTCATCTTCTTGACTTTAATCTATAAAACCGGAAGCAGAAATGGGAATCGATACCATATAACATTCTCATTCAAGTGAATGTCACAACAGATTGAATACTTTCTCTTACTTTCTCGAACATGTGAAACTTTTCACTTGCATTTATATTAGGGTTTTTCGTCCTCTGATTAACAATTCTGAATAAAAATAAATAGGTCTAACAAAACATTGAAGTGATTTCATAATAGTTTCATGTCTGACATTATAAGAAAGTCTCTATTTAGGATTCGCAATTCGATACCAAATAGACACATCCATTACCAAAGAGATGACCTCACCACCCTTACCATTAAAAATCCCATAACTTCTAAATTATGATATTCATTGCCTATCTCATGGAAACAAAATTTTACAGTAGAAGGGAAAAACTTGTTGGACTTGCTATACCTCACCATCTTTAACACTAAAAATCCTATAACCTCTAAATTATTATATACAACGTCGATGTCATGGTCAAACCACATATCTCATGGAAACAAAGTTTTACGAAAGACTTGTCAGATTTGTTGGACTTGTGCAACGGACTTGTTGACTTTGCCGGTGTTGTCGGACTTACCCAGCAAACTTGTTGGATTTACTTAACATGTGTGACAGATTTTTTGAACTTATCTGACTTGTGTTACAGACTTGTCGAGTTTGTTGGACTTCTGCCTCAGACTTGTTGGATTTGTGCGGCTGATTTGTTAGGTTTGTCAGAATTGTCAGACCTGTCAAATCTAAGTGGCAGACTTATCAGATTTGTCGAACCTGAGTGGTGGACTTGTCGGACTTGTTGAACCTGTACAGGGCACTTGTTGAACATGTCGGGATTGCGAAAAATATCAGATGTTTTATATTTTTTGTTGGACTTGTCAGACTTGTGTTCTGGGGTTGTTGGGCTTATGCGGCAGACTTGTCCGGCTTGTCAGGTAAACTTGTCATACTTTTCGAACTTGTGCAGCAGACTTCTTGGATTTGTCGGACTTCTGCGGCAAACTTGTCTGACTTGTTCCGGGGACTTTGTCAGACTTGTATGTCGGACTAGTCAGCCGCATCAGACTTGTGCCCCTGGCATACTTATGCTGCAGACTTGTTGGATTTGTGCTGCTGATCTGACGGACTTATCGGATTCTGCGGTGGACATATCAGATATGTCAGATTTGGCGGACTTGTTTGGTAAACTTTACTTGGATTTTGCAGTGGATTTGTTATTTTGTCATAATTGTGCAGCCGGCATGTCAGACATGTCAAATTTGTGGGGTTTGTGCAGTGGACTTGTCAGACTTGTGCAGATGACTTGTTGGATTTGTTGCACTTGACAGACTTGACGAACTTATTCGGCAGACTTATTGGACTTGTCAGGCTTGTGCAGTGGACTTGTCAGACTTGTCCAGCAGACTTGTCGAATCTGGATGGCAGATTTGTCGGATCTGTGCGAATGACTTCTCAGATTTGTCGAACCTGTGCGGCTTTACCGAATTTGTTTGTCGAACTTGTCAGATTTGCGTCCTTGTCTTATCAGACTTTTTCTGGCCAACTTGTTGAACTCATACGTCAGACTTGTCAGACTTTTTCAACCAACATGTTGGACTTGTACATCAGACTCGTCTGAGTTTTTTGGCCAACCTGTTCCACTTGTATATCGGACGTGTCAGACTTTTTCGGCCAATTTGTTGACTTCCAAAAAGTCTTGCGCACATATCCAACAAGTTGACCAAAAAATTACGTCAAGTCCAATATACAAGTCCGACAACTTGACCAAAATAATCTGACATTTCTGACGTACAAGTCAACAAGTTGGCAAAAAAAGTACAAATTCGACGAGTTGGCCAAAAAACCTGACGAGACTTACATACAAGTTTGACAACTTGGTCGAAAAATCGATTAGTCTGAAACTCCAGCCCAATCAGCGAGCAAAAAATCAACAAATACGACAAATCAAAATGGCGGACCGAGCGTTGGCGGAACATACCGAAGAGGCGATTTATAATTCTGTGTTATATTTATTCTGTGGTTAGGACGTCCGGCTGGTTGTTTGTTGTTGTTGGTGTTCACGGGCAGCACAGTTCGACAAGAGATTGTTGGAGTCAAGGAGCTTATACATTATACAGTATCATTGAGCAGTATCTTTTTTGACGTCGGTTTGCACAACCAATAACGGCATTTTTTGTTCCAGCAGGCTTATTTTTCTTGACTTACCTGATAGAAGGAGTGAGAATGTGATGGGAAGGGAGAGAGAGGGGGTGGGGAGAGGGAGTGTGGGAGAGAGAGGAATGAGTTTTTATTACTTGTAAAGCGCATTGAGCATTTATTGGAAATGCGCTATATAAATGTAATTTATTATTTATTATTTATTATTATTATTATTATTATTATTATTATTATATGTCATTGGGTAGGCCTACACCATCTTTTTTTGCTTGAACTTTGGTAAAATATGGAATGAAAATGACTAGACAGGACCAAGATCTACACCAAGAACAGAATACAACAGACTTATTATCGTGAAATAATGACAGTGTGTGTTTCGCCTAGCTTGAAATAATGGATACGTGATAACAGAAATAACAACGGACTATTGTGTCGGGGAAGCGCGCGATGGGGGCTATCCGAGGCGTTCTCACTACTAGTGAGAACGCCTCGGGGCTATCGCTTTGTCTTGGCTCCTTGCCCTCATGGGCATGGCACCTGCATGCTCTACGTTCGGCACGCGTGATGTCATCAGTCCGCTCTCCAGTATAATAGTGTAAGCTCCTTGGTTGGAGTTAATCTTGTGGCATTAACAATTCTCTGTAACCTCTCTTGTCTATCTGTCAGTCTGTGTGCCTGCCCGTCTATCTATATGATACTAGCAATGATTATGAAAAAAAGGAAGTTTCATAAATATGATAAATAAGTATATTGATGGGTGCTGCTGTGATATGTCAGCAAGGAATTTTTGTGTTAGAAACCCCGGCTGATTGTTTGTTGTTGGTGTACTAGGGGAGGACAGTTCGAAAAGAGAATTGTTGGAGTTAATCTTGTGGCATTAAAAATTCTCTTTTGTCTGTCTGTCAGAAAAAAAATATATATATATATTGTTGCTTTATTTTCATTTATTGTAAAGTGGCAGTAATAATTTTTTTTTTTCAATTTAAAAACCGGACTAATATCTGGCAATTTTTTTGGAAAGCATAATCTCGACGACGCAGTGAAAGCCTTGTAATTTTGGAATTGATTGATGAAACTAATCAAAATTTAATAGTTGTTTAATTACATACATCTGCAACATGCACAGTTTTATATCAGTATCATAACATTAATAAATTCAGTCTGGTCTTACACTTCCTGCTGATTTGGCAATATATGTACTCCTATCACAAGATACAAAAAAAAAACAACAACAAAACGGTGGAATTTTACATCGAAACAACTCTGCTCTTAGTCTCTTTGAATTATATAATTCAGTCCACATGTCAATTTGGAATTGGATACACAGAAATAATGGAATTAAAAATGCTTAGTTTGAGCTCTGAATCAATACGAATATCAAATGAAGCTTGGTGGTTGAGGTCCTTTGGTTTCTCGGGGGCCTCAGCCTAGTGCTGTTGGCCCCCATTGAAGCTTAATTGGTACTTCCTACTGTTGCTTAAATATTTTCATTTAGTGTAAAGTGGCAGAAATAATTAATTGTTTTTTTAAAATGTAAAAACTGGTACTTTTGGATTAAGAATTAAGAAATACTGGTATTTTTATTATGGTAACATTTTTCCTTATATGCCATCATGATGAGTAAAGTGTCCTTCTTGAGGAAATTGATTTACACAAGGCTGATAAACGAATAATTTACAAATTCGATGTGGTGGGTGGAAAAAGAAGGAAGGGAGAAAACCAGAGATTGATCTCCTGAACGAGAGGACCTATCAGCCTATTGTCATGTGACTTATAACCTATAAACAAACAAACATGGCGTCGAGTCCAAAGGATAAATTTGACGCCGCGGTGAAAGTAATACGTGGCTTACCTAAAAACGGTGAGGTTTTTTCATACAAAAAATAAATATGTTATGTAATTAAGGCTTTTTTTCTTATGGTGATATTTTTGTCTTTTTTTCCAAGTTTATCATCTAGAGTGTACACCTTGAATATTGTGCCCAAGCTTGGAATCCGTACTTGAGAAGGGACATCGAACAGATTGAAGGGGTGCAACGCAGAGCTACGAAGCTTATCAAGGAGATACGAAACCTGCCATACTTAGAGCGCCTCAGCATTCTAGACATACAACCGCTTGAACAGCGCAGACTCCGGGGCGACATCATTGAAACCTTCAAATTATTAAAAGGTTTTGAAGATGTCGACTGGCAGCAGTTCTTTATTAAGTCCACAAGCCTACACCTTAGAGGCCACAACCTAAAACTGGCAAAAAGAAGGTGTGCTCGCCTCCCAAGGCAATACTTTTTTAGCCAAAGAGTGATAAGCACTTGGAATTCACTCCCAGAATACATCGTCCAAGCCGATAGTATCAACTCATTTAAAAACAGGCTTGACAGATATTGGAAACATCGAGATGGGTCACTTACTAGCATTAGCTATCCAGACCCATTAATCCATAGGTATCCATAGGTATCTAGAATCTAGACTTCTAGATCTAGAGTCTTAGATCTAGATCTAGATCTAGAGTGCAGGAACCACATATGGGACGCTAAGCACTCCTGGGAAGTTAAATCAGTCTCAAAACCTTGCTATCACTTAACTTCCTGCCAGTGTACTTTTGTTTAGGAGTTACTAGCCCCTGTACCATATGGGGGGTGTCCCAGGGCTGGTGCTGTATATTTTAGTATTTTATAGTGACTGACATGCTCTGGCTTGTGCCAGGCTTGTTGGAACCCCATATGGGACAGGTTCCTCATATGGGACACCAAGGAACCCATTATGGGACACCCTCAATAAGTCAGCCTAATCTTTGACCGTCTCAATTATTTTGCATTTGTATCTTGCATGCACACATTAATTAACAACTCAAGAAAGAGGCTTTCAAAATTGGATGATTTAGAATTGATGTTGTTAGAATAATACTGATTCTCCCTATATGGGACGGTGGTACCTTTCCCCACACGTAAAGGGTATACAGTTTGATACAAATCTGATACGCATACATAGAATTTGTGGCTGTACACATTATTCACATACTTCCCAGACACAAACAAGTTATGGTTCACAATCACACAATGTCATAAAAACAGAAACTGGTGTTATATGAAAATTACTCAAATGTTTAATACCTGAATTCAATAACGAAGCAAAAAATTCAAAGAAAAGTTTTGAAGTCGAACAATGTTCTCTTAATTAATGACCCATGTTACACTCATATGACATTCTTTCAGTCTCAGCCATGGACTTTCCTACCAATCTCACATCATTTGAACATTTCACATGAAACCATTTTCCACATACTCCACAAGCAACCCAATCCACATCATCCTTTTCACCCAAACATCCATGACATAAATTTTCGTCCATAAAGTCGTCAATGTCACAGTCACTGTCGTCAACAAGTTGTGATGAAGTTATGCTGGCATCGTCACTGTTGTCTGCACAGTCTTCTTGTCTTTTCTTTTTCTTGGATGCCTTTCCTTTTTTGTTTTTGCCTGTGGCCTTCTTTGCAGCTGCTTGTTTTTCTTGTTTCTTTCTTTCTCCGTTTGCTTTCTTGCTTTCTCTTCCTGGGCCTTGTTCTTCGTTTCTTCCCTTTCTTTTTTTTTCTTTCTAACTTCTCCATACTCTTTGAACTGGTCTGAGCTTACCATTTTTGGTGGTTCCAGAACTGTCCTCTTTTTCTGTTGTCCCCAGCGGGATTGAAGCGGTAAGCTGTCAAAAGATTTTGTCTTTGTCATGTTTGTCGTCATAAAGTTGGTCAATTTAACTGCATTGACAGCAGCTTGAACTGCCTCTTCAGGATATTTGAGGCATTTTGGTGGCATGATGCTGAAAAAAAAAAAAAAAAGACTAATTTAAGCTACAAATAAGGGTAAATAGTGAACTACAGGGGCCAAAATGTTTTTTTTAATCATTGCTTTTGATCATTACATTGTGTGTCCCCATTCCCTTACATAACTAAACAGTAATAGAGCCTGCACTCCACAAAAAATATCTCTTATAAGACAAAAGGGAAGCAGAAATTGCTGGTCCATATTCAGAAACTGCTGGTCCATATGAGGTGCCACTGATAAAATAGGTCACCTCATATGGGACACGCCACTACGAGCGTAACGGTAAAGATACGGGGAAATCCCAAGCTGTTTCCATTTTTAGAACCTTTACTTCCGTTTACGACATTGCCGTTACTAAATTTAGAGTACAAGGAATTCCCTGTCGTTCTTATTACGTATACACATAGTTCTTAAAAATAGTTAAGATGGCGGCTTACCTGTTCGATCGGCCTCGATTCGTGACAAGATAAGGCTCTGGCGTTGAAACTAACGTTCCAAGCTGGTTTCTCCCAACGTGGGATGACTGGAAAAACATTAATTGCCATGCGCAAAACAAAAGATCGGCTGTGAACGGGTCCGAAAACGAGATAATCGCTCATGAAATCGGTAGTGTCCCATATATGGTGCTGGTCCATATGCGGTTCCGACACTCTAGATCTAGATTCTAGATCTAGACTCTAGAATCTAGTCTAAATCTAGACTCTTATTATTTGATTTCACACCAGATCCTTAGAACTAGACTAGATCTAGACTAGAGTCTATAATCTAGTCTAGATCTATAATTTAGACTCGGATCTACAGTTAGAAATTTTGCACCAATTAGATTTGAAGTTTGTATTGATGATGTCGAAGAGCATATAGAATCTAATATAAAAATAATAGATCTGGATCTAGATCTAGATCCAGATCTAGATTTAGAGATCTAGATATCTAGATCTTCCCAATGCGAACTAACAACCTGGCTGTGAAAGTGCAGTTTATAGCTTCCTAACTCGTGAAAGTAGCCTACAGCTTAAACCATAATACCATCTCAGATTCTTGCTGTGCAGGTCAAGCCTGTTTTGACTGTTCGGTCAAGTGCACACACTTTGAATTTTCGAAGTGTTTATCCGTCGATACTGACGGATAAATTTTCCCTAGGATTTTTTTTATCCGTCAACATAATTTCTGTATTTGCGAGTCATCTCCCCTGATTTGAACCCTTTCTCCGTCTTCCTCCCTTGTTCCGTACATCCTGACGTGATCAACGTTCATAGTGGGCGAGTGTTGAAAACTATATTGAAATTGGAGACTTGGAATTTTATTGATTTAATGGATACACGAAGGTTCAGGTCTAATCCGTTGATATGGGTTTCTTGGTTTGGTCATACTTATAAAGTCAGACTTTTCTCACAAGTAGTCAGGGTTCTCAATAGCGTAGTTGTTAGCATCTCTGCCCGTCAGTCAAATGGCAGTAGTTCAATTCTCAGCACGGCAGCTCTTTTTTTTTTTTCACAAGTCTTTTTATTAATATTAGGCATCAATTTTTTTTTTTTTTAAATCCAAGGACAATGACGGAAGAAATTCAGTTGTTGTTTTTTTTTTTGCATCTACCTGCCAATCGGGGGTACAGTGGTTCGATTCTCAGCGGGGTAGGGTGTTTTTTTTCTTTCTTATAGAAGTCTTTTTATCAGTAATCAATGTCTTTGGTAATTTTTTTAAATCCAATAACATTAGGAATAAATCCAGTTTGCTTGTTTGTTTGTTGTTCTTGTTGTTTGTCATTCGTCAATAGTGCCGATAGTGTTGCCGGATAAACCCAAGTATCCGCCGATAATGTTGACAATAATCAGTGTCTTTGGTAATTTTTTAAAATCCAATAACATTAGGAATAAATCCAGTTTGCTTGTTTGTTTGTTGTTGTTGTTTGTCATTCGTCAATAGTGCCGATAGTGTTGCCGTATAAACCTGGGCAGTATCCGTCGATAGTGTTGACGGATAAACCTGGGCAGTATCTGTCAATAATGTTGACGTATAAACCTGGGCAGTATCCGTCAATAATGTTGACGTATAAGGGCGGCCTTGAATTTTATAGAAAAACCGGTTGATATTAGTCTAGATCTAATCATATTTTCACATGGTTCCATGAAAGGAAAAAATTGTGTGTCCTTCGACACCTTGGTTGGAATTCTCAGCAGGAAATTGCCTACCTGCGTGTTTACTACAGAAAATATTCCTAAAGGGGAGTAACATGCCCGGGGGGAAAGGAGGGGGGGGGTGGTTATGTAACTTTGTAAGGTAGGCTAATCCTCCCAATCCATGTGTGTGAGAACAAATGGATTTTGCTAAATGCTTCAGTTTTAGTAAGATAAGATGGGACAGCTCTTGTGTTTTGTGTTCATGGGTTTTGCAGCACCACCCAGTGGCGAACGCGTGGTAGATGTCAACAATGGCTTATAATTTTTCAAATCCGAATCTATAGAGGAAATACTGAGTTTTGTTTACTGTTCCGCCATCACATTAGACCCCCTAAAGTTGCTTAATTTGTAATAGTAATTATAAGAAAATTCATATTTGGCTGGAGGAACATATTTTTTCTTTTACATATGGTAGCATTGTGACAAAATTGTTCTCTTTTTTTTAACTTACCGTTGTTCTCAAATAGATCTGGTTAGTGTCTTTGTAAATTAAGATAGGACAGGGGCGGATGAAAAATCTTTTTCCCCCTCTTTCTCTTTCCCATGACAACAAAAGAGAACCTAAGCCCTTGAAAGTTTAGCGAGTGATAAAAGGTCAGATTAATTGCACATTCATACGTTGAAAAGCTGAACTGAACAATGTTACAATGTCTTTGTTCGACTAATGAGTGGCCAGCAGCTGCCACACAAGCGGCCGTCTCAATCATGTGACAAAAACAAAGGCTGCGCACGCGCATCTCTCCTTATTACGAAAATGAAACAGCGTTTTGAGGGGAAATCGGAAAGCAAGAGGAATTTCCCCCCCCCCCCCCCCCCCCCTTTTCTAGTCCTAAAACCCACGTGTAAATAGACTTACTCTCGACCCTTTTGACCAGAAAACAAAATTTAAGCTTGGGGATAAGGGCAGAGTAAGGGATAGGCTCAGGGGCGGTAGGTATATTAATGATATACATTTCAAACTATTTCCTTATTTACAGCTATTTCTTTACTATACAACGGTAATCTTGCTCTGGCAAGGTGAAAAATCGTTGAAGTGGCACTTTTGTGGTAGCACTTGTCTGCCATTGTTGATGAAATAAAACTCGGAGTCATGGTTTTCAGAATGTCCATGGGGCGGGTAGGTGCATTAGTCCTCTAGATGGAGTGATGTTTTTATTGTTAATACATGGCTCGACAGTTTAACCCTCGGAACATGAAGCTGTTGGATCTGGCATGAGTCACATGCGGAAGTCCGATGAGGTGGACTTATGCAGGAGAAGGTGATGACTCCAGGGAAACTGTGACATTCATGGCTTTCCCCCAGTACTGATTTATAAAAGTTGCGCTGTATAATATATGGTTAAAGTTGCAATTTAGTACAATGTTTTAAGCTGGATAATATTATGGGTGTACATAAATTGTAATTGAAATACAAAACATTTTTCTTGAGGAGATCAAAAAACACAGTCATCAGTAAATGTTATCAAGTGTGTAAACTGCTGGTGCCCTTGAAATTTACGTATGAAAAACAGATGTTGTCATCTACCCTGTAACCAGATTTTGCCCCTTCATCCACAGGATCTTTCCAGCCATCCCATGAGCTGATGCTGAAATTTTACAGTTACTACAAACAAGCAACTGAAGGGCCATGTACGTCATCCAAACCAGGATTCTGGGACTTAGTCAATCGCAAAAAATGGTGAGCCAGATAAAACAGGAAGAGGGGGAGATACCTGATGTAAATCTTCATTGAGACATAAAATTCCGGTCCCATGTGATTTTACTTGGTTTGTTTTTAGTGACACAGATTGATTTTGTAAGACTGTGGGACCTTCAGTATAGCTTGAGATATCATACTTTTTGCCACCCACTGTTTGAAAATGAAAGATGTCCCATTTTTTTCTTTGAGTGAAGAATGTTTAGGATCAACTGCACATTGTGGAAAATCATGTTAACAGTATGATGAGTATCATCATATCCTTATTTTTGCCCCATAAGAATCTGTTCAATACAGACTATGATTGAACTGGAAAGTTTATGACTTAATTAGCTGAAGAGTCATCTTTTCACAGTTATTCACAAATAATTATGTCCTATTATGGAGGTGAGCTGTTCTCAGCAAGCAGTCTGATAAGTACTGTAATATAATTAACCTATGACCTGAAAAAGATTTGATGACGATAAAACAAACTTAATGCTGTAATGAAGAAGAAAAGCTTCAGGTACAGTGGATGTTAGCTCCAAAGCTCTGCCCAGGTTGATAAACTAATCTGTCAATTAATTTTTGATATAAAACTATGGCCACACAATAATTTTGTTGAAAGAGAGAGGTAAGGAGAACATTTGATTTATGCATATTTGCCACATAATATTAGTACGAGAGGTTTCACCGTGTGTGAGTGTTTATTGCCAGATTTTCCCAGTATTTTATTATAATCTCTTTTTTCATGCTCACAGGGAAGCCTGGTCAAATCTGGGTGAGATGGAGCCGGAAGAGGCCATGCTGTTATATGTGGATGAACTGAAAAAAGTGAGCAAACATGTGCGGGAAATGTATTATCCTCCGCAGGTACGCTCTATGCCAAACCTCCAGTTACAACCCAATCCTGGAGTTATCCAGTGCATGTTTTGTCTAACCTGAATCACTTTCACATGAAAGATTTCAGGTTATTGTATAGTTTGAAAATGAACACATTTACTGCGGACGTGGTATGAGATCGGCCAGCAATTTTTGCAAGAGTCTATTTATTTCACTGTTGCTTGACTGCCAAATTAATTCAGTCCAACTTTTTCTGTTCTGGAATTAGTTCAGAATTTATTACGTGTTTTAAACACTCATGTACTGTGATGTAATTAATTTGATATGAAAAGTTACATAAATGGATACTTTTGCAAAAAAATCCACACAACAGTAAAAAGAGCCAGACCCTCACATTTACATTGCTCTCTACTACGCTTTTAATTTTGAATTACTGATTTTATGAAAACTGAGGAAAAGGTAGATCCATAGACACACCCCCCTGTTTTCCTTTTCCACACTCTAGCCATTTTCTTTCTGGTTTATTTCCCATGAGGGCAAGATATATTTTCCATTGTCTCTTCCCACCTCTCTGTGCCACTCCTTCTACCTTTCCCACACTTCCTATCCCTGCAAGCCCATCCTTCAAAAATGAAAACAGCAACAAAATGGCACAACATTGCCCTAATCTTTCAGTAGTTTGAATGATTCTATTACTCCGCAGGGCTAGAAAAGGAAATTGCGACAAAAACATGGATTGCCATTTTTCATTTTTCGATGACCTTAGTTTTCTTATGGTTTCACCAGAACATGTAGCTGTCATCAGTAGTAGGACTATGCTTATAGTATGTGATGTATTGAACTAAGAAATATATGAATCTTTTGTAGCTGCTCACCTGAACTTGCTGAAAGGAAATTCGCACTGCAGTTGGTTGCAGACAGGTTCTTAAGGGTGTAGGTGGCTGGTCCTTAGTACACCACACATTGTGATTCAAAACTAAATAATACATACTGTAACTGTGTAACTGTGCTTGTGACACTTCAGAAGTAAGTGCTGGGGTTAAATTCTCTCTTCCTGTCCTTCCTTTCCCTCTTTTACAGTGCACTGTTCCCAAAAAAGGACAAAGTGACATGGATGTTAAATGTGGCAAAGAAAGAGAAAATTATCTCAAAACTTAAAACTTTAATTTATTAACCTGAACAAGATCAGAACAATTTGCATTAGCTCTGGCCTGTGAAAAAACAGGACCCCTGAAGTAATATTAGATGGAGATCTTGTTGAAACTGGCAGGCTCATATCACAATTACCTGTCCCCGGAGGTTTTTGCTGCTGTAAAATTTGCCTCTGCCACGATTAGCAAATCGCAGCTGCAGAATTTGGTCAAATTCGAGCTCTGCAGCTCATATTAATAAAATTTCAAAAAAAGCGATACAAAATGGCGAACAGATCTAGTCCCAGAACTGGAAATTTCAACTTTTTACACGCGCTTTAAATTTGCAGTCTTTGTAGTCACACTGTGTTCCCATGTGGGTTTGGGATTGTCTGGTGGTATTTTTGAAGTATGCATGGGAGAAGGGCTGACCGAGTGAGAGGAGCAATCAGGAGCATTAATCCATGACACAGTGTTTGTGTAGTCGTATGCACCCACGTGGACTCACTACCTGCGTGACTGTGCATGAAAACAAAGAGAGGTCTTGGAGCTAGGAAACTCAATGGAAAGGACTAGACTAGCCAAGCCTATCAGCATGTTGTAATGTGTACATTGCCTTGCTAACGGGAGAGTGTCGGTGTCAGAAAGCTGAGGTGCTGACTCAATTTCATTGGTCGGATAATTGAGATCAACTCATCTGTTTGACATTAAAGCATTGGAATAAGAGACGGGGCAGGAAATCAAAGACAACTAAGGTGTTGCACCGCCTAAATTGAAGTCAACATAACCATTCTATTTTAATATGTAAAATATGATGTAACCGTGCCGGTTCCACAAAATAGATCGGCTCATGCGAGTTCAATTCAAGTCCACCGCAGCAGGAATTTTCATAATTTAATCAATGAACATGACAAATAATGCTAATACTGAACTGAAATGGAACATTTTGCTGTAGTTAGCCTTTCGTGGTGTCATGGTTTATGTACAGAGCTCTGTGGGAAGAGACTTTTTTACCCTTCTGCAGCAAAACCTATAACAGGAACTGCTTTGAAAGTACTAAAAATCTTAAAAACACCTCATTATTCACAAAGTAAACACAAAACAGGACATTTTTGGGCAAGATTGTGTTGGGTTTTTTTACTCAATTTGTCCCAGATCTGGGGGCATCCTTTAGCAACTGACCCATTACTTGTTGACATTGCACATTGTGGAAAATCATGTTAACAGTATCATATCCTTATTTTTGCCCCATAAGAGTCTGTTCAATACAGACTATGATTGAACTGGAAAGTTTATGACTTAATTAGCTGAAGAGTCATCTTTTCACAGTTATTCACAAATAATTATGTCCATCATGGTCTACATGATTATTTTTTTCGTTAGTAATGAAATGAAATTTATGCGAGTAAGTGTGCAATTTAGTAAATGATTCATATAAAGGCGAGCTCATTTCATGTTGCTGGAAATTCCTTTTATTGGAACACACAGCGCAGCAAATGTTTTTTGGCAAAATTTTGTTTTTTTCAGCAAATTCCATGGCAAAATTCCACAATTTTTTGGGCAAAGTTTAGCCTTAATTAAAAATGGTAAAAACCTCGAGGGACATAACGTCGTCCGCATGATAAAACCTCACAAAGCCGGTTTGGGAAATTTTACAGGAGAAGGAAAAAACTGATTTATTTCCAAACCACAGGTCGCAGGTTCTTGAAAATTTCTCACTAGTATACCTTTGCTCTTACAAATACACTGCCTGATGTCTCACCCTGATGATTTTGATTACAATTATGTTTTAGTAGTTTAGCAGGTTTGCTGACCCGAAATCCGCACGATAAAACCTCCTTATCCTTAAGGCGGTTTTATTGTGCGCATTTCTCCTCTCTCACTGGCCAGCAAACCTCTTTATCCAGGTGAATCTTCGTTTTGCCTTTGTAAAGACTAGTTTTCGAAGGCAAATAAGGTGTGTACCAGACATGGATGAAGTTGTATAGCGGCAGGAGGGATATAGAGTAATTTTAGGACAAGTCAAGAAATATTTATTTTGGAGAAAGTGGAAGGCGGGTAATCGCAATGAAGTAAACTAGAAGACATTAAAGGCTTGGAATATGGACACATGAAAACATTTAAAAAACATACATGAGCAATTATTTATATTGTGGGAATTAAAACTACGGTTTATCAATTAAAAATAAACCTAAAAAAAACAACAACGTGCAGACTTGCTCTTTCAGCATTTCTGGCTCATTCTTTCCTCCTCTCCCTTCATCCATCTCTCCATGCTTTCTCTTTTTTGTCCTCCTTCCCTCCGTCCCCCCCCCCCCGCCCTTTTTTGATATTCTTCCTCTTATGGTCTCATCTCCCTGTCCTGCCCTTGTTTGAACCGTGGCCCTCTCATCCTGTGACACACACCCCTCCCCTTCGCTTTCGCGAACTCTCTTCACCCATCTCTCTTTCTCATCAGACCGATTTCCTCCTTGATTTTCTCTCTTTCTCTCTCTTTCGTTTTTTTTTTTTTGCTCTCACATTCTCTTCATCCACCCCACCCCCCCCCCCCCCCCTCTCTTCGTTCTCGCCGTCTTTACACTTCTCTCTCTCTCTCTCTCTCTTCTCTCGGTCTTAGAAATAACTACAAGTTCTCGTCTTAACAGCCAAGATCTCGAGAAGAAAAAGAAGCTGATGAGGTAGAGAGTTGCTGTGGTATCTTTGGGGATGACAACTCCTAAGACCTGTAGATGGTTATACTTCTCAGCAATCTTCCCCCTTCTAATGTGGAGTTTAACTGGCTCACTGATGGTGAGTCTGGACTCTCCTCGTCCTCGTGGAAGATCTGCAAACTCATGCACCTGTTTATAGTTCACTATCCCATCGGGATGCTGCTGCATGTCACGGGGGTCCACAACCTGAGTGTCTCCGGCTTTCTCTCCAGGTCGGATGCTTCTCAGCTGAGCAGCTTGCTCGAAGTTTCTGAAGAAGGCTCAAGATAGTGTCTCTTGTAAGATGTTTCAGACACTGGCTGTCTCAATCTGTCTGATGTTGTATGCTGGACAATTGGTGTTAACCCGTGCAGTGGAAATGTACCGCTGAATGCATACAGACACATCCCGCTACAGTGTGACCCTCCTCTAGATACTTCTGCTCCATGACTGTAGCTCTTAGTCTTGGAAAGCGGAGAAGAGTCTTGGCCAGAGTAAGGTTACTACTCTCGAAGGTACAGCCGTCGATGTACTGTTTGTACCTTTGTTGCCCCAAGTTATCAGACATATAAGATGCGAATTCACTGGGCATTAGCTCTCCTTCCACCTCATGCCACAAGAAGCATTCCACATCATCTTTATTGGCCAGATTGTAGATTGTAAAGTTATGGACATACAAGTTTGTTTTTGTAACATGAGACCAATGCATTTAGACCTGGAGCGAGGCGCTTTGGCTGCAAGTCCATCGTTGTCACTACAACATCCCCATGCTCAGCAAGTAGTTTTGGCTTGGCTTTAGAAGTCTGTGCATCATCTGCCTCTATGCCTTTCAAATTCACATGATACAACAGAGTCCTCCTCTTCCAGTCAGGTGTTTCAGAACTGCAAGAAGACGTGGCGGCCATTGTTTTAGTCTTCCATGAGAGTTCCCAGAAGCAATCAATGAGCTGCTGCAGATCTTTATCAGTGAATTCTTGTCAAGAGTTTGAGTATGTATACTTATATCTCTCCTTGGGGCATGGCTGTGGAACTGCCTGCAGCCTGTAAGTCTTTGATTCTTTGGTAACCTTCCCTTCAGTATACTCTTTGTCAGTTTCACGCCATGACAATCACTTTGCTTGGTTGAAGGTAATCTTTTGCTTCACTGGAATGACATCTTGACCTTGAGTTAGAAGGATTCCACACCGATTTGTTCATCATTTGTTTCACACACTACATCTCATGGGCTGATTATGTCATTCTCTTGACCAGTTAGCCATTCCCACACTGGTTCAGTGCCAGAGCATAGACTTTCCTTCCCCTCGGCCTGTACAGACAGACATACTTATTTCTTGCTGGTTGTCATGGGCATTTTGCAGTGCATTCACAGTCTTTTGATAACCCTCATCGCTTTGCAACATTTGTATAACCTCAGAGCACATAAAGCCTACTTCAAAGACACTTGAGTGGAAGGATATTTCAGTTAATTCTCCACCACTGTTGACAGGCCATTGACAGTGGAATCATTTCAGACTCGTTACATAGGACTGATGGTCCAGCGCTGGCATTTCCCTTTGGACTTCTCTCTGCCACAGCGTTCTCGGAGTGTTGGTGTGGCAATGGTAGATCATTAATTTGGTTGAGAAACTGTAGCCTCAGTTTCTCTCAAGATGTATTCTGCTTGTTGTGTGAACAAGGTGGTTTCTATAAGCTATGGCTGGCTTTCATTTCTGTGATACTAACTGATCTCCGTCTCTTTAATTTTGGTAGAGATGGAGCGTTTCCGTCTTTTAACCAGCATAGTTCCACTGGTGATTCAGCAGTGGCACGTTCCAGTGACAGCATTTTCAAGAGTTTTTGTTTGACGATGACAAATTATTTGATTTTGGTTTTGTTTACATTTCTTTCAACAAAATAGGTTGTACGATTATGGAAAAATCAAAGTCCGGCGATGATTGAAGTGAAAATAATAGCCAAATTGTCCAAACAAAATGCCATTGGAAACTTTAAAATATCAAGGGTCCATCATGGACAGTTAGTATTTAACTGGCCGTACGCTCTTACAAGGAGGGAGAGTGGGTTGAAGCCAATGGAATTAAGAATGTACATTGGTTTGGGGAGTTGGGGGGGGGGGGGGAGGAGTAAAGCCATTACGAGTATAAATGATCTCCTTTGAAATGAAGCCGGCATGTCACATCCACAGGAGTTGCCATGTGAAATGGAAGAAGGTTAAATGCTGACCCATCTGCACTTGCCACCGTCGGCGAACTTCAAAGTGGCTTGACGCGACATTGTGTAAGGGGATTAAAATATGATTATTGTCTACTTCTTTGAAGTCCATCTGGACCCCCAGACAGACATAAGGGAAGAAGCGCACACTTGTTGTCTAACAATGGAATGTGTAATTGCCATCCCACCAACTGCATACGATTTGTCGGCAAAAGAAATTACTCTCAAGATTTAAAATAATAAAAATAATGAAAATAAGAAGACCATCTGTGATATACAGCAAAATAAACCAGCACGTCATTAATTGTCTTTTATCCTTTTGAAATAATTTAATATGTGAGTATTTAATTAAACCATGCAAAACTAAATTTGTTTGCGGGGTAGCGGTAACAGTCGAATAGAAGAAGAGGGAGGGAAGAGGGAAGGTTGGGGGTGGGAGGGGTGCTATTAAACAGCTGCAAACATACGCCGGTGACAATGACCAAAGGATTAGTAGGCTATTGTGCACAAATAGCTACTGATTGACTGACGAGCACCAACAGTCTTTTGTCAGACTGTCCTCGGGGGCGGCGCTAGGGATTTAGGAGTTTTTATCATGCGGACAGGTAGGCGGGCCAAACGCTTGACCCGCATGATAAAACCTGCTAAAGAGTTAGTGAGGTTTGATCGTGCGCATTCTTTGGCCGTGACGGATAAGGAGGTTTGCGGCCGAAACTGTTTTATTAAAATTTTCACACTTAGGAATGGAATTTGGTTCTAATATTTTGTGAGGGGATGGAGAAGGGTCTGAACAATAGATTTTTGCAAAAAAAACGATTTTCGCCAAAAATCGACTTTGTGAGGTTTTATCATGCGGGCGACGATAATAATATTACAAATCATATAGTATGAAGGCAGAGAAGTCATAGCACATATCAACATGCAGTTACACAGTGCAATCATTTGTGTAGTGGTCTGCAATAATTGGGAATGTCTCCAAAATGTTTGATTTTGACTTTTTGGTATGTGTGGTAAGAGGAGGTGTTTCTGGTGACGCTGCTTTTTAAAGTTTTGATTTATCATTTCTAGAAGCTGAGACATAGACAAGTGACAAAACACAAAAAAGCAAAAAATGAGAAAATCACGTCCATGCGTTGAGATAGATCTCGATACAAATCGCCTTGTTCTTCACCTGACTCTTCCTCTTCTTCTCTCTCCTCATCCCTCTCAGTAAAGCAATCAGTGATTACATCTCTCAGAAAGTCCTCTGAAGCCAAGCCAGACATCCCAAAGTCTGCAAGACTGCTTAGATCTAGATTCTAGCAATTTCTTGCTCTTTTGTAGCATCCGCCTTCTTGTTTACCTGGACTACAAGGCTCGTAGCACAGGTCACCAACAGTTTTTTGACGGATAAAACGTGAACTTTAAATGAATTATACCACTTCAAAACTGCTGATGCTCTAAATTAAGATAATAATTAAAATTTATTATGATGTAGGTGTATTTGATCACTGGAAGAAGAAATATTAAGGGGAAAAAATCAAGGAAAATCTGGAAGCGAAGGAAGCAGGAGTGAACAAACGGAACTACTTTAAATATTAGATGTGCAGAAGCTTTGGGTAGCAGATGTCCATGCGCACTCTCCACCATTGAAATCAGGGGGGAAAAAACACGGAAGTAGGTATGTAACATGTATAGGTTCTTAAAATACAGGTTATAAAAAAATCAAAATAAAATATTTTTAGACGTTTTTCGGACAAAAGCTTTCGTAAATATATATTTAAGACGTCCGGGAATCCCCCAAAGCCTAAATCTCAATTTTGACCTCGGGTGACCCCAGCACCTATTTTAGCCTATATCTCGGTTCTTGAGTTGCTGACACATTCCCAATTTTCGCAGACCGCTACACATTTGACATGGGAATGTTGATCATAAGCAGGCAAAACAGACCTGTAATGTGGTGGGCTGTTCTGACACCAAGGTGTGCTAGTTTTATTTGCTATTGAATGTGTTTGGAGAGATAGAGTAAGTGAAGTTCTGTCTGATACCCCATAAATCTTCATTTCCATTTGTAGTTGCATTTATAATATCACCTCTCCCAGCTCTGTTAAAATTAACTAGATTTGATTTGTCCATTTTTTTGTTTGTCCACCTGTCAGTCTAAAGATGAGGCTCAGTGGAGGTTTGGCATAGTCGATCCTGCCCAGAAATAACAATGAATGTGGAAATGACACCTGTATTTCTTCGGACAATAACAGTTACTGATTGTGTGGTTTCATAGCTAGAACTGCAGAGAGCAGAGAAGATATTTGATTTTCACTTGAGCAGTTTTGAGTTTGTCAAAGTATTACACTAAAACTGATTACTTTTGTGATGCAAAGGATACATTACATTTTTTTAATAAACATTTCTGTTCAATACAATGACATGGTTGAAATATAGCCAAGCACTGGACCTTTAGTTGTTGACTTCAGAAAAATCTGCCTGTGATACTGACTATTGATCTTGTATTTTTAAAACATTTTGGCATTGAACTTGAAGTTATTCAGTGGTCATTCAAATGAAACATTATCTCACACAGGATTTGATAAATAAGTTGAATGAAAATAAGAATTCTGTACGGCTGTTGGCACCATTGAAGTTTTAGATTGCAATGTTTGATCAGTTCTGAAATAACAGGACCTTCAGCCTACAGAAGATGGATTTGTCAGACAAACAGTACACTGATATTGCTTGGTCAGTGTTTACAGTCCATAATAACAAAACTAAAGTGTGAGTCCCTCCAAAGATGCACATGTCTTGTCATATCAGTTTTGTTTCCAGTTTGTTGTTTACTGATTCTCTCTGTCTTCTTCTTCTCTTCAGTGCTCTCAGCAGGTATGGCCATTGTCTAATGACCCTGTATGACGGGGCCAGTACAATTACAGGCAAATCTTTGTGTTTCTGATGCTCTAACCTCAGCTAACCTCACAGTGTTCTCTGTATTCTTTAACCTTCTCACCCGCCACTTATTACGGTCACTGCTGCAGAACTAGACACTCACAGTGCCACAGTGTTGGACATAGTGTTTTCAAACGTTCCTGGCAGCTAAGCTTCTCAATACCCGAATTAATGTGATAGGTATGATCATAGACAATGCTTTGAATTTCTGCTCTGTGAAGACAGAAAAAAATTCTACTTTGTTTTCTGTAACCTGTGACAAATTTTCAAACTCTGTGTTTGTGTAAACATGGAATTGTGAGCTCTTCTACAATTTATGCAGGAGGTAAGGGATGAAACAGGGACTTCAAATATTTGAAGAATGTAGAATGAAAATAGTAACAGTGATGCAGTTACAAAAAACAAAACTATAAAAACCATGTTCTAAGTTTTGTATTTTCAAACTTATAGTGATGTCCATTTGCTTAGGCCAGGGGAAGGGGGTGGACTTGTGAAGTAGGTCAGGCAGTATTGTGTTAATATCAGTGTCAGCCAAGTGGATGAGGAATTTTTTTTTTTATTAAATGTTCAACCATTTTTCTGTGTGTTCAAAATATTTGACTTTTCTGACCTGGGCTTCTGATCTTCAAAGGACAAACACATATAAGGGCCACATCGGCACCTGCAAAATCTTTGTGATATCTCAGATTCCATGAACATGACAATTGTAATTATCTGATGGACCATGAGGATTCAGAGTGCATAATAACATATTAATCCTCTGGTGCCCAGTCGTAGATTTCCTTGTCTGAAACTTTTTCCATACACAGAAATCTGATTTGAAATTATTGAAATTTGAGTTTGAGGTGAGTTTGAGTTTGGGTTTTATGGCATTTCGGCATGATAGCAGCCACTTTGCACCCTTCACAGTTTATTTGGGTGGATGTTCTTTAGTTATGTTTCGTATTCAGAGCTTTTAAGTTTAACATAGAATTAAATACATTCATATAATTTTATCACATTGGTAAAATTCTCAAAAGCTGTTTTGTATGATATGAAAAAAGTTTTGTAAATGAGTATAGAAGTTTTCACATTATTGAAGTAAATGTGCGCAGAAATATAAATATTTATCTCAAAAAGAAAAAGAAATATCAAGTGACGAATTAGAAAATATTTAAAAAATGAGGCATTGGGCACCGAAAGGATAATTAGAGTCTATCCTTGTAGTCACTGAAAAGTATTCCACTAAATGGATACATAGTGAAATATTTTCCCAACTTCTTAAAGAAAGATTACAAGTTTTCCTAGGTCTCTTGACCTGATAGTTGAGTGGCTATTGAGTGGTTTCCTGATTTTCTTGGCATATTTTCCTTAGTTCAGGTGTACTAACTCCATTCTCAAGAAGATCTTTGGCATTTCTCAGATTTCCTAGCAAAACCCCATGGTCCTACTACATGTTTACTATCACTTGTATTATATTTGTTTTGTATTTTGGTTCAGACATTTCATATTCTGATTTATTTTCCTGCTCAGACATTAACAGCTAAAGTGATCAGATGGATTTTGGCATTGATGGTTTGCATGTCAGGCAGTTATTTTCTAATAGGTAATAGGAAAGTGCGATTTTGTAGACTATTTCCAAACCCTAAAATCATAACAGGATATCAATGTTGGGGGAAGGGGAAGAAGAAGAAATAAGTCGGTGGGAGGGGAATGAGGATGAACATTATATGACCAACTACTTGATGAAGAAATATCAGTGGATGAATTGGAGTGGGCTATTAATAGTTTGAAAAGTAACAAAGCTGCAGGTTACGACAATATTGTTAACGAATTTATTAAATATGGGGGTTACTCTGTTAAAGTTGTTTTAGTAAAATTATTTAATACTATTTTAAAATTAAGTTGTTTTCCGAAATTGTGGGCAATCGGGGAAATCGTTCCAATTTATAAAAGTGGTCACAAAGATGACCCCAAAAATGATCGAGGAATAACTCTTTTGAGCTGCCTGGGTAAACTTTTCACTAATATTTTAAATAATCGACTTACACACTGGGCAGAATGTAATAATGTTTTTTGTGATAACCAGTTTGGTTTCCGTAATAACAAGGGCACAACAGGCTGTATGTTTATGTTGCATGGTTTGATAGAATTATTTCAAGAGAAGTCACTGTATTGTGCTTTTGTTGACTTTGAACGGGCATTCGACAGCATAAATAGAAGAGCACTATTGTTTAAACTAGAGCAAAAGGGAGTAACTAAACAAATGACTAATTTATTGAAAAACATTTATAGTAAAATCAAGTTATGTGTGAGGGATGCCAGCAGTGTGAGTGAAGCAACTGATACCTGTTTCTTTTCGTCAAATGTAGGACTATTTCAGGGTGAATCTTTGTCGCCATTTTTATTCTCGATGTTTATTAATGACTTGTGTGATTGGTTGACTGCAAAAGATGTCAAGGGTGTACATATAGAAGAATGTCTGATAATGATACTGATGTTTGCAGATGACATGGTCTTATTTAGTGGTAGCAGGCAAGGACTACAACAAGGCTTGAATGCTTTGAATGAATATTGTAATGCATGGGGATTGACTGTGAATACTGGTAAGACAAAGTGTGTGGTTTTCAGCAAGGGAGGGAAGTCTGGATTGCAGGACAGATGGATGTACAATGATAAAACTCTGGAAAGCCTTAGTTCCTTCAAGTATCTTGGGTTTACGTTTAGTAGTACAGGAAAGTTTTCTAAAGGTATACAGGCGCTAGTGGATCAACTACAGAGAGCTTTATTTGGTTTGAAGGCTTATTTGCACAAAAATCCAGAGCTGAGTCCTTCGTTACAGCTACGACTATTCAAAACATTAGTAAAACCTATACTTTTATACGCTTGTGAAATCTGGGGATTTGCTGAAGCCTGGCCCATTGAGCGAGTCCATCTCACATTTCTGAAGTCTATTTTAAGTGTAAGAAAAACAACCCCAAATGCGTTTATATATTTTGAATTGGGAGTTTATCCTCTAAAAATGGACCGACAAGTTAGACTAATGAAATTCTGGGTTAAAATATTAGGTTTAGACGACAATAGTACAGTTAAAAAGTTTACAGCTGATTATTATCAGCCATAGAAAACAATACAAGTACAATTAATTGGGCTTCACTGTCAAAGAAAATGCTGGAGAAATCTGGGTTTGGATACACCTGGGAAAGCCAAACAGTTGATGAGACTTCGTTGTTTCTATCTGAATTTGAACAACGTCTATGTGACAATTTTCAACAAACATGCCGCAGTGATGTAGAGCATTTAAGTGAGAATTGGCTATAGACATTTGGCTGTTGAATTTTACTCATAAAATTATTTACATCAAGTAAAGCAGAAACATTTAAGGATAGCCATAGCAAAGATAAGATTGGGCTGTCACAACTTTATGGTGAAGAGGGGAAGGTGGCAGAGGCCTAAACTGGAGTGTGTTATGAGATTGTGGAGACCTGTAATGGATTGGAGGACAAATTTCACGTGTTACTAACTTGCAAAAAATTCAAAGATATAAGGAAACAGTTTCTACCGTCTTGGCTACTTCTTAGACCAAGCATGTTTAAGCTCATAAATTTTCTGTCGTCGATGCACGATACAGAACTACATTTGTTTGCACTGTTTTGCCATAAAGTTCTAAACAAATACAATAATGTCGCTTTTTGACTTCCCCTGGCAAAGGGCAAAGTCTGAAAACTGAATTCATCTTCGTGTGAAAAAATAAATTATAGTGATATCTACAATTGTAGTAAATTCACAACAGATAAAGGTGAGGAAAGATCGTGGGAGGGGGGGGGGGGGTAAGGATTGAAAAATGATAACTGTTGCTGGCAATTACAAGTTGTATTTTATAGTTGTATACTATAGTAAGTAAGTGTATAAATGCTGCAGGGAGCGGAGAGAGTAAATGACTGTGCATTTTGTCTGTTTGTTTGTTTGTTTTTAATGTTTTCAAAGATTGTTTACATGATCTGTGTATTTTGAATTGGCCGCCAGGCCTACAATAAACTGAACTTGAACTCTAGCAAATTCTTAAGTCTGATGCCTTCACCTGACAACCAAGAGGCAAGAGTACCCAGCCACTGTTGCCAACATCTGTTGATACTGGAGACTAAAATGTCTGGCAGTCATCACTTAGAGTGGTGTTAAATTAAAAAATTTTTTTTTTTTTATTTATCAGTGATGTTTGCATTTGATTGGAATTAATATATCAGCAATGCAACAGATTGCTGTTTAACATGTGAATATGTGGGAGTTTTGTCATCAAGAAGATTTGTGTGAGCCAAAAATAAAACTACTTTGCTTATCACAGTCAGTACTTACATATATTTGTAACTGTAGCAATCTGATCTAGTGTCCAAACACTTTAAAATTGGCTTAATTCATCTCTGGTGTGTGTTCAGAATTTTGGAAGTTGTCCATGTTCAAGACCTGACAAAAAAGTAACAGAAGTAAAATAAATTTAATGGAGATTGATGGGTGGAAACAAACAAAATATGTCTAGGCTGCAGTTTTGTATTATTGTATTTTGTATTATTTTTACACATGAATGCAATGAAACCAGCTGATGGTACTGTAAATTACTCTTGCCTTAATATTGGTCACTGATTTAACACATGAAATTTTGCAGTAATGAGATATGTTGGAACACTAGGATGATCTGGGATTCTTTGATCAATAAGTAAAAACTGGGCTAGTTCAGCACTCTGTGTGTTTCACTGTTATGGGGGGGGGGGGTATGTGCATAGAGATAGAAGGTGGGTTGTAAGTGGTTGTGTTATATAGATACAGGATTTTGAACAGTTTATGGTTTGTCCCACCTGATTTATGGGATGCAAGAAAGATGTAGGAAATAATGTGAGAGAAAATGTGTAATCTATATCTGTTCTGGTTGAAAGACAATAATGATGTGTGAAAATGGGCTACCAAGTTTTGAATTGAGAAAACATTGCCCGTGTATTAAGTAGCCTACACTTCAGAAAGTAGAAAATCCAAACCATTTGATGTGTCATAAGTGCAATCATATGCCTGGGGACATTAGTTTTCAAGTCACCTACAGTGATTTAAAACATGTATTCAAATATCAGTATTGTTCAAAGTCTATCCCAGTGACCATGGAAGGTCAGTGAGAAATATTTCAATCATTTTATCAACATCTTCACCTCCAATATATATGTGTACATAATGTCCAGCAGTGATGGAATGAGAATCAGGATGTTTGTCTTTCATGGAGTTTACAAAAGATGATGTCTATTTGATGTTTTCTGTCTCTTCCATTGGTAACAAAGTAGCAGTAAATCCGAATTGTAGAAAAGTGGGTGGATTGTGTGTATAAAATACATCACTATGTTTGTATATTTGTATGCTGGACTCTTGATAGGCTTCAAAGTCCAACAGGTTACTTGTGACATTTGAGAGTGGCAGGTTTTTCAGATTGTTTTCTGTTGGTTTTTGGAAGTTACAGCCGGGGCAGAATTCATGCTGGTGATACAACATCGCAGTAATGGCAGGCTATGTCGTCTTGCAGATGTTGATCTGCGAGAATATATTACATTTCAGGGAGAATAAAGTGTCACCCATTTGAGATGTTCTTTTTGCTCGTCTTTTAAAATGCATAGGAACTGTTGAGTAGGAGAGTCATGTCCATAGAGATTTGATGGCTGATATAGATTGTGTGTAAACACAGAGAAGTCAAGATGGTATAGATTGTTACTTTGCAGAGGTGTAACCTTGACATATGAGGATCTGGGTTGTAGTGAAAAATGGAAAAGTATTACACTGTGGCAGTAAACTTTGGCATATTCATATATATTTTTGCCTGTATGTTCATACTGTATAATTGTTTGTCTAAATCTTACTTTTTCACTCTCTGTCATAAATGGGACAGATTGTAGAAACCATGCCACAGACAGAAGCTGTCACACAATTTTTACAGAAACTGGACAATTTTTATGAAATGGTTGAGGACAGTGAAAATCACAACACTTTGAAGATCATGGATGCACCAAAAATCAATGGAACAGCTCCAGTTAATGGATCTTCAGAGGCTGGTAAGGGGGAAACTTCTGACATGTCACTGACATAGTGGACTAACAGCATAGTACTCTTTTTTTCTTTTTTAGTAGCTCTGCTTATGATTTGATCATTGTCTGACTTAAAAGTGTCTCTGATTTAATGACAGTATTTTTCATGAAACTGTCAGATTTTCATATGCCTTAAGTGTAGTAGGAATTCAATATGAATAGAAGCATTATGAAAAGAAATTCAGTTTGATGTCATGTTTTAAACAACTTGAGAACCATATTTCGAAGCTACGTCATTGCTAGTCACAAATAGAACTGAGCTGAACTTGATATTTAACAGTGATCAAAACATTTACTAGGTGAGCAAAACTGTGAAACAACCATCATTGAAGATTGGGTACAACAGAACATTTTTTTATGTTTTTATTTGACAAAGATGAGCAACATTTGAGTCATTTCTGATTTGATTTACTATGTGGCATAATTGGATTTGATACATAGCATTACAATGACAGAAATGCTTTAAGAATATTTTTGATATGTGGATGACTTGACACTAACAGATGCTGAATCAGAGACAATGAATCATTCCTACAATATGACACAGTTGTTGAAACAAGGCATGAACAGAATGCAGGACAGATCAGGTGTTGTCATGGGAAGACAAGCAGCAGAGATGGCCACAAATGGTAAGTTCTATACATATGTTATCACCCACAATCATTTGACAAAGATTGATTTGGATCAAGAAAATGTGGTATAATGACTTTTATATTTGATATGACTCGGGATTTAGCCCAGTGGCACTAGGTTGAGTGGCAGGGATGAAATAGTTTATTTAAGTCCAGGTGGCTTTGCTCTTAGTCACATTAGAAATGGTAATTAGAATTTGTCATTCATAACTCAGATCAGTGCAGAATACCAAAATATCTACAGGCTAGTTTTATGCTGTTTGTAACATAGAGTAGATGTGGGAATTCTTCATATTGTACTAGAACTTTTAGGTTTTTTCTTCTTCCCCAACCCCGGTCAACCACCACCATCACAGGGCACTCAGCTGGTGGCAGACACTTAGACAGCACTGGAGTCAACGGTGGCCTGGAATCTGAGGAGGAGGAGAGGAGTGGATATGATGATGAAGCTGATGATGAAGGAGAAGAGAATCATTATGCAAGGGGGACAAATGAGGAGTGGGAGGAGGTGGTGGATTTGAAGTTGCCTACTTCTCAAGCTGAGCCTACTAATGACAGCGAGACAGAAAATGAGGAATTTTGTGACACATCAGATGAGCCAGTCGAGGTAAATAATAGCAGCAGTCTAGTTTAAACATGAAATACAGCAATGTGCCATCCATTGTTGTCTTTTAAACTTTATTTTTTTCTCTTGACACTCACAGAGTGAGATTTGACCAGGAACATTGATATGCATGGGTTAGACTGGTCTAGTTTTGGCAGCTTTCAGATGGGGTAACCTCAGAAATCATCCAGTATTTATTTTGGTGGGAGACAACTGTTTTATAGCATTTTGTGTATGTGGTGGAATTGGAGCAACATAGATGGGTGAAAAAATAAAGAGGGAAAAGAGAGAGAGAGAGAGAGTACCATTGGAGATGTCATGCCAGTGCATGTCACTTAACTTAAGGTGGGGAGGGTGGAAAGGGGGATGAGTAGAGACTTTCATTCATCCATTTTGCCCACACTTGTAATTGTACCAGTTTGTATAAAATTAATGTTGTCACTTTCCATCATCTTTCAGCCACTGACTTCCATCTCCTCACATTCCATGGTTGATTGCGTGTCTTCTTTGGCTAAGTCAGCCAACACTTCCACTCCCATTGGTCAGGGAAAATCCGTCCACATTTATCAGCTAATTCCACATTCTGGGGAGACATTTGCTGACAGTTTGTATGTGAACCGCTCCTCTGAAGGTGATCATATCTCAGAATTGGCGTCTTTAATACAGCCAGGGGAGGCGACGCTATTAAATTCCAACAACAGTTTGGATATTTCGGTGTGTCGGGGAGGAGAGGAGCAGGAGCGGTGGAGACAAGGTCAGGGGTCAAGAGGCGGGGCAGTTTCTGGTGACAGAACAGCACAGAGTGGGTCAGGTCAGTGTGGCTCTGTGGATTGGTTTTTAAAAAAAAAGGGGGGGGGGGGCCAGAAGAATAGTTGTTTTTCAAGTAAAACTCCATAAATCTAACAAAGTGATGCCAGTTGGGAGTTTGTTAATATTGTGGAAGTGGCAGGATGTTTGATTTTGCATCCATAATTTGGGGACTTTCTTGCAGGTTCAGATGGTAAAACTGTGTACCATGTGGGATGTGTTCTTGCACGGAAACAAGGCGACTTCCAGGGAAATGAATGATTGATAAATCTTGTGGGTGTTTCAGAGATGTTTGTGGAATATTTTTATTTCTTTTTTTTGTATTTTTCAAGCTTATGTGTCATCTTGTCGAACGTTGTGATGAAAATTGGACAAATTTCAGGTGGAGGAGGAGTAGGCAGTGTGAGTGGGGGTGGAGGTAGCGGTGGTGGTCGTGGTTTGTTCCCTGGTCCTGGAGGTGGGGGCGGTAACCGTTGGACAGGGCCAGGCCAGGAGATGATAGTGTCTGACCTGAATGAGCAAATCGTGGTGACCTTGTTGAGGCTGCAGCATGACATGAGTGATATACTCACGCGACTCAACAGCCTGGAGGCTTTAGTCAAACAGGTAATGTGTGTGTGTATGCTCATACATGTGCGGGGAGGAAGAGATCATGTCTTTGTATTTCTCCTCTCTTTCGCTATGTATGTGTGAATGTGAGCCTGTGCACCAGGTGCAGGGTATAATAAGCCTTGTCCGAAAATATCTAAATGAAGAGACCACAAAAACATTAGTTACATCCCTTATCTTGTCTAGACTGGACTACTGCAATTCACTTTTAGCGGGTATTCATACAAAATTTTTGAATCGTCTACAGGTAATCCAAAATAATGCTGCCAGGGTGATAACCAAATCCAAAAAACGAGATCATATCACACCACTCCTGAAAGAATTGCACTGGCTCCCCGTGAAGCAAAGGATAATTTTTAAAATCTGCATCCTGTGTTTCAAATGTCTGAATGACTCGGCTCCTTCTTATTTACAAGATTTGATAAAACTGTATACACCAGGGAGAAGTTTAAGATCCTCCACTGATTCCACCATGCTAGTGACACCTGTGAAATCATACAGATGTTATGGTGAACGATCATTCACATATATTGGCCCCTTAATGTGGAACAAGTTACCTATGGAACTGAGACAAACAAAATCATTAGTAAGTTTCAAAAGGCAGCTGAAGCATTTTTTGTTCCAGCAGGCTTATTTTTCTTGACTTACCTGAGGGGAGAGAGCATGTGATAGAAGGAGTGAGAATGTGATGGGAAGAGAGAGAGAGGGGGGTGGGGAGAGGGAGTGTGGGAGAGAGAGGAATGAGTTTTTATTACTTGTAAAGCGCATTGAGCATTTATTGGAAATGCGCTATATAAATGTAATTTATTATTATTATTATTATTATTTGAATGAAGCAGGTGGTGATCATGTTGATGACTAATGAAATCTTTGCTGTTTTGTTGTTGTGGTAACACAGGCAACCATGTTGTGCAGGAAATCACTCTACAATAACTCAAGTTATATGAGTAACACCTGGAAATGCTGACAGTGATAGAATTATGAGAGGCAGAGACTTACATACATCTTTCATGGCCTGCTATAAAAGAAAATAAAGAAATGAAATTGTAAGTCAGAATGATTTGATGGCTTCCATGTTTTTGTTCTCTCTGACAGGAACGAGACAAGAAAGCAAAAAAAGCCAAGGTTGGTTCCAAAACTCAGTTCAGTTTTCAATCTTTTTCTTTTCTTTCTTGTTTCCCTCTAGAAATTACAGTGGAACCCTCTTAATAGTCATCTCTTGGGACCAGACCAATTTATACTTATTAACCCTCGTCCCACGTTGAATGAACTCGTCCACGTAACCCCCCATGCGGGGATAGCCAGCAGCCAGTAAGCCAATCGTTCGCGTGTTGCTGATAATCTCGGCGGTCGGGTCAATTGGGTCCTTTTGAACAGATGTATTGTGTTTACTTTAGGATGCAATAATAACAATAGTGGTGGATAAATCGTAAGTGACCCCTCTGATATTTGGATATAAAGTACTTGTGATGATATGCAGTAAGTTCTATTGTTAAATGAAAAGCCCAAAAAGGGAGAATTTTCCTCATTTATATGCCGTTTAACATACGTTTTATCATTTTCCCAAGACCTCTGTGCTTTTTTCTGTCCCTAAGTCAGGCCATTCAGGTGAACAATTATTTTTTAAGCCAGGTGCTTAATTTACTATCCCCACATATTTTGGCATTGCCTTCTCCCTCCTCTACTATGTAAAGCTGCCACTTAGGCGACTATGATGTTAGTTTTAGCAAGAGTTTTGATTGCCATCTTGTAGTGCACATACATATACTGAAAAGCGGTTTAATCAAAGGAGCACAATATCTTTCTAATTACCACATCAAATAAAGACAACGACCAACAACAAAGTCGGTAATTTTCTCCCAATTTTCCCTGATGAAAAACTTACCGACACACACCCTTATGCAGCATGCCCTAGTATTACATCGGAATTCATAATTACAGACATAGAATGGCCCTTTTCTTCTCATTTCACATGTAGACGACAACCAGCATCAAAGTAAAAGTTTCCCCAAGATTTTCCCCAGTTCGACCTTCAGACCGTCAGTACTATTACATGAGTATGATGAATAGTTACAAATAGTTGCATCGTAATGAACGTAATCGGACGACACCATTTTGTTAGATATAGTAGGGATGACGGGATAGATTAGCACGCGAAAATAGTGTGAAAAAAAAAAAACGATAGTTGCGGCAACCGAATAACCAAAACACGAGCAGCACGCTGCCATGCAAAATATTGGCCTCCCGCTGGACTCGGTTTGGAGTATGTAGGCCACAATATTGGCCTCGCGTGTCTTGGGGGCCTCGTTGTGCCTCGAGGCCAATATAGTGGCCTCCCGCAGGACGAGGGTTAAGAGGGTATACTTATTAAAAGAGTTCCAACATAAATAGTTGTTGGATACCCAAACTGTGTTGCACTTGTCTCACATTTTATGTCTATCCCCATCACTCATGGCTGTTTAAATGGCATCAAAAGCGCTATTCTAGTTGCTGACCTACTTTCCACCGGGCACCCACAATGTGGTCATAAATCACTTGTCAGCCGTTTGCACAACCGTGACGCTAGGCTGCTGCCGGCCCAGGCCTGCATAATACGGTTCCATCAATTTCTGCATATCTTTTTACCCTGGTATCTTCTGATCTAGTGATGCTAGAGTCCCCAAGTGAGATCTCATTTTAAACGCCAGTATTTCACCGACAAGCCTATATAGCTTTTGCTCGCTACTTTTCAAAGTTGTTGATTTTATTGACTGATATTTCAGTGCATGTTTTTAAGAGTTTGAAATTTGATTTTCAACATTAATTGAATTTGATCATCAATATTTTGCCCCTGCCCTCAAGGATTTCAATGTAAAGTCAATATTTTTATAGTACAGAGGTTAATCACTGACCTTTGCAAGTTTGGTATATGTATCGTTTCTGTGTGATTTTCTACGATTTTTAAAAGAACTCCTGTGCAAGTTAATCGAGATGCTCCTGTACTGTGTCATTTCTGGTCCCTTAACATTTGCAGTTCATGTGATAACATTGCTAAATGGAGCGTCGCGGAGGACATTTGCATGTAGAGCGGCTCCATGAACTGTGTAGGACCTGGGCTGGGATGACACTGATCAAAAAACAAAAACGTCGAAAACGAAAAGCGATCACAGACAACGACAATGCAAGTGACATTTCGCTTGTTCTTGTTATGCTGTTTCCCCCATACAAGGACTTGTTGCAGACTACTATCCAAACACAACACGCACACACATGATACACGGGCAACCTATTTTTTTGGATACCACTACATGTATTTTTTTCTTTAAAGAGGCGACGGCACCAAAGCAGTAAGACCTCTAAGATGAACTACTGCCCACGATTCCTGTCATGTATACTGTATTCACCTAGTGTGTAGTCATGGCAGGGCCACTCACTAAACATGAGTTGTGACGTCATCAATCGATAAAGACATGACCTGTACATGTACTTAAGTCAACGTATAAAGACTGAAGGCCTCCTACTTCATGCGTTATCCCACCTGGCATAATTCAGTACGGGAGGACACAACATCAATACAAACCATTGTGCATACAATACAGGACACAACTGATGATCGCATAACGGGAATCAGAGCAAACTACATTACAAGACATTTTCGGCCCATTAATGGCCGATAGTTCAATATGCGAGGACACAGCAACACTAATATTAAACACACCATCAAGTTGAGAATGACCGTCATCTAGCATCCTTTATGAGGCAAAGCTGAGCCTCTCTATTGCTACATCAACACACACAAACCAATAAGGCTTATGAAAGATGACAACAGAGCACCTGCATTTAAACATGACAAGTTATTTTCACAGTCACTTAAATTGTCGCCAACATGGCCACCCACAGAAGTAGAACAAAAACCGAACACATATTTTGTTAGGAGACAACTGAACAATTCTAAGACAAACGTTATCGAATGCAAGACAGGATTAAACCACATAAAACTATTAAGAAAACTTATAAAATGTAACGGGAAATGGCCATCAACCTCAGATATCTCGGTATTGAATAACTATACAAGGATGCGGTCAAGTGAGTTTTGAAATTTAACCTGTTTCTCATGTTGTATGCAGATTTCATAATAATCGTTGGAGGCACGAAATTTATGAACAGTATACTAATTTGTGAAAATACTGTATAAATGTATGCCTTTATATCTCTATTATGGTATTCAGTACATCTTTACAGTTCGTTGTAGACATTGATAATATATTAAAAAATTAGTATATATGTTTGTGAAAGTTTGGCTAGTGGAACGGTTTGGTCATAAGACTGCTTTGATTACCAAAAAAAAAAACAGCGAGTTAAAAGTGCTACATGGGCTGTGGAAAACCCCCTTTAAAAACAGCTCGCTGGCCCAGTCAGCGAGGTTTGTGGCCGCATTGGGTTACCGGTGGCGGGGTAGGCCACTCGACTGGGATAGGCAACTAGAATAACGCCTGTTAACAGGCATGTACTGTGCATGTCTTTCCCTCCACTCACTCACTGTGCTTTTCTCTCTCTCTCTCTCTCTCTCTCTCTCTCTCTCTCTCTCAGTATCTTGCTCTGTAATACACACACATATACCTAGAGTTCAGTGTTAGCCATGTTTGTCAGTAAATAGTTTCATGCATGATTGATACTGTTATGTTCTTCCTGTCACAGGGGGGCTGGTGGTCATTTCCTGACCTATCTGTCAGGTCAGCATTGATCATTATTCTCTGGCCTGTCTTCCTACAAGTCATCATTACATACTTCAGTCGAAGACACAGGTGAGAAATGTGTACATACTTTATTCAAAGCTGCGGATGAGAAGTATCATTCTCACTTATTTCCCAACCTCTTTTATCTTAATTTCCTCCATCCATTCCTCACTCCATCATTCCATTTTTACTGTTGGTGAAAGTTTTACGTTTCACTCCATTAATTCTTTACACAACAACAAGTTAGAATGACTTTATGCAGATTCTAGAGTGGATAGATAGTACAGGTCACAATCAAATATCAACAGGTACAGAGCACAGTCTTTGTCATATTCTACTGGAGCATTTGACCAAAGGCAGTATGATAGATATAATAAGTTTGAATAAGCCAGCAGATCATTGTGGGCATTCATTTACATCTCAGAAGAAGTCATGCAAAGAACCACACAAGTGCCTGGTCTACACGTATGCCCAGGTTAAGAATTTATCGGTAACACAAATCTGTAGTCCAAAGTACAGTGGAACCCCCATAATAAGACCAGACCAGTGTGTACTTATTAACAGGGTAAAACAAGATGCTATGTTCTGCGCTAATCCCCCACCCACCTCTACAGAAAAAACCACAGGTCTGTGGCAATGTGTTTACTCCAGTTGTAACTGGGCTGCAATGACACTAAGGCAAATTTCCCAGTGAGATCAAAGAACTAAACAGAAATACAAAAAAATTTATACCCAATGTCTCACTATTCCAGTAAAAAGGGCAAATAACATGGTCAGGAATATTCTGTACCCATTGTTTTTTATTAGCATGGTCACCTGCCTTGTTAATACATGATCTACTCCAATGTAATATGAAAATGATGGCAGATCTTGGCCTTCATATCATACTAATTTGTTTTCTTTTGCTGACAGTATTTATGTTTCTAGTGAATTACAAGATGGAATCAGATGCAAAAAAAAAAATCACCCCAAAAACAAGTGTGTTTCCAGTGGTTTGCTGTACTACTGTAACATTCAATGAATGTGAACAGACTGGCCGTATGGTAGCTAAAGCCCAGCATAGACAATGAGAACGTGACTGGTAGTGAAAAGACAATGCACAATACATATCTGATGAAGCTGCCTGGTACTGGTGTGACAGATAATGGGGTAGGGGCCCTATGAGGGGACAGTCTGTTTATCTGCTGGGCTTGGCATCTGTTGGAGGCGCAAGTTTGAAAATTTGCGTTTCTTTTAACCTCAGGGTAAAGGATTGTAAGGAGGTACACAGATGCAATTGATGGCCTATGGAGTTGCATACATTATGTACATACTCTTTGGGGGGGGGGGGGTGTCATTCCAGCACATGAAGTGTACATTATTCCCCACCCCCCAAAGTGTACATGGCCCCATGCCTGGGAAACGTACATGTGCTGATTTTGATTTTTTTTTATATTTCAAACAATAAAAATTGTTGGATTGTGAACAAAAATTGAGTATAGGCTGTCTGTCTAATGAAACAGTCAAGCAATCCAAGCAATCTGCTTAGTGTTTAAAAACATCAAGGCCTTATAATGGACATTTGCCATTCAAGTAAGCCTTACAGGAAGGGGGAGCAGGTATTGGAAATATGAAAAGCATGTGAAGGGGAGGGTAAAAAGTGGCCAAAATCCAGCGTTAGTATGTTATGGATGGCCTCTATCAGGAATACCAAAACTTTTCAGTTGCCCGTAGAAGGTATTGAAATAGGCCGGACACTTCTATCAAAAAAGAGAAGAAGTTCAAAGTATTACAGAGGCCTACACAGGGAAGGGACAAGATGGACTGAGAGAGAGAGTCTAGGGCCCATGCAATTCAGTCATTGGTGTATGAGTTGTGGGAGGAAGGTACTCTGTAAATAGTTTGGGACCATGAAGTGTACACCCAATGAGCTGGTATGCGTATTACAGTATACTTATTAAATGTACTTGAGTTACGGAGAACAAAAAAACAAAGTATATGGGACTGAGGAGATGTATAGTTAATAAATGGGATTGTGCATTAAACGAGAATGTATTAACTCTCACCCTGTGCGCGACGGCTTAAAGCCCATTGTCCGGTCAGCCACCTTACTCACGGAGAATCTTATCTGGGGTCACTGACCCTTGCCGCTATAATGATGACCACATACGCTGTCCACCTGGTTCGGTTTGTATTGATCGGTATGAAAACATTCGCTGCTATGCCTTATCACGCTTGATAATGAATTAACCAGCAAAACCTTAGTCTGTCAGTCTCTAACCAATGATCTGACTTATGATACCAAACTGGCAGCTGTAGTTTTCGTGAGAACGAAGCATGATAACTAGCCACGCCCTCCCAAGCCCTACACAAATGGTTTCATCCTGATTGACACATACTGATAAACCAATGTGGGCATTTGGGCCAAAGATTATTTCAGAGCTTGTTTCTGATTGGTTCTTAGATACAGACAACTCCAGATGATGGTCAGCTTGTGAGAAAATGAGATAATATTGCAAATTTGTTGAGCAACAGTTCGCATGTCGTTGTTACATCATTTGAAAGTGTGGGGAGAGCCTTTGAAAGCTTAGTCCTTGTGATTCCGACCAGTGGTTCACTGGTTAACATGTCCATGTCACAATGCCTTTGATTTAGAAGAGATACAGTGAACAATAAGACGGTGGTTACATCTCAAAAAGGTCAGTGACCCGATGTGTGAAAATACAGCATGCTCGTGACGCGGCCAGCTTGACCTTGCCGACTAAAGCCGCCCGTGCGGAGTGAGCGCTTGTGAGTCGATACCGACATTTACCGCCCTGCGCAGGGTGAGGGTTAAGTGGATTCCACTGTGCAAATGTATAAGTAGCTTAAATTTGTCATTTTGTCTATTTCTGTGTGACTTCTTTTATTTGTCCTTTTTCAGAAAACTTGGCAGATAGAACTTCTTTCCCTACAAACTCCACTGTATGCTGAACTGTTGAGTTGAGGTAGAGGCTATCCACATTTAACATATTTGTCATCTGGCCAGATCAGTGGAGATGGTTCAAGCAGAGATGTAAAATTTCCAGATTTTAGTCTATTCTAGTTTTTTCAGATATTTGAATTTGCAATACATAAAGTATGATTTTATTTGACAGTTTTTAATGAAATTTCAACAATAGGAAATGGTAAAGTATACATAAAAATAACTTCTGGAAAATAAAACAGGAAACACACAAAACTTGAAATGGCATCTAGCCTGGAACAATGTCCAAACATTTCTGTGACTTGCCAGTGCCACACGTGTATGGTTTTATTTGACCCCTACCATCGTTCTGACATTCACAGATTGAGTCACTTTCATCTGTATTGCTGCCATCCAAATTCAACTCATGTGTCTGCACATGTCAGTCTAACATGGATACAAGAAAAATGACTTGATACAGTGTAACTGCAATTTGTTTTGGTGTGTTGAAATCAGTGCAATAACAGTGTTTGTGTAAGAGAGAGAGAGAGATCATCTTAGACTAATTTATGAACAAACAAAACAAAGACCGTAAAGGTAGAAACAACCATAGTGACCTAGCTCAGTATTGGATTTGGTGGAGGTCTTTAAATTGCTAGAGTTGGAACTGGCCATGTTTGAAATTGTTCCAGTATCAGTGATGGCATGATTTTGTCAGATAGAAACATGAGGAAATTGAAAAGGAAAAATCACGAAATACACTCTTGAATGAAGTGCCATGCAAGAAGACATGAAATTCCCTAAAATTTAGGAATAATGAGAAAGTTGTCATTTTACATAGCTCCCAGTCTAAATTTGCAATATTGATATACATTTTATAAATTGATAAACCCATTAGAGAAATGAAGTGTGTCATCATTGTGCAGTCACCATTTTTCTATTCTAACTTCAGCTATTCTTTACCGGCAAATGTGGCTGGAGCTCCGCTGCAGTATATTCTTACAGGTGGAAGTGGTCAGATTACAGGTGTGTTTCACTTTGCCGGTTATTCAAACATTCCAGATTTGGATTGTGTCGAAAAGGTTTAGCATTTCCTGGTATGAGTTGATCCACAGGCCATAATGTACATCATGTTTTTTGTTGTATTTTTTATCGTCCTCTGAACTCTCCATGATTTCTTGTGATTTTTGAACAAATTTGCTCTGTCAGATTAGAGCAAACGTGTTTTGTAAACTGTGGTTTATATCATTTCAGTTTTGAGAGGGAGATGGCGTCACTTCAGCCTGATTTAATCTCTCAGTTTCATTTAAAAGAGTCAGTGGACCAGTGCGCGACCAGCCCGCGGTGTGGCTAGATCGCACAGCTGATCTCGGGCTCGTTTGAGCTGTTCATAAATTTTACAGTGATTTCCCCTTGGCCGATACATGAAGTACTGCTTCCGCTGTAGAATTCCCGCCATTTTCTACATGTGATTTCAGTCATCAAAGTTCCACCTCAACAAAACATTGCCTTGGAAAAAATTTGGTGAGTTTCTTAACTACTACTATAGTGACTTCATTATTCTTATTCGTAGTTCTTATATCGACATATAGGTCAGTAGGTGCCATTTCATTGGTTTCCTTTGCACAAAACTCGCGTGATGCTTAAGATAGAAGAGATAGGGTGGTGGCCGCAGCTAGGGCAGGCAAAAATTTATGTCTGACCATCTGCATCCAGAATGGCCACACCCAAGGCAGACAACATAAACATGGGGTCTGGTTGCGGCCAAGATCAGGGCTAAATAATAAAGCACACACAGATATTGCTACGTCAATAGGTAGTCCAAACTGGACCGCTAAAGGGGCGAAATCCCGTTTTGGCATAATTGTAGGCCAACATTACAAGGCTATTACTGTTGTGCATTTATGTGAAACGCCATGTATCCTACATCAAAATAAAGTTCAATCTTTCCTCTGACAAAATACACTTCCTTTTGCATTGTTTAATGTGTTAAGCTGTGTGTTTTTATAGCTTGAACAGGACATAGTCTTGCCGTTTTCGCTCTGAGCTGCGCGCACTGAATTGACTCCCTCATAACAAAGGGTCACAGCGCATCGATCTGATGTAGCGCACGTGTTTGAAAATAAGTCACATAGAAAGCCAGATAAATGAGGTTTAATTCAATGTATTTTTTCATCGCGGTTTAAGTTGAAATTCTTTTGAAAATCATTTGTTGAAAAGTTTGTAGACCGAGAAACTAGCGGAAACGTTTATTGATCAGGATCAAAATAATATGCAAATAAACATCAGCCTTTATATTATAACGGGATGCCAAGGTGAGACATGGGGCATGTTTCAGAGCGAAGCGCTCGAAAAAAATTAAGTGTAGTGTACACCCCCTTGATTTGGATACTGAGAATTTTTAATGCTGTGGCTCAATAAACCGTCACTTTGTGGGCGGTCAAAGTTGGCTTCGCGGCTGATGACACAATTACCACAAATTTTTAAAAATTGAAAATGCCACAACTTTCTTAGATATGGAGATACAAAGTTGGTATCAAAATTCCTAGAATACTGAGATCTATCCATTGGAAGACAAAACTTATTGAAATAGCGACTTTCCAAAATCAGTTTGAGGTACCTAATGTCAATGCATTGCAGATTTATCGAAAATTCTAGATCTAGATCTGGATTAAGATTGAATCTAGGTCTAGTGACACAAATCTGGCTTTTTTTTTTTTGACAGACACAGTGGCTGCTAATTCAGAGAGAAAATGGACCCAGAAATCGTTGGAGAACGCCATAGAAGAAGTGAAGAGAGGACTTGGTAAACGGAAGGCAGCTGAGAAGTATGGGATCCCTTGGTCGACTTCCTGTGACAAGCTCTCTGGGAGACAAAAATTGGATGGAACAGCGCCTCAGACATACCTGACTCCACAAGAAGAAGAGGAAATCATTATCTACCTCAAGGGGCGAGTGAGCGGGCATTCGGGAGAAGTAAAAAAGACCTCCTGGTGGCAGTTCAAGAAATGCTGAACTGCAAACTGCAGAATAAGGGAGACAAAATGGCCGAACAATAAACCATCAAACAAGTGGCTGTTCACTAAACGCCACCCTGCATTGGTCTTCAGAAAATCCCATAAACTTGGCAAAAGAAAGGGTGGTCACAAAAGAGTCCATTTTGAAGTGTTTCACTGACTTCACTGAGTGTTGAAGAGTCATGATCCAGCCATTTTGCTTGAACCACAGCAAATGTACAATTGTGATGAATCAGGTTTTAGTATTTGATTCCACAACTGGAAAAGTCATCATTTGTTGGAACAAAATTTGTGTACCAGCTGGGCACTGAGCAGAAGACGTTGACCACTGCTCCCTGCTGCTGCAGTGCAAGTGGACACTTCGTCTGGCCTGCCCTGGTCTATCCAGGGACACAGTTCAGAGGGTTTAGGGGGCCTTCTTCTTCAAAGAGTCATTCATCACTAAGTCAAAGAATGTTTGGACAAATCAAGAAGTATTTGTCCAATGGCTCGAAATAGTCTTCATACCGCAAACTAATATGATGGCTAAGCCCCTGGTGCTACTTGTTGATGGCCATGTGAGCCACTAGTCAGTCCAAGCTGCACAACTCTGTCGTAAAAACGGGATAATACTGTACCCTCTACGGCCACATGCATCACACATTGTGTAACCCTTGGATGTGGGGGTATTCAAAATGATGAAGGCAGAATTCCATAAAGCTGTTAAGAAACACAACGAGGTGTAAATAATCACTAAAGGGACATTTGCTCCAGTCTTTAACTCTTTTAGGCCGTAACAACACTCCCAGCGTTCACCGTGACAGTCATTTTGCCGTAAGAATGCTGCCAGCGATCGTCGCAGTTCAGTCCACTTTTGTTTTGTTAATTATCCGAAATGCGGATGTTGCGAAGCGTTGGCAATCATTTAGAAGTGAAAAGCTGAAAGGAAAACTGCAATCATCAAATTATCTTGAACTTGTGATTTTTCTGCGAGATATCATTGATTTTTGTGAATCTTTTCAATTTTTTGGACGACACCAGTGACCTCGCTAAAATGCCCATAGAAACCTTCAAAATGGACATAATTGAACCCTGTAAGGACCTCCCTATTCATAATTGAATTAACTGCAAAGAATAACCAGTCCTGGAGTAAAATACAGTGGATTATCTAAAAAATTGTGGTGAGTTACATAAATGTGTGTTGTTTTTTTTCACCGTTTCACTTTTTCTTCATTTTTCTCACTCTTACAGTTACACTTACCACACACATCAAAATGCACAACAAACACTATATTTGGTATATAACATGTACATTATGCACATATTTTTATTTTTTGTGATTTTTTAAAAAAAATGGGTGGTCTGCTAAAATCCACGCTTGGAAAAAATTCCAGCCATAAGGAGGCATACGAGAACCTTGTGGCTAGGAACCTTGCTGCCTCGGCCTTTTGAAACAGTGGTCTGTTTCCTCGGGTACATCAAATATAGAGAGGAACAAGGTTCTCCCAAGTAATGCAGTGTCGTTCGTAGACACAAATGGAAACCAGAACATAAACAATGAGGGAAACGAAAATAAGAACAAAGCCCCTGCTGAAGAAACCAGCACCACTGATCTCAACAGTGACACACTTTCTACTTTTGCTCAACCTCCCGCAGACACTGGCGCACAACCCAATGCCTCGACATGTGTCATATCCAGCACCACTCATGTCGACAATGACACCGTTTTTTCATCCCACCAAATTCAAGCTACATCTGTTCAGCCTGTCGCAGGCACAAGCAACACAACCCAATTCCTTGACTGATGTGTCATCCAACCTCAGAAAGTTTGGTATGATCTGTGGACAGCTTGATAGTGCCACAGTGGATCTTTATTTTCAAAGGCTTGAAAAGGGATATGATTGTGAGGATCCAGTGTATTCTCGTATTCTCTGTGGCGCCAGTACCAAGTCATCTTGTCACAGAGCCATATAAGATAAGATAAGATAAGATAAATTTTATTCGTCCTTGTACAAGGAAATTTGTTTTGATCATTGAATACATAACAATACAGTTACAGAAGCAGAAAGTATGATACATAGCGAGCACACACACATATATACACACACACTGATAAATTAACTAAATTAACAAAATTAACAGTGCACACAATATGCTTCCCTAACTAAAACACATTGACCTGACACGCAGGACATAATTCAACTGTGCACAGATTACGATCAAGATGACGACATTATTGTAACATCCTAGTTGATGATGGAATAAACGATTTAAAGTAGCGCTCAGTTTTAGTTTTCTTTGACAACAGCCTTAAACTTCTTACAGATCTTATATATTCCTTGTTCAGGGGATGTTGGGGGTCATTTATAATAATATTAGCTTTTTTAATACAAGCACCAGTGTACAGCTCATCAAAATATGGCAGATCACAGATACAAATTTTTGATGCTTTTTTAATTAAATTATTGATCTTATTTTTATCTTTTTGTAAGATGTTTCCTCCCCAACAGACAACTCCATACATCAAAACGCTCTGAATAGCCATGGTGTAAAATATTTTCAGAATGCTTTTGCTAACTTTTAAAAAGCAGAGCTTTCTGAGGAAATACATGCGCTGGTTGGCTTTCTTGTATACATATGTTACATGCGCATGCCAGTTAAGCAATGAATCAATAGTAATGCCAAGATATTTGGCCTCTGTGACAATTTCAACCTCTTCATTGTTGATAGTAAGAGGGCAAACAGGATCGTTGTTATTTTTCCTAAAGTCAAAAACAAGCTCTTTTGTTTTCTTAACATTCAGTAGAAGATAGTTGTTATTACACCAACAATGAAAGGATTGTACAATGTTAGAATATTCATGGCCAGAGTTAGGTAAAAGGCCTAAAATAGCAGAGTCGTCGGCAAATTTAAGAAGGTAAACGTTGTTGTGTGTCACAGTGAAATCATTTGTATACAATGTATACAAGGCAGGTGACAGCACGCAGCCTTGTGGCGCTCCTGTGTTTGTTGTGAGTAATTTGGAAAATGTGTTGTTTATATCCACAAACTGGCTTCTCTGTGTTAGAACAACAGTGACGGAACACAAGGAACCTGAACCTCCCTCCAAAGATCCCCTAACTAAAATGCCCTGCCTCATCAGTGGCCAAGAGTTCATTGATTGCCTGATTGACAAAGAACAAAAACAAAAAGATGAAGAGGCAAGAAAAGCCAAATGGAAAGATGACATGGAAGTCATCAAGAAAAACCATGCACTCATGGAGTGCAGAAGACAAAAAAAAAAGAGGAAAGAGAAACGCAGAGACAAGAAAAGGAAGCTCAGAGAGAAAACAGAACGAGGGAATTGGAGGAAAAAGGCGGAAGAAAGAGGAGGAAAAGAAGGAAAGGATTGGAGGGAAGAAGTTAAAAGGCAAGGGGAAGAAAAAACAGCCATGCAGTTAAATTGTGACTCAGAGATGATACTGGATGATGACGAGGATTTAGACTTTTGTCTGATGGACATGGAGGAGTCTGTGGATGTGGAGCTATGGTTGGAAGAACTGGAGAGACAGGAGTTGGGAGGAGAAACGACACAGATAGTAGGTACATGTGCAAGAAATGGTTAGGCCTGAGGTCAGAAGTAGACATGGCTGCTGCTGGAGAAGGGAAAGGAGTATTGGAGTCACAGGCTAAAGCTGTAGATCTTTAGTGCGTTGTGGATGAGTCTGGAGATTCAAAGGGGGTGCACAGAGGTTTGGACCAGATGTTGACAAGAGAGATGGAAATAAGGATAACAGGGTGAAGGTCTGGAGATGAGTAACCCAGGATGCTCCATTTGGATTGTTTTCTACTGGAGATTTTGCTGTCCATTTTTGTGTTCTAGGTCTGTTTCCTGCAAATAGAGCACGATCCAAATTTTGATGCACTTTTGATACATGTAATTGTTGCTGGCCTACTTAACTCAGTGTCTTTTTTTTTTTTGTTTCCTTCATAATAATACTTCGTTGATGTTGAGCTTTGCATTTTATTCCCATTGATTCAATCAAAGCTGTTCTTGTTCATATGAAATTGTTGAAGTGAATGTGAACCTGCTTTTGGACTTTCCATTAGATAGGCCTCTACTTTCCTGATTGTTCTTGTTGTTACACTTCTCCCTTCACCTTGATGTTATTATAGTTGACGTCATGATTGTTCATAATATATATTCATTAAAGTTTCCACAAGCAAGAAGGTCCATCTCTGTCACTTCTTTTGATGACATTTTTGTGAGATTGAGATTATAACACTCCTTGCGACCACTTAAACATATAGGTCACACTGTTGGCCGCATGTAGGTCACGTGACCAGATTTATGGCTCTCAGCGGGCGGTGCCTAGGGCAGCTGGCCGCAAAGTGGTACCTTGGAGTTTGACAAAAAGTGCCACCTAATTCAATACAACGGCTTCTTTCATCCTACCGGCCAGTCCATGTCCTTCCTGCGACCTTTCTGGATATGGAAATGGTATACGGTATTGGAATTGATCTCAACTCACAAACAAAGAAATTATGACAATGTGTTCGCTCATGGCCGCAAGTGGTCCACTGACTCCATGCATCGTTGAAACATGGGGGTAGTGACACCTTTCTGGTTTTTTTGTTTTTTTAATTGTTTTTTCTTCAGCTAGTTGAAATTTCATATTGGGTTCACTGCATGTCTTATCATTTTTCAGACGAAAATGTGGACTTGGTTTATGTCAAACAATTTTACTTCCATTTTAGTCGTGTGGGTTCATGTGTATGTTACCCTGTTTTCATGTGATGTACTTTTGTAATACTCAAGGAAATAGGAATTGATGAAGGTGTGAATTATACATGAAAGTCTAGTCTCATGACCTGACCTGGTGAAATAGAGACAATGCTCAAAGTCTTGAATGATCTGGTTGTTTGTGTTGAGAAATTTATTTTGGGGAATTTTATGTACCATGTATGACTGGAGTTGAAATCTGAACTTTGATTTTGAATTGCCCAAGTATGTTTTGCAGGCATTTGAGACATTTTTGTGGTGTTTCATGTGTAGGAGACTAATATTATCTTTATCAGATTTTATTAAGTAAGAAGAGGGAATCTGCACAAGTTTAACTGGGTGCCAAAAGTGTCAAACAGTTTCATCATCCAAGGCTATTGGCTTGTGATGTCATTGCTCTTCAGTTGTACCAAGGCTGAAAGTGAAATCAGAGTATTTTTCCTTAGTTGTCCATGGAAACAAAATCCTGCAAACAGAACACCCAACATGAACATGAACTTGTATTCTTTGGTTAAGTAAACATACAACTCACAAATGAGCACTTTATAACATGAAATGTGATCAAGTATTGTCGCAGGCCAATCAATCAGTTCTGTCTAGGCCTAAGTACAGGGGAACACTGTAAAAGAGACATTGGGTTTATGATTCCCATGCGTCAGTAGTGCTGGCAACCGGCAGATGAATAAATTACCTGAGGCATGAGGATTGCAGTGAGAATTTTGGGCCTACCAGATTTTTCTGAGGAACTTTCATCCTAGAGTAGTACATACAGCGCTGGTTCTGTAGATTTCATTAGTGATACAGATAATTACATTAGATAACAGGGATAACTTTGACGTTTCGTAAATGTGGATCAGGCAAGAGTAACTGGCACCAGTGGACTGTCTTTGTAACTCAGGGATGGTTTGGGACATCAATGTATTACTCCATGAATATTATTATTATTGACCAGAATTTAAGACCAAGTGTTGTTTATGTTGGTCTCCAAATAGTGATTGTGGTGCTGTTCAACAGATATCATTGAGAATTTTAACAGATTACTGTGTCATTATTCATATTCTCCGTGTACAGACCAATAAATCAGATTTACCTCACTGCTTGTCAGGATTCCATACTCATATTTAGAAAAAAAAATTTTGTTTTGTTTCTTTGGTGTATGTGTGCATGGATACATTTGTGTGTGTGACAGACTGACGCAGAAGTTTAATGGAGCGGGGGGGGGGGGGGAGGTGGATTCAATCATAGGGTATGGTTTATCTTGCCGAAAGATAGACTTTATTTAGGTTGCTTTTTTACCAAATTTTCACACAGTCAGCTTTATGCTTCTTTCATTTTATAAGCTGCCATAAAAAGGTGGATCAGAAGCATTTTTCTCACTCTTTATTAAAGTTTTTGTTTTTAATAATAATGCATCCTTGAAGACCAAAGGTATTTTACTTTTATGGAGTTGTTGCCAAGGTGAAAGTTCGCTTGTACATTGTCATTTGTTTGCTTTCATTTATGGCTCATTTTTGACTTAACATTTGCCCTGTGACTGGGAAGTTGAGCAGGACTAGGCTAGCCACAGGGCTGGATCTGGCATTTGTTTTTGTCCTAGTTAAACATTTATTGCAGGTGGAGTAAAACTGGAGGGGTTTTTCAAATGAAACATTTGATCCAATGACTACATTGTGTGGACCTGGTGCTGCTGCCCTGACAGGGAGTGATGAGCGAGGAGTTCAGTAGATGGTGTTAAGTGTGTTATCATTCTCCACAAGTTCAGATGGACCACCAGGCGTCTTAAAATGATGAAAAATGATTAAAATGAAATGATAATTTATTCTGGAACACAAGACAGGAGTGAAACTCAGGTTTCTAAGTTGCGGCCAGGGGCGAAGCGTGGCCCTCTGCCGGTAATCAGAATTTAAGCTAGAGATCCTTATAATAGGACCTATCGCTACATCATATTTACATAATTATAAATGCAGCGACTAAAACGTTGAAACGGGTGCAAGGCATTGCAAAATCTAAAGAGCGGACATGGAGCTATTAATAACCTCCATGAGAGCGGACCATTCTCGTCAACAGGACAGGAATGCAATTTACAAGCCAAACTAATCTGAAAATACCATTCATTTATACTAACAGACTTATAAACGCATATTTTTCATCCATTTTTAAAAATATAATTTGAACGGCAAGTTTTCATTGTCATATATATTCATTGCCAGAGATTTTGTTATTCTACGATCTCATAAAGTTTCTCGAAAATGACCCATTAACATTAAATGGCAGAAAGTGCTTAACTGGCATCTCTGTGACACAACAATGTGCAGCGATCTCGGAGAAGTGGCTATCTGCCGTTGCGGTAGGTTCGCTCGACCTATCAAGTGAAGTGATGTTCTTGATAGTTGCGTTCGACTGATTTTTATCACAGTTGTTATCTAGACTCTATTATTATGCTTTGATAGCTCTTACTGTGCGTGGAGTAAATTATTCTTAGATTATCTCAAACAAACAAAAAATCCACACAAACTCTTTCACTACCCTTTACCTTTCTAGGATGAAAACGACCGCATAGTGAAAAACATGCATAAATCGGTAAAATCAGGTCAATTTTTTTATTTTTAAACCTATTTTTATCCCCCACCATTCTGCTGTCTGCGGGGCCGCGTCGACGAATACAGGCAATGCTCAAGATAGGTTCTGGGTATAGTCAAGTCTTTCGCCTTTGTTAATCACTGATTATGGACCAGTTCATAAGGTGTAGGTCCCTATAAAGGTGCTTTTCGGTGAGGGGTGTTGGATTATATAACAAACGCAAATAGCGAGGTAGAATTGAATGCTGAACTGACTAAAAGGGAGAGAGTTGGGCTCGATCTGGAAAGCACAGTAATTCTATAATTAATATTCGAAGGGTAATCACTGATAATTTGATTATGAGGAAGCCTCGCCTCTGGTTGCGGCATAAGTCAGGCTGGACAAAATATGAATATTGCAAACAGTTATGAATTATAACAATATATGGCTGCCATAATTTATCCTGTGCATATTTTTTTTTCACCAGCTCAAAAATCACAGAAATTGTGATCTCTGTCTTCTTATTGGGAATCATTCCTTAGGGAATGCTGAATGAAACCATTGTGTGCTGGTGTCAATGATAGGAATTATATATATTTACTTTTATGAGAAATCAGTTCTTTGCATTATATATACATGTAGGCCTGTTATTCTCTTGTGTTCATAGTGTGCTGGTACGGTATGTCTATGAATGAATTTCCCTGCACAAATGGACAGTCTGAAGGATGTGTGGTTTGAAGGGTACTCATATATGGCCTTTAGCGTCTTTACAGACGGTCTTAGCAGCTAGAATATTCACTTTCACTTTGACTGACAGCTTCTCTCGTGGCTTATTCTACCAATGTTTGACCCGAGAGTGCGATGGCAGTGATTGCAGGTCAGTCTTTTGGGTTCACTTTGGCGAGTGTTTTCATTCCGCCTCTGTCGTTTTGTCAGGTATGTTTCTTTTGCCTTGAAGTCTATTGCGAGCGTGCCACTGCGCAATTTTTGTCTCCATCTGCTTCGATCATTTGCAAGGTTCTCCCATTCATTGGGGTCGATGTTGAATGCTTTCATCGTGACCTTGCAAGTGTCTTTGAATCGCAGATGTGGCCTACCTCTGGGTCGGTTGCCAGTAGCAAGTTCCCCGTAGAGAATTTGTCTGGGGATGCGATCATTTTCCATACGGTGGAGATGTCCAAGCCACCGCAGTCTTTTTTTGCCTAGGAGAGCCTGAGTTGATGGAATGTTGGCTCGGCTCAGAACTTCGATATTTGAGATCCTGTCTTGCCACTTGATCTTGAGAATTTTGCGTAGGCAGCGCAGGTGGAAGGAGTTGAGGGATCTTTCATGTTTGGAGTAGGTGGTCCATGTCTCTGAGCCATACAGCAGGGTGCTTAGGACGCAAGTTTGGTACACGAGTACCTTTGTTTTGATGGTCAGCTTGCTATTGTTCCACACCCTTTTTGAGAGTTTGCCAAAAGCTGTGGCCGCCTTTCCTATTCTGGCATTTATTTCAGTTGTTATGTCTGTGCTACCACTGATGGTTGAGCCTAGGTAGCAGAATTTTCCCACTTGCTCCAGAGGAGAGCCATTCAGCATGATTGGGTTGGGATTTCTCAAGCCTTGTGTCAAAACTACAGTTTTTGAGACACTGATCTTTAGCATGAATTTGTCACAGGCTTTGGCAAGGCTATTGATGAGAGCCTGGAGCGTGGTTTCATCGTGGGCCACGATTGCAGCATCATCTGCGAAGAGGAGCTCTTGTAACATAATATGCTCTGTACGAGATTTTGCTTTTAGTCTGGCAACATTAAAAATGGAGCCGTCCACTCTGGTGTTAATAAGTACTCCACCTGAACATCGACCAAAGGCATTCTTGAGTAGGGCTGCAAAATATATACCAAATAAGGTAGGAGCAAGAACACATCCCTGCTTCACACCGCTGTTTACAGCAAATGAATTGGATGTGCAGCCCTCAAAGTTGACACATGCCCTCATGTCAGTGTGGAAGGATGCAATAAGTTTTAGCAATGTTGGTGGACAGCCTATGGATTTAAGGACTGCATACAGGCCAGATCGGCTTACGGTGTCGAAAGCCTTTGTTAGGTCCACAAAGTATGTTATAAGCGGCCTGTTTTGTTCTTTACATTTTTCTTGGATTTGCCGAAGTGCAAATATCATGTCAATAGTTGATCGTTTGCTTCGAAAGCCACATTGTGTTTCTGGTAAGACTTTTTCCGCCAGTTGTTGAAGGCGGCAGTGGATGACGCGAGCAAAAGCCTTTCCAGTAATGCTGAGGAGGGATATGCCTCGATAGTTGTTGCAGTCGCCTTTGTCTCCTTTGTTCTTGTAAAATGTGACAATTTTGGCGTCTCTCATATCATGTGGTATCACGCCTTCTTTCCAACACTGCAGTAACAGATTATACAGGTGTGGTAATAGTGGGCCTTTTAGGTCTTTTAATACCTCTGCAGGAATGTTGTCACTTCCTGTGGCTTTTCCAGCAGACAGGTGGTCGATTGCATTGGAAAGCTCGACTAAGGAAGGTTCAGCGTCAAGTTCGGCCATTATTGGCAGTTTTTGGAGGTGTTCCTCAAAATCTGGTGGAATATTTTTCTCAGTTGAATACAACAGAGAGTAATGCTCTACCCACCTGTTCAGTTGTTCATTTTTATCTGTGATGGGTTCACCATTTACAGACTTAAGTGGGGCGCTTTTGGTGATGATTGGCCCAAGAGCTACTTTCATCTGACTAAAGGCGGTTTTCATATCTCCCTTTTCATTTGCCTCTTGTATGCTGTTACACAAGTCTGTCCAGTATTTGTTGGCGCAACGTCTTACCTCCAGCTGAAGTTTAGCTTTTGCATTTTTCAAACAAGTTTTTGTACTCTGATTGCAATTTTTGTTATACTCATTGAAAGCAGATTTCTTTTGCTCAATGAGAGGTAGGAGAATTTCGCTGTTCTGGGCTACCCAGTCGTTGTTTGAAACTTTATGCTGTCCAAAAGACTTGATGGCACAGTCATGAATTTTTGAACTGAGAGTGTTCCATGTTTCATCTACCGAGTCACATTGGGTGACATTATCCATGCTTTCAGCAAATAACTTTTCAAATGACTTTCTATTTGATTCATCTCTGATTGCTGTTACATTGATCTTAGGGATTGAAGGGGCTTTTGATCTGTATATTTTCTTGGCCGAAATTTTGATTTTGCTGACTACCAGTGCATGGTCGGTGTCACAGTCAGCACTGTGGAGGGAACGAGTTATTTTTATACAGCCCAAACTCTTCCTCCTTGAGAGAATAAGATCTAATTGATGCCAATGGCCAGACCTGGGATGGCGCCATGATGTTCTTTGGCATCTCTTAAGGTCAAAGTACGTGTTTGTAACACATAATGAGTTTACGGAGCATAGCTCCAGAAGGCGCTGCCCGTTTTCGTTGATGTTGCCAATGCCGAAGTGCCCAATGCACTTTGGCCATGCGGAGTGATCTGCTCCCACTCGAGCGTTAAAGTCACCCAGAATTAGCAGGCCTTCGGTGAGAGGGATGTTGTGGAGAGTCCTCTGCAATGCCTCGTAGAAAATGTCTTTGGTTTCGTCAGAGGAGATAAGTGTTGGGGCATAGACACAGATAATGTTGGTAAAACCAGACCGGGTGTTCAGTCTGAGTGTCATGATGCGTTCTGACACTCCAATTGGAGTTGCGATCGAATTGATAAGGGAGTTTTTTACGGCGAAGCCCACGCCGTGGATTCTCGGCTGTTCGCTGCTAAGGCCCTGCCAGAAGAAGGTGTAGTTTTCTTCTTTGACTGACCCGGAGTCGGGAAGTCGAGTTTCTTGAAGGGCAGCGATGTCGATGTTTAGTAGCTGAAGTTCTCGATCAATAATTTGGGATTTCCTGATGGAGTCAATATCAGTGAGATCTTGCTGTTGCAAGCCTGGGCGCATTGTTCTGACGTTCCAGGTACCAAGTTTTAGTATTTTTCTGTTTTTGCCAGGTGCACACTTTACGTCAGCTTTTTGACTTTTGGTCTAGCTCCAACCACCTTATGAAGCAGGCTGACGTGGCGGAACAACACCCAACTGCCTGGGGGCTGCCCAGGTTACGGCGGGCGGTAGTTGATCAATGCAGCTGAAAAGCCGCTCCCACCGACAGAGGGGACCCCTGGCGCTCATCCGTACGCCAAATGGATTGAGCTTATCACCGGTAACTGCCACCTCCCGTGTTGTGCCCATCCGTAACGGATGGCTGGAGTGTCCTCTCCAAATCGGAAATGGGTGGGCTTATAGAGGAGAGACAGACGCTTGCCAAGCCCGAGCAAACGCCTCCTCGTTTTGCTGCCTTGCCTGGGCTATTTTTAAGAGATGGTGCTTTGCCCAGAGGCACCACCCCTCTCTCTGCCATTCTAGTTAAACCCAAGGGAGAGACCAGGTCAATACATTTGGAACTAGTCCGGCTGCAGGAGATGCTGGAAGCCAGTTTGATGCAGTTCTCCCTGACAACCACCTTCGGGTCTCCACTCCTGATTTTCTGTCTGGGTTTACTCCCATAGCCTTTGCTATCATAGCAACACACAAGGCAGTGTGGTATTTGTATTCAGGGTTACCTTCCCCTAGTCTTCCTCTCTCCCGAGATGACCCACAAGACAGTGGGGGTGACAGTAGCAGGCTGTATTGTGTACTGTCATACAATAGCAGAAAACTCTGGCCTGACATACAGAAGGGTACTAGTACCAGATCAAATCCACTATTCTGTTTGAAATTATAAGAGGAACATAAGAGGAAGGAAGATAAATACATGTATTTTACATATATATTATATACATGTATTTATGTGTGTGTGAGATGGGTAGCTAATTCTTCCGGCTTCCATCTGTTCATTTCACCCTTCATTTCATTACCTCCATGTTTCATCCTCACCATCCACTGCCTTCTTTCATGTGTGAGATACTTAATAATTTTGCCATTTTTAACTTTGTTGATCAATGCCAGTTCTAATCAACATTTGTTTGTGCCAGCCACAATTTCTTTTTAGAAACAAATGTCTGAACCCCTTCACTACCAGTAGTATTATAGTAGGGGGGGGGGGGGGCCAATGACAGCATTTCTTGGCAATATAAATGTGAGTGTGCACGAGAAAACCCACAATATGTTGACAGAGCTGATTTTGAGAAAAATGGCTTTGAAGTGAAAATACGGGTCCGACACAAACTTCCAACTTGGCTGTTGTTTAGGGGACCGTGGCATGTTACAGGGTAAACTGTAGACAAGCAGTGAACACTGCTCACTATGATCTCTATAAAGGCTTTGTAATTAGACTACGGTCTCCTAGCAAGATCAAAAAACTTCCGACTTGGTTGTTGTTTAGGGGACCGTGTCATGTTACAGGGTAAACTGTAGATGAGCAGTGAACACTCCTCAATATGATCACTATAACGGCTTAGTTATTAGACTACGGTCTCCTAACAGCAATCACTCCAATATTAATGGGTCAGTTAGCTATTACCACTTCTAGGATTAAATGCCATTTTTTCAAAATCTTGTTTTAGGGGAGTCATTGACTTCAATTTATCAGAAATGTCTTGTCTTTTATTATGTGTACAGAACTCAAAATGTCATGTTTGCGACTTATTGTGGGTTTTCTCATGCACACTCATATTATATGTCACTTATTTATTCACATTGTCATGAAATGTCTCACACACAGAAACTCCTAACACGTGTATTATACTATTATCTGTTGTTTTTGAACAAGTTACTTTTGACAAAACTTTTAGGTGCACAAAGAAGAGATCTGGTGTACAAGCTTGACCTGGAAATCTCTTGGGTTAGGCAGTGAAGGGATTATCTATGACACTGCTAGGTGTTATCTGTGGCACTGTTGTTACCTGGTAAAGACAAATTTATGTTTTCTGTGTATGACATTGTTTATGGTGATCCAGTTACTGAAGGTGACAATAAATCTTGTTTGATGTCTATTTTGTGTATAAAATATGATGATATCAGTTTATGTGTGTGTGTGTTTGTGAATTACATTGTGTATGTATGTTTGAGTTTGTAGACAAAAATGGCAACTAAAAATAACAAAATTGAAGTAGGTAGTACAAACTAACACCAGCTTTGGGCACAGAATGTCTAGCTTTGTCCTAACACGGACATGAATCACATCAGAAAATGAAATCAGCACACAAAAATTTGACAACGTGTGAATTTATACATAATAAAATAAATATCAAGGTAAACACAATTTGTTTATGTGGTCATTCTCTTTATTAAATTAAAATGGTTAAGTATAGGCAGACAAGTTTTGACTGATTTCTTGAAAGAAAGGATGGACAGACAAGAGTGAGTGAACTGAGCTGGGGAGAGAAACATTCATTAGCAGGACAAATAGTGCAAAACTGATTTGATTATAATGTAGTTTACATTATTTGATACCAATATAAACCATGGCTACACACAAGATCAGCTTTTCCCCCAGAATTGTGGCCTGAATGGTGACCTTGCAACTTCAGATACTATTCATGTCCTGTTAAAAAAATTTGGAAATGAATTACCTGCTTTAGTTTCCTAATAAATGTGTGCGCGCCTGGGAAAACAACCCAAATGTCCGGAAATTTTGAAAATTGAGATAATAGTGTTTCTTGAAAGAAAATTCAATGCTGAACAAGCTGGTTTTTTAAATTTTTTTCAATATCTCTAGTAGTTGTGCAGTTCTACCACATTATTTTATGAGACCGCATACGAAACTGGAAAATTGAGAAAAACAGCTCTAGAGTTTCAAGTCTTCATTTACACTTTAGATTTTAAAAAGCAAAGTATACAGGACACAACAATTTACAGTTTCAGTCCTAACACTTGATAGAAAAATAGTTGAATTTGCTATTTTTGTGGGAACTACATTTACATTTTTGACCCGATATGACATTTTCACACTTTTTAGACTGTAGCTCAAAATGAACTTTGCCAACATATGGGTCGTTTTCCAAGGCACTCACACAAATGTAGAGAGAAAACCTGCCACAAATCTTTCATAATCATAGTTTCATTACCAAGGCAGTGAGAATTTTCTGTTTACAATTACATTCTCATCCAACAGCATTTCTGGATGATCTATCGCTACAATGGGAAGTTTGATTTGCTGTGTCCTGCACTCATCAACAATTATTGCGATGGTGACTGATAGCAAAAGTTCTCCTCACAGCTCTCCCTTCAATATGTCACTAACATAATACATTATATATGGAAATGAGACACATACACACACGCTAGTAACACATGGTACTAAAAGGTTAGGGAAGCAAGTATTAGGGCACTAAGACTGTGACGTCCATGTAATGTCTTGTTGGTTGCCGTTCAGTGACTCAACCTGAGCTATGCTGTATAGTGTATGATCTGGATGATGGATGGCAGGTTGAGGGGAGGGGAACAAATGAGAAATGTTTAATCAAACTCAATGCAATACATGTATTTCATTTCATCAAACAAGGGATGGGAAAACACTAGTCAGATTTACAGAACAATGCATGTCACAAAAATCCTATCATATTTCTGACGCAGTACACATGTATGCAATAAGTAAGATCAACATGCACCGACACAACACTGTGTCTCAAAGCCTAATACTACTCAGGTAACTGACAAAACTGACCAACAGAAAGGCCCTACATCACGAAAGGACACCAAAAAATAAAAATGCTGAATGTTTTCTCATCATGTCCCTTGGCTTTTTCATTCCATTTATGATTTTCTAATCCCTTGGTTTTTAAACTTATTTTTTTAGTATGTACTGTATTCATTCCCATTTCAAAGCATTTGAAAAATTGTTATTCCACGTCACAGAATCACAGCTGAGTTTGATCTACGAGTTACATGTATAAATATAATAATAAAAAAACACCTGGTGTCAACACTACAAATTGGCAAGGCACAAATCACAACACTGGAGAAAAAAAACAAAAAAACTCAAGTCACTAAATACATGTACTGCGAGTGTGTCCTGTAGACACGATCTGTGGGTGCCTGCATTCTGAGGGCACCATATATAGGTGTATTTTGTGGATGTGGATTATGGATGTGTCATAGAGTATTTTGTGGGTGTGACATAGGTGTATTCTATCTATGGATGTGTCATAAATGGATGTATTCTGTGGGTGTGTCATAAATGGATGTATTCTGTGGGTGTGTCATATGGGTGTATTCAATGGGTGTCTGGTCTGCATGCTGCACTCAACGTCAAGTGGAACACTCCAGTTCATGGCCAGCACACACTGAGTGGAAGGAGGGGGGGGGGGGGGGTCAACATCACATCAAGCCGACAGGCAGCACACTAGGCCAGGCCAATATCACTGCATTACAAATAGGTGAAGTTATCTGCAGCAAAAAATGTGTGCAACTCAGAACAGCTCAATGACTCTTTGGCTATTGGCCAATCCACTTGGGTCAGCAACTGACCTCTGCCACAATGATAATTGGCGTATGTATCATTTCTCACTTGGTCATCATAACCACTGCAGGTTAAATCTCATATGTGGTTTCTGAGTCCTGCAGGTCTGGAGAGCTAGAAACACATCACTTGTCAGGCATGAGTTTACACAATCTGTTAATCTCTACAAAATTACTGAACAAATTCATTTCTTTTCTCTCAGACAAATGCTCAGGATGACATTCCACTAAAGCTGAATCGGTAGGACTAAAAAACATGCACAGCAATTGACATTTCAGAATTTTCTGTTTCATCATTATCTCTCATATGGACACAAGCACACACACATAGTTCTTGGTCATCAAAGTTAATATTAGATCAAATACAGCAGAAAACCTACATAGAAACTAAGCTGTCCTTTCTCCCTCCTGACTTCACACAATATTGCCACAAATTGTTCATAAATATTTAATTATGATTTTGTCCACATCCAGATCTTGAATAATTCTGACGTATTTACAAGTTCCCAACTAAAGATAGACTATATCAGAGATGACAGGGCTTCTGATCAAAACTGACCAATCTACATCTGACAGACTTAAATAAATAGATGTATATATAAATAAATATGTGTATGGAATAAACAGAATATAATTCGTGACACGAAATCTCACTAGATGTGTGACAAAACTGCATCAATTGTAGATCAGATGTCAGATGACACCCAATGCATGCATTACACAGACAAGTACATACATGTATTCTGCTCATTCATGCAACAATAGATGACCAAAAAAGTCTGACCAAACACAGTCAAACTAGTCAGATGACCCCTGACATTGACTAGGACATCTCTGGCATTTTTGTGATACACATTCACCCTCCCTTGCCATCATCGACAAACCTGCACTCCTATTGTCTGGCTCAGAGTCAGTCCAGCCATAATAATATTGGAGCACATTTATGTCGCTCCTGTCTCCACAGCGTGGGCCCCAATGCTCTTTGCAATGAAAGAGTGACAACTCTCATCATCATCATGATGGTTCCTCACACAGTCATCTGTGTATGCGGAAGATGGCGCTGTAGTCCAAGCTGGAACCTGCAGAGTTGCGAGCATACAGGGCACTGGATGTTTGCTGATGTCCATACAAGGCTTAAGGGGGACATTATCGGTCAGTCGGTAGAAATTTCCTGTTAATATACAGATCAATACTTCCGTTGCCAGCAAGATGCAAACTACCTTTGAACATAAATCACTCACACTTCTCCATCTCACAAATTCCAGGCACATGTCACTCCTGAATTTCTGACTGGTGACATGAACCACTTCATAACTGTATATATACATATGTAGTGTGTCTCAAAAGTTCTATCACATCTCTCTCATCCCAAAATCTAATAACTAAGCCGTTATAGAGATCATACTGAGTAGTGTTCACTGCTCGTCTACAGTTTACCCTGTAACATGCCACGGCCCCCTAAACAACAGCCAAGTCGGAAGTTTTTGGATCTTGTTAGGAGACCGTAGTCTAATTACAAAGCCTTTATAGAGATCATAGTGAGTAGTGTTCACTGCCCGTCTACGGTTTACCCTGTAACATGCCACGGCCCCCTAAACAACAGCCAAGTTGGAAGTTTGTGTCGGACCCATATTTTCACTTCAAAGCCGTTTTTCTCCAAATCAGCTCTTTCGACATATTGTGGGTTTTCTATGCACACTCACAAATTGTAAAAAATTCCCTCATTGCGCACTTTGTGCATTCATTAGCGATTTTTTTTTTCCTCACGGAGGTTTGCATGTAGAAGAAGTATGAAAATGGTGTTTGTCTAAAAGTACTGATCACAGCTCACTTCACGTTTTTCTTAATTTCAAAGGATATTTAATATTGTAACAAATGCTGACACACTATAAGAGAGATTGTTCTGGGTTTTTAATCAGCACAGCACATATTTTCAAAATGGCAAAACTAACTAATTCCGAAGTGAAGTGTTCTCAGTATGGTAAATGCTGGAATGTCACTCTCTGTTTTTGTACAACATTTCAGAGTGTGCAATAGTCTGCCTTACTGTGTCGCCGGACTTGTCCAGTACAGACCTACGAGTAGGACCAGAAGACCAAAGGTGCCTACTCTGAGGACAGGCCACATTAGTGTTCACTGCAATGTTCCCAGCATTTCCTGACAAATATGAATACGTCGGAACAGTATGGTGTATCGAAACACAACACTGTCGGGCATTTGTGTTTACAAAAAATGGATTAGGCTCCCACAGACCACCGTGTGGATCTACCCTTACAAATGATCATCACAGATATCGCTGAGTGTGGACCGCAGGGACACAAAAGAGATATGAGAACACATCTTTTGCACATGAATATCGTTTCGGTCATCACGGTTTTGCTGATGAATCCCATTTTATTCATCACAATGATGGGAGAGAAAGACTCAGTAAGAAGAGAGAGGTTCCTGCCAACTTGTATCCGCCAAATGTACTGCTTTGGCGGTGTCAGTGTTAGTATTGGGTGGAATCTTGGCTCATGACTGTACACCACTGACAATGGTTTACGTAAATCTCAACGGGATACAGGACAATGTCATTGTGATGAAATTCTTCACCCTCATGGAACTTTCAGTACGACAATGCCCACTCCCTAAGTGGCTAGAGTTTGTCGGAACTTCCTTCAAAGCCACCAAATCAATATTACTGACTGGCTTTCGTGCTCTCCTGATGGGACATCGATGGAATGACCCTGACCGCTGCATTAGGAAAAGCCCGCTCCCTCCCTTCATAAACTCTCCAGGACTTGGAGGCTGCCCCGAATCAGGAATGCTCAGAATTCCTCAGAGGGCATTTACCAATCTCATTCACTCAGTGATTAGATGTTGCACTGCTGTGATTCAAGCCGGATGTAACCAAACTCTGACATGAAATTTCTCAAGGTTGGTCCCAATAAACTCATCGTTTATGAAAGTTCTGAACCAAATTCTTATTCTACTTCCATCTTCATGTAGAAATGAATGGAAACTGCATATTACACAGGCTATATATATGGAAAATTTCACACACTGAGACTCAGTATGAAACAATTTATTTTACTTTAGGTGTGACAGATCTCTTGAGACCCAGTATAATATATTATATTAAAATTTAATAAAATTAATGGCAGTTTGTCCTCACAAAAGAAATCATCCAGGTCTGAATTTTATATGTTCACACAGTTCTATCATTCTTTGCCACCCATCAGTTGGCACAGGTATACATTCTTCATCCACCCCTAGACGGGTATGATAAGGGGGCTGTTATGGTTATATTGATGAAACTGAGATGGTCAATAATTCTAAGAATTATATCCAACTCAGCAGCAGGTGTGTACACTTTACATATGGTCAACACACAGTCCCAGACATTCTGAACTTGCACTAGGTTGCAAAAGAGTAACTGATAACACTGTTAAAAACTTATCTTTAACTTTGTGCAGCCCTGACATTAAAAATGTCAGTAGCCCAAGAAGCACCGGCATACACAACAAATGACAGCACATCAAACAATGCAAAAGCTGGTCAAGTGTAAAAATTTGGTCATACCTCACTACTTCGCATTTTTTTTTATGCCCTCTCACTTTTAATGGTGTCTGAAACAGGTGCAAGACCATGATAATTTGCATTTTGTACCCCCGGCAATCATAAGGTTTATATTTCAATGTTTGAGTGGATGGCGGCACTCCCCATATAGATGGAGGCTACAATGTTGCCTGAGGTTTACATTACTGTCCGAGTTACTGCCTTTTCGTATCAGAGATCAGTGTCCATCCAAATAAACAACAGAAGTTTTATCACTCCACTAAATCCACAAAAACATATATATATATGCACCTGTATAATCACATGCGAGTGTTCACAGTGAATTAAACATGTGTCCATCCATCCATCATTTCAATTTTACTGTTACACGAAAAATCTTTTCCTCAACATCCACAACAAGGATGGAAGAGAATTTTCAATGAGAACTGTGGTGCGCAGGGGTGCGCAGAGGTGTTGAACGGAGTCAACCCAAGAAGGACTTCGGGTAATAAACAGAAATAAACGACTCTCGAGATTTACACTGAGCTGGACGGTTTTGAGTTGGTTGTGTATCTGCCTGTTGTGTCTGTCAAGTGCTATAGTGGTGACCCTGACGTGATCTTTAGATCTAGACAGAATATTCCTATTCTTAATCTTTCAACGACGATTCGTCCACGATGTCAATAGAAACAGTAGTACTTAAATTACCAACGTTTTGGACCACTTGTCCTTCAGCGTGGTTCGCTCAAACTGAGGCTCAGTTCGTGCTGCGTGGAATCACAACAGACGAAACGAAGTACTACTATGTAGTAGCAGCACTCGACGCTAACACAGCTTCAAGATCTTTATCAATCATATCCTCACCTCCTCCAACCTGTAAGTACGACACACTTAAATCGTTCCTTACGGATGCTTACGGGTTATCAGAAGCAGAGAAAGCAGACACTTTGCTAAACATTAAAGTACTAGGTGACAGCAAACCGTCAGAAATAATGGACAGAATGCTAGCTCTTTTGGGAGACCACAAGCCATGCTTCCTTTTCCGCCACCTGTTTCTCAGACTGTTACCTGAATCTATTCGTGCTCCACTTGCTAATTCCCCCAATATCACTGACTACCGAGCACTGGCGAAAGAGGCTGATAACCTATTTAACTCTCTGACAACAAACGCGACAATCTGCACTGCGGTTCAACCACCTAAACCAACACCAACCGTAGCACATGATGCAGGTTTGTCTGAGATTGACAAGATTTGTTGGTTTCATCGAAAGTTTGGTTCAAATGCCAGGCGATGTTCCAGCCCGTGTAAATATTTCAGCAACCTCAAGACTAAAAAGAACCAGGGAAACGGGAGAGCGGGCCAGCGGTAGAAACTTTACTTGCTGGTCCGCCATGTTCGCCCACTACACCATGTACTAAACAAAACCTGGAGACAAAGGTAACTCAACTATTTGTGACGGACGCACAGTCTAAAAGACGCTTCTTGGTGGATACAGGCGCACAAGTCTCTGTAATACCGGCAACATGGGCAGAAAGAACGTCAGGTGCTACAAGAACACCTTTACAAGCCGCCAACGGAACCTCCATAGCGACCTATGGTTCACGAATCTTACCTTTGCATTTTGGCAACCGGATTTTCAAAGCACGTCTTATATCAGCTAATGTCAAACGACCTCTCTTAGGGGCTGATTTTCTCCGTCAGCACAACCTGTTGGTCGACATTCGAGGACGCCGCTTGATAGAAGCAGAATCTTTTGCTCACATTCACTGCACTGTCAGTTCAGTTTTAGATAACTCTGATCTTGCTCTCATAGAACCCACGAGCAATAAGTTCCGTAAAATTCTCAGTGACTATCCGGAACTGTTACAGCCAACCTTCTCCACTGCTGAAGTCAAGCACGGGGTGAAACATTTTAACCCAACTAAAGACAGGCCAGTCTTCGCTCGTGCACGTCGTCTAGCACCAGACAAGCTGGCCTCTGCAAAGAAGGAATTTTTGGAAATGGAAAAGATGGGTATTGTACAGAAATCCAACAGCCCCTGGGCATCCCCACTACACATGGTACCTAAAAGTAACGGAGACTCACGTCCTTGCGGCGACTACCGCAGACTGAATGATGCCACAGTTCCTGATTGCTATCCGATACCCCATATTCAAGACTTTTCGGCTCGCCTGGCTGGAAAAAAATATTTCTCCAAGATTGACCTTGTGAGGGGATATCATCAAATTCCTGTAACTCCCGAAGATATACCTAAAACAGCTGTTATCACGCCTTTTGGGTTATGGGAATTTTTACGTATGCCATTTGGCCTTAAAAATGCAGCGCAGACGTTTCAACGGCTCATGGACTCTGTGCTCCAAGATTTAGACAGCGCATTTGTCTACCTTGATGATATTTTAGTGGCTAGCTCCTCAGCCAAGTCTCACGTAGAGGACCTCAATGCATTTTTCCGGCGACTAAAACACCACGGACTGGTAATCAAGCTTGAAAAATGTCTCTTTGGAGTGGCATCGCTTGATTTTTTGGGACATCGAGTGTCTGCGTCAGGCTCAGCACCAATGTCGTCTCGTATTGAGGCAGTAAAGAAGTTACCACAACCAAGAACTGTAAAGGCACTCCAGGAGTACCTTGGGATAATAAACTTTTATCACCGTTTCATTCCAAACATAGCTTTGATGTTGCGTCCCCTTTATCAAGCTCTGAAAATATCCAAACCACGCCAAGATCTCATTTGGTCCCAGGAAATGAAACAATCCTTCCTTGCCGGTAAACAAGCATTGGCAGATACAACCATGCTGGTAGATCCATGTACAGATTGTCCATTAGCTTTGACATGTGACGCATCTGATGTGGCCGTCGGCGCAGTCCTTGAGCAGTACAACCATGGTCGCTGGGAGCCACTTGCCTTTTTTAGTCGCCAGCTACGTAGTCCGGAGATCAAGTACAGTACTTTTGACAGAGAGCTTCTGGGCGCCCATTTGGCAATACGCCATTTTCGTTATATGCTTGAAGGGAGGCAGTTCACCATCTACACAGACCACAAACCTCTAGTCCACGCAATGTCGAAAACATCTGAACTATGGTCAGCTCGTCAGCAAAGGCAACTGACTGCTATCTCAGAATTTACCACCAATATTAAGCACATCTCGGGAAAGAAGAATGTGGTTGCCGATGGCCTTTCTCGCGCTTCCACTTCCACAAACGCGGTCTCGTTAGGCATTGACTTTACAGCTATGGCCAAGGCGCAAATTTTGAGTCCAGACATACAAGCGTACTAAACTGCCATCACAAACATGAAAATTGCTACGACAAAGCTGACTGATGAAGGACCAGAGCTTCTCTGCGACATTTCAACTGGTAGAGCCCGCCCTATCGTTCCTCCAGATTATCGACGCCCGGTGTTCGAGGCTGTCCATAACCTTGCTCACCCAGGAGTTAAGGCTACTGTTAAACTCATTGCAGAGAAATACGTGTGGCATGGCCTCAGCCGCCAAATTAGCGATTGGGTAAAGGAGTGTCACAATTGCCAGGCATCAAAAATTCAGAAACATACCAAGGCGCCCCTTCAGACATATACTGCACCTGACAAAAGATTTTCCCATATCAACATCGATATTGTTGGTCCATCACCCCAGTCATGTGGTTACCGTTACCTCCTAACCATCATTGACCGTAATACACGATGGCCAGAGGCAATTCCTATGACAAACATTACAGCACCAGAATGTGTTCGGGCTCTCCTTGGAGGCTGGATCTCTCGCTTCGGGGTTCCCGCGGACATATCGTCGGATCGTGGTTCACAATTCACATCCTCCTTGTGGGCTGAAATTGCGAGACGCCTAGGAGTCAGACTCCATCGGACAACATCATTTCACCCCCAAGCCAATGGGATGGTGGAAAGGTTTCATCGCACACTCAAATCAGCTTTGAAGGCACGACTAACAGGGAACAATTGGGCAGAAGAGATACCTTGGGTACTCCTCGGACTCAGAACAACTCCAAAGGAGGACCTGGGAACTTCTTCGGCAGAACTTGTCTATGGGGAACCGTTGACTATCCCCGGTGAGTTAATTCTGTCGCAGACTCAGTCTTGGTCTGCATCAGATTTTTTAACAGCTCTCCGAGACAAAAACGGTCTACGTGTACCTAGGCCAGCCATCCACCATAGTAACCCATCTACGCACTTACCACCGCTCTTGTTACCATCCAAATATGTCTACATACGCACAGATACAGTGAAAAGTCCATTACAAAGGCCTTACACCGGTCCTTATAAGGTGCTAACTCCTGGAGATAAAACATTTCTCATAGACAGAGGTGGTCGTGCCGAACGCATCTCAGTAGACCGCCTTAAGCCTGCACGAGTGGACTCATCAGAACCGGTACAACTTCAGCAGCCGGTGCACAGAGGTCGTCCTCCAGTCTCACAAGAGCCACTACTTAACAAAAGAACTAGAAACAATAATGATCCACCCACAACTGTATTTGACCACAGACAGCTCACTTCCCGTTCAGGACGACCAGTGCGATCACCTAGGCGCTACCAATAACTCTGTGAGATGTCTGTGCTAGGGGGAGGTGTGTGGTGCGCAGGGGTGCGCAGAGGTGTTGAACGGAGTCAACCCAAGAAGGACTTCGGGTAATAAACAGAAATAAACGACTCTCGAGATTTACACTGAGCTGGACGGTTTTGAGTTGGTTGTGTATCTGCCTGTTGTGTCTGTCAAGTGCTATAGAACATCCATATGTCCACCAAATTAAAGTGTGAAGCAGATTGGTGGACATGGATCTCTGGTGTGAACAGGCAGGGACAGTGTGTCCAGTCACCATCAACTCCACAATGGATATGGGTAATATAGAACCTGAGACTGGCTGATCTCCTTGGAGGATGCAATTCTTGCACTCATAAATATAATATCTGATAACTCTTCATCATACACTATGAATAGGATCCTAGGAATAGTTCTCTATCAATCAATGGTTTATCATGTAATTTATGCATCACAAATGGACACATGCAGGTCTATGGAGGGATCTGTAGCAGATAACACGTAATATGTCACAACATGAACAAGACTTCAGTATCTGAAGGGCATGCAAATGGGTGAGAGGAAGAAAGCACAAGAAACATCTCTTTTTATCAATACAAATTGTGTATGGACTAAGCTTTTCCTGTGACAGGAGTAATCACTGACATAGACTGCTGGAGTGACAGGAACCATACATATAAAAGAATTACTAGAATATAAATTCAAACCTTTCTCCAGACATCAGTAAGAGCATTTTTTTTAGCGGTATTTTTATCCAGCCAAGTTGTCCCAACATGAAAAAATGTCAAATGACATATGGTACACCGCTCCACCAGCGGTACATGAAAATGCACCCAAGACTCATGTCTGATATGATAAGATCAACTTTGGATTTCAGCTCAAGCTGATGCAATAACTGCCATTTGCTGCTGCACAAGCTGACATGGAACCTATACATGTACTTCCATCTGCTTTGCATATTATGATGTCGCATCTATGGGGCTGGTGCAACTTTCTACATTTACTGCTGTTGGTGAGAGAAAGATGCTGCACTGCCACCAGTGAGATCAAATGGACAAAAAGGACAGTCATACACTTTCATTTCTTTTCAACATTGTTGGAGAAAATTTGATATGTGATGCATCTGGGTGTATTCTATCTGAACTGGAACACAAACCACAGATTTCCGTAGCAAGCTTACTGGTCTTGACAAGATGGATGCCTCAGCCTCAGATCTGACAATGTGACAACCCAGACTGCCAGCAACCACAGACAGAATTAGCTCAGACAGAGGGTAAACATGTCAGGAAATGTATACAGTCAGTCAGAAATTCTGCCCCCCTCCCAGTTTACTAACAGCTCTTGACCAGTCTTAAGTCTCCAGTTTTCTTTACCAATCATGGCTGGATGTTTAACCCTTTGTGTACCACCGACCGCTATAGCAGCCTACATATTTAGCTGTCGGGATTCACAACAGGCCGCTCGGCCTGCAGTGACCCCCGGTGTTTTTATTTTTCGTAGCGCAATCGACAGGAACTTATCATGTTTACTTCTGTTTCTAACGATAATAGAGTGATTTCCCTTTGTGAAAAGCCCGGATATGGAGCTCTCCTAGATCGGAGAGTATTTTTTCTGAATTTATTTTGTCGTTTAGAGCAATGAACTTACTAACATAGCAACAATGTCGGACTCCGACGGTGATCGTTCTGATGCTTCAAGCGTTAATTCATGATGAAATTGATGTTGAAATGACAGATGTAATTGTTGATAATGATGGAGATGGGAACATTGATGAGTTTGTGCCACCCAACCTCGACAACTGGTTGCTTCAATGTGCCTGCTTCTCAAAGCAAAAATCCATTGCAGCCTGGGTCTAACGCTCTGACTATTTCAAGAATAAAAATCAGATAAATTTCAGAATGATACATGTCTCCAGATTTGTTACATTAACAGTTTCTGTTTCATTTTCCTCCATGAAAATATATACTTTGTGTGGTTTATTTCAAGAAAGGTATTTTATGTAATTTTTTTGTGTGAACACACCTAATATTTGGAACGTTTGCTCAGGGGGAGGGGTATTTTGAACTACCAACATGGTCAGGCGGGTGGTACACAAAGGGTTAAAAGTCATTAGGAATATAAGAATAAACAAACTTTCCTCTAAAGAGGTCTGCCACTGATAACAACTAAAGTCTGTTGTTAAACAATATATTACAAAGTGCTGTCACTCTTGGCTGCACTTAGATCTGATGGCCAGCGACAAAATGGGGCATGTCTAAAATTATAACATAAAGAACACATAAATGAAAAAAGTACAAACATGAGTAGATGACAAAGAGGATCAGGTCATAAAAGATATTTCTGCCACTTGTCACAGCATCAAACACATCATTAGTTGTAGGCAAACAATGTCAGGTATAAATAGCTTCTAACATGTCAGATATAAATAGGTGTATAATGTCACACAAACACACACAACTATAAACAGTACCACTGGTAAAAAGTATGGCTTTCTTTTTTTTTTTTTCCTTTTTTTTTTGTTCATTTTTCACTCTTTGTACACAATCCAGAAACACACGGAAATAACATGTTACAGAATTATTGTTATCTAGTGAAAGTCATCACAGAAATCTGTGATGGTCAATGACAAGTAAAATATCAATTTTTTTTTCCAGTAGAAAGTCAGCGTACATGCATGTATCTGATATATAAAATCTGCCAGGTGTTGGATGTAAACATCTCTATAGACTTATCATTAGGTTGTCATTTACATATCATACAGTTCTATGGCAGGGAGTGGGTGAGAGGGAAAAAAACAGTGAGGTGAGGTGATGAATGCAACTGGGTGCAAATAGCAATTCTGGGATCAGGTGCTTTATAATTGTGACTAAAACTGAGTCCTGTCATTTTCATTACTCATCCCCACATGTCCATGTCTCATATAACAGTCTTGACCATCACAACTGAGATAGATCCTCAATATTTCAAACAATTGTTAAAATTCTCCCCCATTTCTGACCTGATGTTCTGTCTGTGACAGCCACTATCACTGACCTTGTCAGACTGACAGATATCAATAATGTGGAATCAGCCCCCCCTTTCCACCCTCACCCACCCCCAATCATCATGAAAGTGATCAAATTTTTGAGTTACTTGATACACAGTTACAAAAAAAACAACAAAAAAACTCCCCAAACTTTGATAAATTTTTTGTGAACGCAGTCCAACCAGTTCTACATTGTAATTTGTATGATATGTTCAAAATCAATCATAACTCTTGGGTAGATCAATTTTAAGTACAGTCTGTTAAATACATAATGTAAACTTTTACAAATGCATTATGGAGGGAAGCAAATAACAATAAAAAATATATGTATATTGCTTTATAATCAAATCATCTGATAATAAAACATGTTAAAACTTGATAAAACATTTCACTGTAATACACAGCAAGGTTAGAATACACAAATAAAACGTACAGAAACAAAATAAACCAACCAGTTGTTAAATCCATCAAGTACGTAGTGTGTGCCTGAACAATGACAGTTGTCTACAGACCAATAAAAGTACAAGATGCTTAAATACTCCCTTAGCCGATTGGTTATCTCAGCCCTAGAGCCCACACCACAACTGCCCTGGGCTACATAGAGAAGGCAAGACAAACATAACATTGGCTGAACCACCAGCTTTTAGTGACCCCGACACCAGACAACTCCAACATACCCACTTGCTGACAGAAAGGCAACTAAAACATCACTTACACATTTGACCACACACTTAAGTATGCGATCAGACAGCTGCATGGGATGAATACTAAAATAGACAATTTTCATAATTTCATCATCAGTAAACCCTCTGCCTACTCTGTAATCATTTTTTATCATATTTACAATAAAAATAGTGATTATGCTAACAGGCTCCAGACACGGAATTATGCAAAATTTGTGTTCACATTCTCATGGTCAAGAGATGCTGCACCAAAACACTGCATGTGTTAAACCAGTTTTCAAAGCGAATGAACTTGTGATTTTCCATTACTGCCACTCGGCATCCCTTTTCCGCCAGTGTTCGTTTTCCCAAATTTTAAACTTGATATCAGTTTATTTAAGATACCAATCTAAAAATGAAATACCCAACTGATTATAAAAACTCGGGGACAGTCAGGGTTCATACAAAGTCTTGAAAACTAATTTTAAGGACTTTTTAAGGACTTCTTAAGGACTCTCAGTAAACAAATTAAGGACCTGTGTGCCTGTGACCAAGAAATATTACAACTATACTTTACTAGTGGTGTGCAGCACTCATTGAAACGGAATGTTTCCGTATTCAGAGTTCAAACATAGTAAATCCATCACTCTGAAAAGTTCAGTTATTTCAAAGTACCAATTATCCAGTGTGCAATTGGAAGATTTGAATCTCAAATTTTAAGGACTTTTTAAGGACTTTGACATCATTTTCAGAATTTAAGCACTTTTTGAGTACTTATTTTTCTTTTATGAAAATTAAGGACTTTAAAGGACCTGTGTGAACCCTGGGGACTGCTTAATTTGTTTGTAGTAGACTGAACCATAATGGTCACCTAAAAAGATTTGTCAAATGACAGCATTGCACTTGAGTGCTTATTTCTACCTGAGAAAACAAACCACGGCCATGCAGCATGATGCAAGAGTGCCAATACCTCCAAGAAACTTTTCAGTTTCAGCCTTCTTGTATTTATCAAGACTTTGAAATAACATGTCTCCAAGCATTTAAAGAGATACATGTACTACTTCAGGTGTCCTTAAGCTGCTACCAGCTTCATTTTGAACATTCTGTTAGAGAAAAATACTAAGCTCTTGGCCTGGCTCACAGCCACATCATGATTCTGATGCACGCAATTCCCTCTTTTGTCCACAGCACCCTCAGCCTAAGGAGGTACAGTAGCTGATTCCATTGTATTTGACCTATTTGCAGATGACTATAAGTTTATGAAAGGGGTTTTGCCAATCTGTATTTGAATTAGCTGAACAGCTAACACATACTAACTGAGTGAAATTGCATTGCCCGAAATTGCATGGCGACACTGGCCGAAATGCGGAATGTAGCCAAAGGTCAATGAGTTATTTATTGTGGCAAGGACTACAAATAGTTGGTGAGTTGGTAACTGCAGAGATATCAGAGTTGAGGTTTCCACCAGGCCACCACACATCAAACCACATAGTGGTAAAGCCAGATCTGTCAAAAAATCCAACTGACTAGACCAGCATAATAATACAAACACACTGAGAAAAAAAAGAGTCATGGTCTTGGCCACTCATATGACACTTGCTGTCATGTCCTATTAACCACACAAACTTTAAATACATTTAACACAAGAAAGCCACAATTTTACAGAAATGCCCTTTGATAAGTTTAAAATCTCAACAGTGAAGAAAACAAAAAAGTCTTAAAAAGGTGACAAAAATGAAACCATGACAAGAGGATGCAAACAAACAACAGTCGATGCTACATTCAATAATGAAATCACAAAACTATCTCAAATTCAGGTGGAAAGAATCAAGAAGGCAGGTTTGGTCTAGTGTATAAAATATGCAGTCAGAGAATAAGTGATGTGAGACTCACAACAGCACGAGTATTCTAAGTCAAGCAGCACCTGTCAGTAACATTTATCAAAGTTGGTCATTGCTGACACTATACACACAGAATTTGTCACACATAAAAGTTGCAATTATGTAAATGGACGGTAACCTTGGACCACAAACCAAGACAAAATTTACATTTTTATTATAAAATAATCAATCTGAAGCTAAAACATTTTTCTCTTTTCGTTTTTTGCAATGATCACTGGATCTCCAGCTGGAGGATAAATCTCAACTCTAACTTCTGACTCCATGAACAGAATTAACACAGACTGGCTTCTTTATTTCGCATGTGGGTACCAGCCTGCCCATCAACACTGGAACAGTGACCATTATCATCAGATTTTGTTATTTCCTGTTCACAGAGGCAGGAGATCCAAAGTCTATATTACATGCTTGGAGAAGAGCTACTTATCATACATGGCCTTCAATTCACATTATCAAAACAGGTAGATAGGGTGGGTGGCAGAGGGACAGAGCTTGGTTAGTGTCTGATATTACAAGCATTCATCAAGTACTGCACTCAGCTGCAGACAAAATGGCAAAATAACTTTAAAAGCAATTCCAAGCAAGTTCCATCCCAATGAATTGAGAACAAATGCTCATACAAAAATAACACTGATTTCAGAGCAGGGACACTCACAAAAAGAAACTAGCCATATTAATTTTTTGCTTTTAAAAAAAATTATTGATTAGAAGGCAGAAAATTAACTCTCATTGGATCACAAATTTTAGTTTTTTGGGATGGGAAAGAGACTTTTAAAACATGCATAAAAAATTCTTTTCTGATTTCGAGCTTACGCAATATTAAAGTTTTCGGCCAATCAGTCAAACAGAAGAATATGCTGGTACAGTGGTAGTATAGTAAAAAATCCTAAATTGTACAATTGAGTAAATATTTTGTCTACTGCTCAAACTTGGTCATTGTCTTCATCCTCTTTCTTCCTTTTGACCCAGAGCTCGGATAACTTTGCAGCCACACTTCATATGCTGGCTGTAGGACCCTGAGTGAGCAAAACACTTGTCACAGTGACTGCATCGGTATGGTTTCTCTCCGCTGTGGAGACGCAAATGTTCCTTCAGATGATGACGATGCTTGAAGGCTTTGGTGCAAACATCACACAGAAACTTGCGTAGATTTTTATCTTCTTTGTCCACCTTTTTCTTGCTGGCAGTGGCTGCAAAACAAACAGATTCTCTTATTGTTTCAACATATTTGCAGAATGAATTGGAACAAAAATTCACAAATTATGTACTTTCATTTTACACTGTAATCAATCGCACTTTATCTTGAAAATATGTCCACTGCTAGGCCAAATGTTTAGGTCACTTTGGCCGAAACTATTGTTCTCACAATTTCCCTACTTCAATCATTTTGACCTTATTAAACACTGAGGTGACTATGGCCAGGCAATTACACTTAATTACTATAATAAGTATGAAATGTGGTAATTTATCCTTCAACACAAAAAACAAAGTTCAAATTCTAAGTGTTATGGTCGAATCAATCAATCAAAGACCATCTCTTTTTTTTTTTTCAGTCTACAGATTTGATTTTAATTACTATATTGAAGTACCCAGCATTGTGCAGGTATAAATCTGTGGATTGTGACATTATTATTTACTTCATGTATCTTCTAAAGCCTGCCCATTTCTTTGCATGTGTATTGGTATTTTTTAAACTGCACCAAAGCACTGTCACATTTACTCCCATCCCTGTGAGACGGTACACTTCTGTAACTCTCAGACACTGTGTGCACTGAGCAGTTGCTTTAGTCAACATAATTATTATAACTGAGCATAACTTCTACAAACCCACATATTTATTTGTCCATTGCAAATTACATTATTTTTAGGGAATTTAGGTGAAAAATGGCGAATTTAAAATGCACACTTCTAGATATTGTCACAATTGTGGTTATCCTGGAGTTTTCAGCATAAGTTTAAGTTCAACTCACTTTCTATGCCCAAGGGATTTCCACCTGATTGACTATAAAATGTGTGACTGTGAGCGAAGGAAAGATTCCATTTCATGTAAAGTCTGATACACTGACCAGACCCAATTTACTCCCAAGATGTGGCTCAGTCTAAAGAAATCTGGCTACGATGCAATGGTTCCTGGAATACCTGATACTGTATTCAGGAATTTCAAGGTACAATTACATGTAGTTGCAATTTTATTCCTTTAACCTCAGTGGATACAACCTGTCACAACAGTGCCTGATGTTAGAAGGAATACAAAATTATATAATGCCCCTGCAAAAACCCCAGGTATGCTTGATAATGATAGAGTCCTCTATCCTGATGAACTTACGCATAAAATTTAAGAGAAATGGCTAACATTTTAACACTTGGAAGTGGACTGCACAGCTGTCAAACCCATGGACACTCCACTCTTTCTCTTTTCAGACTGAGAGAAAAGCATACACATATTTCTTTACACGATGCAGCGATGATTAAAATCATATGGCAAGACCAGAAAGTGCCACAAGTGCTTCTCCAGTAAAAGGAACCAATAAATGAAGTCTGAGAAACACCAACTTGTTGAGGGATAGCCTCTAAAAGCTGCCAAATGCTTTTTGTCCAGGTCTAAATCAAAGATGGACCTGCAAGGTGTTCTACGCCAACTCCTCCACTGTCATAAGACCATAGGTCAGTGAGAAATGAAATGTTCAGGATTGTTAGAGTCTGTTTTAGGTCTTTATTTTCGGCGGTCTGCTGCTCCTGGCATTTACACCTCACTTTTCTTGTTAATGTTTTTGTGTGGTAGAATTTTTTTTTCTCTTTTGCCTGGGCAGCGGCCTTGTTAGGCCTGCTCTTGTCAATTTCCAACTGCCAATGTATTTTTAAAACATGAGCAACCTGCACACAGGCCCTCCTAGTTTTTCGTCCTTATACGAGAAGACTAGGTGGTCGATCTTGCCTGCCATAGGTCCTGATAGGATCTGGGACAGGAATATTCTGCCAAAATTCCAACACGCCTTCACCGACCAGGAATCTAACCCGGTACCTTCGGCATGAGAGGCAAGCACCTTGCCTCTAGACCAGCGTGTCCCCCTGGGATTTATGGAGGATTTATAGAGTTCATCTCGCGTTAAGCATGCGGTAAAGAAAACTGTTTAACTACGCAAGCTTTGATTTTTTTTGGTATTTGAAAATATTATCTTGGTGAGTGCATGATGATTGCTGTCAACTTTTTAGCCCTCCTAGTTTTTCGTCCTTATCCGAGAAGAGTAGGTGGTCGATCTTGCCTGCCATAGGTCATAAAAGCAAGGCCAAGCCATTAATCTGTGAAATATTGCTGTTCACTACAACTGTACAACTACAAGTCATGCACCATAGAACTTAGAAGAGTGAATCAGTATTGCCAACTGATGAGCATAGAGTAATTCTTCATATATATAGTATAATTAACATGTAATCATATTTATTAGAAAGCATTCCAAAATTTATAAGAAGACAACTATGGGATTTACTTGTTCTCAGTATCGAAAGAGAGTTCTCTTATCTGGAGATCTCTATGGTCAAAATTACACACAAAAGTGTTGTAAAGTATGAATGAATTTCACACAGTAAATTTCAAAATGAAATTCTTAAGTTATCATCAAAATTAAATAGAAATTGGATCTCATTCTTGGCAAAACACTTCTATGGCCATGTTCAGAATTAATCTGGTTAATTTCATGTTCACATGAATGTGAAAATTCCAAATAACATCCTCCTTGTTTCCACCAGTAGTGTGTCTGCGTTCCTCTTATCTAGTTTCCAAACCTACCTTTCATGACCAATAATTGTACTGTTTTCTTCTTTTCACCTTTAGTGCCACACTAAAACTGCTCCTATAGTTTTGTAAAGACATTCATGATTTTCTTTTGAGTCTAAAATTATGACACTCAGAACATGCCGCTTCCGAAACAACAGTGATGCAATAAAAATGATGCTAAGAACTGCTCACGTACAGGCTACGTTTTTTTTTTCACCACAGCTCTCTCTCTCTCACTCTCAGAATTCTGACTACTTAAATAATAAACCTGTAACTAAAGAACATGCTGCTGCTGGATGATCCATGCAGTTCCCAACACAAGGTGCTCAAGGCAGTTAAGGGTTGCCAGATGGGATTTCAGGGGGTACAAAGGTGGATGAAAATATTCAGGATATTTAGAGTGAAAACAAATATTTTTTCTACCTTTGAATCCACTTCAATTTATAAAGCACAGAGGTATGTATCAAAACCCTTTTCTAATAAAAAACAACAACAAAAAAAAAAAAACAAACCTTGTAGACCTAGACACATCTAACAGCTGTTAGAGGTCATACTATAACTCAGCAAGTTGACTATTTCTCAGATTCACAAAGTATAATGAGCACAAAGTGACACTTTACTTCTGCTTAGGTTACTGCATTTTCTTTGAATGTCCTTCATCAGGTTAGATAACAGCATAGCATAGCTTGAATACATTTTAATTTTTAACCTCGTTTTCTTAAATTTATTTAACCTTTAAAAAAGCTGTTAAATGATAAAGTTTATAAATTTCTTTTTCCATACAAGTGTGGATTTTACAGTGTTCAAATACCTTTGTGAGAAAAGAAGGAAGTATTTAGGAGAGTTCCGCACGTCCCGACCACCTCATCAATCCCTTACCCTGACCTTCCTTAAATCTCTTTATCCCAAATCCTAAACTTTAATCCTTGCCCAAACCCTACCCTTTACATCCTTTCAACCCCAAACAAAGAGAAAATAATTATAGAGACAGCCTGTGAATAATTGTAAGAGTTCAAAGTGGTCAGGATCCATTCGTTCTAGATAAGTATGGGATAAATGAAAGGTCAAAGATAAAAATTGGGGCTTCCCGCTCTGGTAACCTGTCCAAGGAAACCCAAATTGGGTTCTCACAGGACACTCACTGAATTATAAAACATAAATTTTATTTTGGCACTTCATAATTTTTGCCAGGAGGAGTTCCACTGAGTCACACAATGTGACACATTAAGGATATTTCAAGGTAACTTTAGAAGCATCCATGATTGGGGGATTACACGATGGCAGTGTCAAGTAAGTCCTCTGGATGGGCATTTCTTTAGTAAATGCGCAGCTTGGCGTTTAACTCAGAACATGAAACAGGGCCATTCCATGTAATGTAAATTACATTTCAGACAGTATTTTGCTATTTCTACGTCAAATAACAAAAAATCATAAATCCCCCATTCTTTTTCATTCTCACTCTTGTATACATACCATTACTAATGCGCATAACTATAAGGAGTATGGTAATAAAAGTCCTCATATGGGATGTCAGATCATTTTGATTAGGCATCATGTAAATTACGTCAAAGATTTTCAAGTTTAAAAAAAATTTAAAGCAAATTCAAAAATCCTGTGAATCTATTAAAAATACTGAACAATACTCAATTGTTTTCTGTAGGAGAGCCATTCATTAAGGTTGTAGCCATAAAGCTGATGTCTGAAAATCTATTTTTTCTAGATCTAGAGTTTTCTAGATTTTTTCTAGAAAATATAAATTAACATCACGTGAATTACAAAAATTTTGTCACGTAAATTACCCCTGACTAATCCTAATATCTGGCAAAGCTTTTCAGTATTTATTTTTTCAGTGGTATTCCTTTCCAGTGACATCAGAAAGAAGATCATTGATCAGAAAAGTGCTCTTTGGCACAGGCAGACTAACTACTAACTTTATTCACTGCTGCTTTTTTTTTTTTTTTGCAAGGGAGTATTGTCATTTCTGTTTGATATATGGTAACAAGTCCTCATGGGATGTCAGATCATTTTGACAACAAAGAGAAAGAAAAAAATAGTGTCTATACGTTTTTCAAAAGATTTTTATATTGAGTTAAGTCAGGGGATTATCATTGTTACTCGTTCTAAATGAGGCAAAACCTTTATTTTTTCACATGGGAAAATTTCACAAGGCTGAATCCAAAATTTTGTGTGAAAATGTTGCATCTGTTACAATGGAGTTCTAACACTTCAAGCTCTTGATTTTCAATGGAACTACTATGTCCCATGGAAAGGAAGTGATGGGTGGAATTGGGAGTAGGGCAAATCATTAGTGAGAAAAGCTGTCATTCATGAGCAAAAAGAATGATGTTGTTGTTGTTCAATGTGCCACAGAATTTGCCAAAACTGCTTTGCAGCTTGTAACAGGGTGATAGATTGGCAAGGTATAACTAGTAGTTATAATAATATTGTGCCTATAACTAGCGTGGGAAGATAGTTAACGGCGGGGAGACAGAGTCATTGTAGGCCAGAGGGGGAAAGTATGGGATGCAACTGAAGCGCTTTGACACCCGAAAAGGGTAGTGTTTACTTGACCGCCGTACTTGTCGATCAGATCACCTGGGAATTGCTTGGGGGGGTAGAGCTGTTTCAATAGTATTTGACGTGGAGCCGACGGGGGTGGCTATTAGGATAACTAATGCACACTCGGTGGGCGTCTTGGGACGCTACCTGACTGGGTATAAATCCCCGAACGCTCCTTCCAACTTCAGACCGCTGAGAGCACTCACCAGCTTCGTGCCGAAGAGGAGACCACAACTGCAACTGTAACTTTGTACTAGTCTTGTGAGTGGGGAAGGTCAGGGAACCCGCAAACATCCTTTGTCAGAGCGTGGTATCTTTGGTATCTTGTCGGCATTCGGGCTGTTGCTGAGTGGTAAGTTAATTGTACGATGTATGTGTATTTTACTTAATGTTCATGATTGTAGAACCTAAATCTAGTGGGTTTACTTTGGTATAACTACTGCCTCTGAGAGAGTCACGGAAACGCCGTTATATATATGTTACGAAACCTTATAGGATGGGGTCCGTTAGAGAGAGCGTTATTCTTCGTGGGGAACGTGTAAATATCATTAAAACTGTATTGATCGTTTATTCTATTGCCTATATGGGAGCCTATGGAGTATGGGAGCTGCAGCCTGACTTATAACAGTGTCAGCGGTTAAAAGTGTTAATGATGAATATCCGTCATGGAGTAAGTATGGAAGTCATGCCTTCCAGCAGTAGATTAGGACTTTGCGATTGTTTTTCTACAGAGGAGGAAGAACAACACCTTCTTGGCTTCTCAACTTCTTGTCCTTTGATTTACGACATCGTGGCGTCTTGGCTTCCCGACCTATTGGTATCTGCCGATACCTGTTGATCTAACTGCGCAGACAAGCCAGGGTAGAGAGGAAGAACCAGTGCCCAGATAGCGCCATACACCCCTAAAGGAGAGGTTTCCTTATGCTGAATGTTCCCATGTGTTTTATAAAATGTGCTAGAAATTGAATATTACGAAGCCATTTAATTAGCATGTACTGATTTGCATCAACTTCATTCCATCGAAATTCACATGAAATTGTATGACCTATGTTCCTATTATTATTGAATGAATTAATAATTATTGTATATATGTAAGCAATACAGATATCGTTTGTTATAACTTATAGAAGAGAGATAGTCGATTATTTAGTGTGTTTGTGCCGTGCCCATCACGGCTGGTGTCAGAAGAAAGTTAGTGAGAGAAAGTGGAAACATCACACAGCTCATGGACAAAACAGAGGTGATTCTTGTGGAGCGTCACAAGATTGATAAAGTAAAGAACCCCAGTCCATGGGATTATGAAGGCAAAGAAGTTTCTGGCATTAGGAATAAAGCTTTAAGTTTAAGAAATGAAATTATCAATGGTTATAAAAATGAGCTGGAAAAAAGAATTGTCTGCAGTATTCACAATCAGCTAGAACAAGAGTGAAAGAGTAACTAAGTTATAACTGAACCTAGGGAGTGGGTGGCGGTCCAATATGAAGGGAAAAAATATTACAGTGAGATTGTGTCTGCTGTGAGTGGAAAGGAGGTAGAAGTTGATGTCATGCATGCAGGCAAGTGGCCTGTCAAAGAAGATAAATTTTCTATTGGAGCAGTCCAGATTTTAGGGAAGATTGAGCCAGCAGTGTCTGCATTCAATTCATGTGTAGGTTCTTTAACTGAGAATCAGTGATGCATGTTTCTGCTACGTGCTTTTTGCCCCCATATTATGTAATTTTATTTACAACCTTGTGTCACATAAATTACTGTCATGTAACTGTATACTCTATACCTGACACAGCTGTCAAAGCGCCGAACAATCTTGTTCATTCTCTACCTCATTATCTGCCACTATGTTTTACCTTTAGATCTGAGATCCTTTCATGTTAACTCTGCAATCAAACACATGTATACATGATGTGCGTTGTGCCAAGTAAATTACATAACTATTTAATGGAAAATTCTTTCATTGTGACATTTAAAATACAATGTACATGTTGTTGACTTTGATATTCAATTTCCTTTCATGGCTTTACATGAATGATACTTCACAGAAATTCAATGGTAATGCCTGAGTATCAATTAGAAATGGAATCAACAAATCTTCAGAGTTACAGGGTTTTAAATGCCATCATTATTGCAACTTAATCTCTTAACTCAATCCCTACTGTGACTACTGCTGAGCATTGTTTCACAGCCCGTCTGACAGCCATGTCTGGCCTGTGAGCCGCGGTTCGCGGCTCGACTAATGGCAATGCACATCGAAATCAGACTAGCAATTTCAAAGAGAAATTATACAAATCCAGATCAACATTCTGACATAGTTTAGGAACTTCCTGTTGCTAATTTCAACCAGCAAAAGACATGTTAGAGCTACTCTGAACTTGAACTTGAAGAGAAATTATAATTGTCCGAGTTGAACGTCTTTTTTTTTGTTGGTGTGTTCTTCCTTAGTGTCCGCTTTTTTACTGTAACTTTTTTATTTCTTGTATTTAAATATGAAATGTGTGTGAAATTCACACAGATTATATGAATATATGTTAATTGGATTGTTAACAATATCCTGGAGTGTGCATTCCATCAGAGTTATAGTTCTGGAGATGATATATTTATATGTTGGAAGTTTGTAAGTCATTAATTTAATTCATATTATATATGATAATCAAATTTTTTTTTCCACACGCTTTGTTGAAACTATACCATAATTCTTCTGTCTCAAAATCAATTTTGATCTAATATTTAAAAAGTTCAATCTTTCATCTTTCTTTTCTGTTTTCAAAATACAACATGCTGTTTGGTTAAAGAATTATTGCCAAAAATTAAGATTTTATACAGAGAGGTTGTGGCACCAAAAAAGAAATCCCAAATCTGGCCCAGTCCAGTGGTGGAAAATATCCTGGTAGCCTACTAGTGGTAGTGATTGAGTTAAGGGTCAAAGATGTTTTAAAAGGATGTAAGAAGCAGCATGCAAGATTTTGGGCACAAACATCATTTATTTAAATACATGATCCAAGCTAAAAAAAAAATCAATAAAATGTGAAAATCAAATTTGTGAAAAAAAATGACTTTTTAAATGGGCCAATATGTGCCCAGCATAAGTTCTGTGTAATTCATGTATTCCTTCCTTTTTGCTGTTCTCTATGATAGAATCTCTCTATCAGAATAAGATTTGCTGCAGATAATTACTATGGTTGGAAAAGTTAATGTCATATACTTTTACACAGCAGAAAAGGGTGTTCAGTGTGTTTATTTTAAATTTAAAAGTCTGCTATGCAGTATGCTGCCTTCAACTGTTGCAAAGGCCACCATAAAAATTTATCAAACCTTTTAGTAAGCATTTACCAGGACTTAAAATATAACACTTACTGAGGCCTCTTGCAGAATTCTTTGCTTTTTCTCTAGAAGTGCTTGCCATATCCTTATGATCCTTTCCATTAGTACCAGAGCTTGCTTTGTTTGCTATAACTGCAGCCGCTTGTTGCGAGGTAGGTATAAATGCCAACTGATGTCCAGAACTTAATCCTGTGTCATTACTGGTAACTGAATCATGGATAGTGTCACACTGTGTGGTCAGATGTGTGCCTCCTCCAGCTGTGTTTGGCAGGACAAATTCATTATTATTATATGCAGCACCTTGAGTAGAGAACATGTCCGATGATTGAAGTCGTGAAATTGTGTTACCATGATTGGCCACATCAGTTTGTGCTGGAGTGTGAGGGACTGCAGACACGGCTGCTAAATCATGCAAAACATCTTGTTTGTTGTCTGTACCAAAGACTGCTGTGTTTCCCAGAGCAATGGGTGCATGAATGCTCATGTGTGTAAACACCTCATTGAGCTGGCTACTCTTGAAATCACACTGCTCACATCTATACAATGGCACCTCAGGCTCACGATGGGCATCGCTTGGTGATTGATAATGGGTCCTACAATGGCAGTCAAAAATAACAGTACTATCCGTTTTGAAATCACAATATGAACACGAATGAGAAGATGTCTCCGATGGGGAGTCTGCTGCTACTTTCAGCTCTCGTTCATCTGCTGCCTCTACCAAAGATTGCCATAAATTGGATGACTCCTCGTTCATTTCCCTGTCATCAGTACCTTCACACATACTTTGCCATAATGCTAAGATAAGCGCTTCTGCTTTAACTTCTCTTTCGTCAGTTGACTCGGCCATTATTTAACCTAAAAATGTGAAGCACTTCATGAAGTTATTGAAAGTTTCGGAAGGCAGCAGCTTTCTTTTCCTCATTCCGAAAATCCTGGAAGGAAAGAGGACGCTGCGCCATCTTCCACTCTATTTCCTGGGAATAATCTCCCTTGACCATAGATTCCCAAACTGCCAGATTTTCTTCGTTGTAGCACTGCCATTCATAATGAGTGGCATTACAGTTTTCGATTCCCCCTCCCCCTCTTTTAATGCACTTTGGGATGCCGAAAGCTTTGACTAGTAACCGGCAATCGTGAGTGGTTGACAATTTTTATGCCTGTTATGGGCTGAAGTAACAATAAAATGGATAACTCAAGCTGGGTGTAGAAATCATAAATATTGTAATGGGGCAGGGCCAACGGTAATCAGATTGTGGAACTCTTCGAGACGTCACTCACGTTAGCTACAACCGTGTAGTGGAGGAAATATGTGCAGAACGTCAGTTTGAGGCGTACTCGGATACATTATCTGTGCTCAAAGGGTGCTCGATGGTATGAGGAGAAGAGAGACAAAGAGGGTGGTGGTGGGTTAATCGTTATAATTATCAACTTTTATGCCCTGAAGAGTATAACATCAAACACGGGGGAATTTAAACTCTTCAACTTCTTTGCGTTCGGTATCACTTAATCTAAAGAATCAGAGGTTTTACTGTAACCAGAAGTAACCTCGAACCACAAGCTTTGTACTGGTGGCAGAGGCGATTATTCGGCCTACATTTCGGTAGAAGCAACCCGTTTTCTTTCGTTCGTTCTTTCCCTTTCTTTCATTCATATTTTTTCTACTTTTTTTTGCTTTCCTGAACCTGATTCATATTTCAAATTTACCCATAGCCCATATGCATGTTAACCTGTAGATCATTTACTCGATCGAAAGCTAAACATATTATTTTTTATTTGTGGCCTAGATTTTGTCGAAATTCTCTCTCAAGCTCTCGAGTTCTGTAGTCGACTCAAAGGGCGGCATAATATTCTTCTTCTTTTTCTAAATGTTATCACTGAGTTTGGGTCTGTGGGCCGAACTGAGTCAAAGATAGTGTGAGTGTCAGCTAGATTGATTGGGTGGATTATTTTTTTAGCTCAACACCCCGCGCGTGGCTCTTTCACGGTCCACCGAACACAGGTAAGAGTGGCTCGACAAATCCTGAATCCACAAACTTTAATCTCAAATGAGTGATACTGATTCACAGCTTCCGTACAAGGTTTATGAAATCAAAGTTTGTACCCACAGACAGAGAAATGTATCTGAGCTTTTGTAGTGATGCTCGTTGTGACAGCGGTCATAGGAGCCTACACTAGTTTTCATGTTCTCCAAACTATTACAAACTGTAGGGCCTACATGTACCTGGCCCCTTGCAAATTAGAGTGGTGTAAGTTTTATGGAGGGATAACGAAATACGATTTTTCGTAAACTTCACATCGGCTCCCAATGTCCACAGATGGCCCATTTTTTCAAGAAACACCTCAGCAAGATTATAGCGTATGTAGTGGTGTGGCAGCCAGGTTTTGCCCAGCAGATCCCAGCATTTTCCCCCGTTTGATGTCAGTTTTTTTTTATTACTGAAATGTTACTGCAAACATTTCTAAAGGTCGCCGTTTAACAGGAATGTGCCTTAATCAAGAGAAATTAATAGTAAACTTGATGCTTTGAAGTTAAGGTGTATAGGCCTAGTTACTTGAAAATTTGCAATGAAAAGTATGCAGCTATTATGCAAAAGACCCCTAGACTTAATTAAAGGTCAGTTCTACCTAAGAAAGTGTGAAGCTCTTGATATCGATTATCAACATTTCCCGAAATTTGCTAGGGCAAGCAGAAAAATGGCATTTAAATGCAACATTGTCAACTTTCAATGGTTGATACTGGTGTTGAAAACATTGCCTCAACTGCGTGCAGATTTTACTAGATGTAGTGAAAAATATCACCATACTGACTTGGAAAGAGAATGTGATAAAATTGATACCGAACTGGCAAATGGTGCTTGCAGAGTTAGAGGAAATCTGTTTTGGAAACTCACAGGAATATGACACTAAGGCATCTCACGAATAAGGTAAATTTACATCCAGCTGGCAGCCCTATCGAAATCTGAGTTTACACATAGAAATACACCGTTCCTACGTAGATCCGCTGGCTACGACATCGCGCCAACGTCGGTTTGATTAGGAAAACCCCTTCTACGCTAATACTATCAAACCTGCCAAAATCCTACACAAATCTACGGATTGGCCAAGGGTTGCTGGCTGGGTAGGTTATACTCGATGTCACATACATGTAGGCCTATATACGAAATTTCCCATGAAAAAAACACATGCGAAAGAAATGTTGGAGGTCACGGAATTTGAGGAACCAGCAAAGACTCAGTTTCCACAGCTTAATACGGCATTCATTAATTACACATTAAATTGTCGGCAATCAGTGCAAAAAGTATCTCAGACTGCGGGTGTTCAATGATCTAACAAAGCAGACAGCTCAGAAGACTGAAATGAACCAAAGATAAAGACATCCAGTTGAAAGAGCAACAGTCTCATCGTAAATACATACATCAAATGAACTACACTCGGCTATTGGATTCCCATATTTCACATAGTCTTATTGTTCTTCCTCAACAGCTTCCTACCGTGAAAATGCCATTAAAATGTACTGCAGCTTTTTTTATTTTTTTTTATTTTGAGAAAAACTAGATCTATAACAGCAAAAATGTAACAAAAAGCTCATTTTTAGAACAGGAACATTGCCTGCCATGGATTTAAATATTTGGATTTCGGGTTAGAGTTTAATATTAATAGTGAACAGGATGGAAACCAACTTTATCAAACAATATTTGCACTTGAATATCAGGTAAGAGGCATTATCCACACAGAAGAAAACAATTTATTATGTTACGGCACTTGGCCCAAATATTTCACGTCCTGGTTTCAAAAGATTCACCACCCAAACAAAGGAGAAAAGATACTTGAGCTACCACTCTTGTCTCTCATGCCCCTAATTTGGCTGCCCTGGTTCACAATTTGAACTTCAGTTTTCTTGCTTTGCTCGATCAAAATGTATGCAATTAATGTAAGTTTCTTATTAAATCGCTTGCCACTACATAAAACAGTAATTCCTCCATGTATTACATTATAAAGTGTTTGAGAGTTTATGCAAGATACTGTTTAACCTCAGTCAAAATTGGGCAAAAAGAAAAGGTTGTATGTTGCAAAGCCCCGCGTGAGAAATAAAACCCAAACAATACAAAGCAAACTAAAGAGTTTAACCTCACTATTTCTTAATACAGTAGGTGTCCAGTATTATTATTTATGATTCTCAACGTTTGCAAAAGATGTGAATGAGTTGATTACATGTTATTAGTAATAAATGAGTAGGCCTACCGGTAAATTGCATTACACAAAATATCATAGAATTATGCAGTTACTATTTGTGTGCTAAGCAAAATCCACAGTTTTACAACAATATGCATTGCCAGAAAATGAAACCTGGTGCCGCGGTGTTTATTTCACCATGTGACACACGTATAAATAATTCCCTTTCAGGCCAAAATTAATTGTATTTTATGGGTGCGCAAGAAAAATTTCAGGTTTAAAAAAAAAAGAGAGAAATATTTTTTAAAGATAATGTTGGTCACCAGTTTCTGCTAATCACAATAGTGCATGTGATACGGCACAATTAGGCCTACAAGGTATTTAATTAAAAAAATTAAAAGCCTATTCCTGAGTTTCTATGCATACCTTGGGTGTTTGTGAAAAATGCATCTTAGATATTAGTGTTACATGTATTACATTAGTTCTTATAGAGCTTAAGATTTTAGTGTTATTACGGTAGTTCTTACAGAGCTTCACATTTTAGTGTTATTACAGTAGTTGATTTAGAGCTTGAGAAAAAAGAAGTGTGAGTGGCACAACTTTTTTTGACTTCAGATGAAACAAACTAATTATAAGGTGTATCCTAAACCAATCATTGGCAGAGATATACGCGCATGTGTGTGAACGGAGATACCCCCCACCTCAAACTCCCTCATCCCTTCAATCTATCCCTGCTGTGACGGCAAGTTCTTTCCCCCATCAGTTTCCCCGCCTCTCCCCAGCAGATCAAGGGAGACAATATCTCACTAAAAGACATCGGCATTCTATTTTGATTATGTGCCTTTATATTATAATCGTGCCCTCAACAGACTGGACGGTACATGATGCATACAACGTGTAACGTGGGTCATTGGATGTAAGCCGAGCCACTCTCGTCAATTCAACTGCTCTACACGCCTCTGTCCATTTCAAATTACACGTAGTTTACTTATCCAGCTGACTAATCTGATGAGAGAGACAGAGAGATAGAGAGACAGACAGAGAGAGCGAGAGAGAGACAGAGAGAGAGAGAGAGAGAGAGAGAGAGAGAGTGAGAGAGAGAGAGAGAGAGAGACAAAGAGAGACAGACAGACAGACAGAGAATCAACTGTTTGGTCATTATATCAAGCAGTAAATGCCATGCCCGAGTCCACCATTAACACGTGATCTCTAGAGGATAAGCCGAACAACAGCAACTTCTCCCCTTCCCCCGTCTCTTTCTGTGTGCATTTATATGTGAGCTTCTCTGTCTGTCCGTCTGCAAGTCTGTTTCTGTCT
>OZ007582.1:25683223-25785723 GCA_963931925.1 Onchidella celtica
TGTGTCTTTCTCCTTGGGTTTGTCTGTTTGTTTCTCTGTTTATCTGTCTGTTTGTAAAACTGCGCCAACCTATTATAATTTATACAAAAAAAAAAAAAGTTCAAGCTATGGATTCTCCAGTTCAAGCTTATCCCCAAACTTCTATGGCCACTGCTAGTCTATGAGATTCCACCCTCAACTGTGGAGGGGCTAAAGGCAAAGATAAATCGCTACACAAGAAAATGGCTCGGACTCCCTCCATGCTTAACCGATGTCACACTTGCATGCAAACAAGCAAAGCTAGTACGTGTACAACCACTTAAATCCCTGAATGAGGAATACAATGTAGGGAAGGCCCGCCTTCATCTAATGTTCAAGGGTTCACAAGATGAAGCGGTAAGAAACACAGAATCTGAACTGAAAACAGATCGAAAGTGGAAAGTGAGAGAAGCAGTCGCAGCAGCAGAACACTCCCTGCAGATAAAGGAAATCATCGGAACCACTCAGTCGTATAGAAGAGGATTGGGCGAACATTCATATCCGCCGGTGTCTACAGCAGGACCCAAAGAAAAGCGAGACATGGTACTTCAAGAGATCAGATGCGAGGAAGACGAGAAAAGAGTTCGGAAAGCAGTGCAACAAGGAGGGCAAGGTCAGGGGACAAACTGAGAGAGCGCTTTGCAAAGAGCATATTCATGGAACGACATCTGGCACAAGGCGCCTATGAAGCTGGCGTTCAGTATTCGCGCTGCATGCGATGTCCTTCCCACAAAGACAAACCTCACTCAATGGAGCAAAGAGACCAGCGATGAATGTCCGCTGTGCAGAGGGAAACAGACATTGCAACACATTCTGTCTGAGTGCAAGGTCGCATTAGATTGTGGAAGATACACCTGGCGACATAATCGTGTCCTTGAAATTCTGGCAACGACCATTGCACCAGAAGTAGAAAAGGCAAAGAAGAAGTCTAACAAACCTAAAACAAAGACATTCATCCAGGCATCCATCAATACCCGCACCAACATACATTCCCCGGCACCCGGGTTACTAGACGAAGCCAGTGCAGGAAAGTGGCAGCAGACTTAGAAGGATGGAATGATTATCCCGAGCTGGTAAGGACCTCCGATATGAGACCAGACATTGTACTAAGCTCAAAGGAAGCTCAGACATACGTCCTAATCAAGCTAACGGTCCCGTATGAAACAAACATTGAGGAGCAGCGTGAATACAAAGTGGCCAAATACCAGGATCTCCTGAGGGATCTAAGGAATGCTGGAATGAAGTCAAGCATATTTGCCGTGGAAGTAGGAGCAAGGGGATTTGTCGTTTCAACAATGTACTTTCTTCTGAAGAAACTCAATCGAGGCGGCAGGAAAATTAGAAGTGCTCTTAAGAAAATAGCAACAACAGCGGAAAATGCTTCCTGCTGGATTTGGTGTAAAAGAAATGAACACTAAATTCATATAGTCTAAAATTATACCATATAACCAGTGGCACTTTTGCAAAATGGATAAGACACCTGCACAGAAAAAAAGAAACCAGAAAATCCAAAGAGAACCTGGCGGCGAGAAAAAAAAAAAGGTGAGTGACGAACGCCGAGAGTCGTGAACTCGGTGTGGCCGGGGGTTCTAGAAGATGTCAGGAAGTTAAAGGCCGAGAGTCGTGAACTCGGTGTGGCCGGGGGTTCTAGAAGATGTCAGGAAGTTAAAGGCCGAGAGTCGTGAACTCGGTGTGGCCGGGGGTTCTAGAAGATGTCAGGAAGTTAAAGGCCGAAACATCTAATGAAAGATTCCACTCTTCCTCTGAAGAGTGTCATCTGCCTCGCTCCATCTAAGGAGTTTCTTACCACTCTTATTTTTCGAACAATGCTTAATTACGTTTATTCACTTTGTGCAATCCTAGTCTTTCATTTGTTAGAGAAAAACAGACTGTCTTACAATGCTTTCGTCAGGTACATTTACAGTCTGTGAATTGAAATTGTAACTATATTATATTTATAATAATAACAATAATAATAATGATAATAATAACTTATTATTTCGTGATATTTTTTAGTTTAAGACATGTTGTCTTCAACAGGACGTTGAGGGCTGACTGCAAAGGAGGAGAGCAACCTCAGCCAAACAAATAGGGGAGAGATCTGGAAATACCTCAAGAAATTAGCTTACTCTGATACCAGCCCTGTGAATGGATAATGTGTTTTAAACAGATTTCAAATAGTTGCTATTTAAAAATATTCTTCATGCCCTTCATACCCTGCATGCATCATACCTGTAATGACTATGAGTGTAAGCATAATATGAATTAAAATTTACATGTTGATAGGGAGATAAATTGATGTTGCAATACATTAAATGCAATCTACTCCTAATTTGAATACTTTTTTCTGTAAAGTGTTCATCCATTAAAATGTATTAATGTGAACAGCTTAATTAACATTTATTCAGTTTTAAAGGTTCAGTTCCTATAAAATGATGCTGGTAACTAACTTCCTCATAAGTATTTGATGTGTTGGCTTGTATGCGTTATATTCAACATTAAAAACCTATTTTCTGAGAGAATTTTAAAATCTTTTCTTATCTTTTTCCTCCTTCATAAGCATGTCCTGGTCTAGTTGTTATGTTCCTATGTGTTTCTGGTGCATTTAGATGTGTTACCAGAGGGTTTTCTGTTCACTCTACAAATTCTGAATTTCCAAGGGCAGGTAACTTCAGTGCAATATTATGAAATATAGGTGAGTCTCAAGCTCAATTAATTATCATTTTTGGGATCCCCAAATGATTCCCTTCCAACAGATATATAATAATCCATCATTGATTCTACATTATTTGTCAACATTTTTGGGATAAATGCAGACCACAAGCGTGAAACCTGCCCTATTGAAGTCAACAGCCAAGATCTGATCTGTGACGTTCAACAGTGAGAATTTAATCTATTGTGGGTACGGAGAGGTGAAATGGATGCAGATCTGATAATTATTTGTCATCACAGACGTCATTACGTCAAAGAAGTTTCCTGGGGCTGGCACAACAAAAACCTTTCAACGCTTGAGATCACGTGATTAATGTTGGTCAGCGAAAGATTTGCCATGCCCAGACAAGGCTGCTGTGGTCATGGTGGGATATCTTGTCGTCCATAGCTGCAGCCGTTGACCTGGACCATGTTAGCATCCGTTCTCTCACAGAGCTGAGTTATACTAAGATTATAATATGGTTCGATAACTCCTAGTTTAATATGGCCCACCGGTGGTATGGCTCAATGATGGGATTAGAATTATAATATAATGTAATGAGTCCTTCATATTGGCCCCCGGTAGCGGTGTGGTCATAGGCTTGTTTGCCTAAATCACAGACGAAGAATTGAGCAAACTTCCCGGACGCAGCTTCGAAGCTGGCGGCAGCAGGCCAGTGGTTGATTGATAGGGCAGATGGCAATATACCGTCACTCTGGCCTGGATATCGTGACACAGAGCATCCACCAGTATTGGTGTTCTTTGGTTTGGGTCTTTCACCCTAGTCAGTTGGGACTGCGAGGCTGTGGAGTAGCCTACAGGCAGCCGGTCAGGCAATATGACTGTCCCTCTGGCATCCTCCTGCACCTGGATACATTTCCAGTCGTCTTGACCCTGTCTTGCCACTTGGATAAGTTGTGTACAGGCGAGAGAGTGAGTCTGATGTTTGCGCAGCTCTTTCTTACTAAAAACAAATTCTTTGCGCCAGTCTTAACACTCACCTCGTCTTCTTTCATCTTTGTCTCGTCTTCTTTCCTCTCAAAATTCCAACGGCGATGGGCGAATGCGGTGGCAGCAGGTTTGGATAGACTGGAAGCTGTTAGCACAGACCTACACGTTGGTGGCTGTGGGCTATGGTCGCTTCATCGTCGATTGAAGTGGAGGCGTGGGGAGGCAGCACCCACAGTAGCTGAGCAGCCTTATTTAAGGATAGCACTGCTCACCTCAACTGAGGAAGGGGCTAGAAAAGGTGCCCTAAAGAAAGCCCACTTCACATCACCCTGACTGGTATACCGCGACCAGTGGGGATCCCTTTTTGCGGTCGAAACAAAAAGAAATTCAGCTTACTCAGGCTAGGAGCCTGGAATATACGCACACTGCAGGACAACTCAAACAACCCGGAAAGACGCACTGCACTTATTGCCATTGAGCTCAGCAGGTACAACCTGGACATAGTGGCACTCAGTGAGACCAGACTCCCTGATAGTGGCCAACTCAAAGAGCTCAGTGGTGGATACACCTTCTTCTGGAAAGGCAAGGGTGCAGTCGAACCGAGACAGCATGGTGTTGGGTTTGCAATTAAAAATGACCTTGTCAGAAACTTGCAGTCCATGCCAATTGAAATAAATGACAGGCTAATGACACTCAGGATCCCAGTTGGGAAAAGCCAGTCAGCCACCCTCATTAGCGCATATGCGCCCACCATGACAAACCCAGATGAAGCCAAAGACAAGTTCTATTCTGATCTAGAATCTGTCATATGCTCTGTCCCGGCAGCTGATAAGCTGATTCTCTTGGGGGACTTCAATGCTAGGGTTGGCTCCGAAATCTCAGCGTGGCCAAATGTTTTGGGCCCTCATGGAGTTGGTTCATGCAATAACAATGGGTTGCGCTTACTTACTTTGTGCGCTGAATTTGGCCTGTTCATTACCAACACAAATTTTAGTCTCCCCGTGAGAAACAGAACGTCATGGATGCATCCCCGCTCAAAGCATTGACATCTCATAGACTATGTCATTGTGAGGAAGACTGACAGAAAGGATGTCCTTGTAACAAAGGCGATGTGTGGTGCCGAGTGTGGAACTGACCACAGACTCATTGTTTGCAAGCTCAGACTAACATTGAGGCGCAATAGACGCCCTCAAGGGAAAGCGCCACCTAAACGCCTAAATGTTTCAAAACTCTGCTCAGCTGAGAAACAGAGCGAGCTCTCATCAGAACTCTCCTCAAAATTGGATTGCGTGACTTTTGACCCTGAGAACATTGAACAGAGCTGGACTGACCTAAATACGACTGTACACTCTTGCGCCAGCAGCACAGTTGGTTTTCCTGTCCGCAAGCACCAGGACTGGTTCAATGATAATGATAATGAAATCAAAGTGCTCATCAAAGAAAAAAATAGTCTCATCCAAGCTCACTGCAATGACCCCTCTTCCACAGCAAAAGCTGATGCACTGCGTGCATGTAAGGGTGTACTCCAGAAGAAGCTGAGGAAAATGAAAAATGACTGGCTTGAAGAGCGAGTAAGAGAAACTCAGAAATATGCCGACACAAACAACACTAGAAAGTTCTTTGAGAGCCTCCGAGCTGTGTTTGGACCATCCCGCTCTGGCACTACGCCACTTCTTGCGTCAGATGGTTCAACACGCATTGTTGAATTGAATGCCATAATTCAGCGTTGGGCAGAACATTTCGGAGGTGTGCTAAATCGGCCATCAAATATAAATACTGAGTCCATTGACCGCCTCCCTCAGACTCCTATTAATGCAGCTCTTGCCAAGCCATTCACAGCAAATGAGACCCGAACTGCCACAAATCAGATGTCCTTTAACAAATCACCAGGCGTGGATTCAATTCCTGCTGAGGTGTATGCCTTCGGTGGAGAAAAGCTTATTGAAAGGTTGACCGAGTTGTTCAATCATATGTTGAAAGTAGGGAAGCTGCCACAGGACTTCAAAGATGCTTCAATCATCCATCTGTACAAAAACAAAGGGGACAGCCAAGTCTGTGACAACCATCGGGGAATCTCTCTACTTTCAATTGCTGGCAAAATATTGGCAAGAATGCTTCTGAATCGCCTTCTTGATCACCTCTCGTCAAATGACTTGCTTCCCGAGAGCCAATGTGGCTTTCGTAAAGAGAGGGGAACGGCGGATTTGATTTTTGCTGCCAGACAGATTCAGGAAAAATGCATGGAACAAAATAAAGCGCTGTATATCACATTTGTTGACCTCACAAAAGCATTTGACACAGTGTGTCGTGAAGGCCTCTGGAAAATCTTGGCGAAGTTTGGGTGTCCACCCGAATTCATCACAATAGTGCGCCAGTTTCATGATGGCATGCAAGCTGCAGTCAAAAGCAACGGCAGTGTTTCAGAGCCCTTTGCTGTCACAAATGGGGTAAAACAGGGTTGTGTCTTAGCCCCAACTCTGTTCAGCATCATGTTCTCTGCAATGCTACAAGAAGCCTTTAGCTCTCCTCCTCAAGGGGTAAGCATCAAGTACCGAACTGATGGCAGTCTATTCAACCTCAGGAGACTTCAGGCAAAAACAAAAACCAAAAGTACTCAAGTCTGTGACCTACTATTTGCTGATGATTGTGCACTTCTGGCACACGATGAGGATAGCATGCAAAACTGTGTTGATAAGTTCTCTAGTGCCTGTGACAACTTTGGCCTCACAATAAGCACAAAGAAGACGGAAGTGCTCCATCAGCCTACTCCAGACCACACGTATCCTGTGACGCCAAATATCAAAGTCCATGACAGTCTTCTGAAGGTGTCGGAGAACTTCACCTATCTTGGCAGTACACTGTCTTCCGCGGCTCGTGTTGATACTGAAATTCTCTCAAGAATCAGCAAAGCTAGCTCTGCATTTGGCAGGCTTCGAAAGAGAGTATGGGATGTTGCCGGCATTCGCACAGACACTAAGCTGAAAGTGTACAATGCTGTGGTCCTTCCCACCCTACTCTATGGGGCTGAAACCTGGACAGTGTACCAATCGCATGCCAGAAAGCTAAATCACTTTCATCTGGCCTGCCTTAGAAAGATCCTAAGGACAAAATGGCAGGATAAAATTCCAGACACTGAGGTCCTCAATCGTGCCAAGGAATTGAGCATCTTCTGCCACCTGTCCAGCAGGCTATCAAAAAAAGAGAACGGCGCAAGAAAAGGCCCAGTGGTACTGAACCAACGGAGCACTCTTGTCATTTATGCGGAAGGGTCTGCAGGGCAAAAATAGGACTTATCAGTCACATGAGAAGCCATAAGTCATGAAAGAACAGTCTTTCCATTCTGTCCTCTGTGTCCTTTAGTTCTCTTTATTGTCCATGTGTTGAAATTCTCAACAATTTCTGTTCTTTATTCCTCTGGTGTTGTTAAGGTCATCATCATACCTGATGGTCGAACTATTATTATTATTATAATGTAATTTTGAATTGTGTCATTTGATATGATAATGGTACGATGTCGTGATGATGTTACTATAGTTAGGTGATATAGGTGACGTAATCACGCTGTAGCATGATGATGGCATGGCGTAATAAAAGTAACCGAATAGGTAATTCCAAAGGATGAAGAAACTCAAATGAGAGAGCACGCCATTGATTGAACAACCAGCAGAAATGAATTACAATATTTACACAATGTTTAATTTGCCATAAATATGATCTACGCCATATGTAACAAAAAAGAAGGGGGGGGGGGGGAGGGCATAGTCCACATATCTCACGGTAGACTCGTAAGAAAAGTACAGAATGCCAGTCTTATGATGTCATTCAACGTTTACTCGGCGTCTGGAAGACATGACACTTTTAGAGTTCTGGTAAGGGTTTTAATATCTGAGAGAGACGACCTTCCACGGAAGTACAAAAGAATGTGAGAGACCTTCGTCCAACATGAGACCATGTTGTATGTTATTTCTAGATAAAATTAAAATGACTGCATAATAATTATACGCTGTACGATACATGGAGAAACACGACCCAGTCTAACTTGTTTTTGACGAAATACTAAGGCATAAACGAAGAGCCGTAGCAAAACGTAGAAAACCATGACTATATGCTGCGTGTTCCTCAAGTCATAACGATTGACAGTCATTTATGTTGGACTCTCTTTTCACAAAGTCAGAACTGACGAACTGACAAGAAAACAAAACGGTGGCAACACAGACAGACAGAGTCATCGATGTTAGGTGTTACCGTTAGAACACAAAATGGCAAATATAGCACTGTATCAATATAGAAAGATCACTGGCGCATTATACAATGGCCCTTACCTCAATCTCGCCATTGTTCGTGAACAACCAATTTTCAGACTACAGTGCGAGCTCATGAAATATTCAGGTGTTGTCCTGGTAGACAAAGTGTATCATAATTATAGATTATATTATTGTTAACATGTTTCTGCCTCTGCTCTGTGGCCGGCTCGATTTGTGTCAGAAAAGATAAAGATAAATGCCGAGATATGAATAATTGTGAAATTAATCATGAACCTGTTCACTTTTGTTAAATTAAGATTGTTAATCATTATAATCTTGTGGCCGGCAGTTTCGGCTATAAAATTAAACATTTCCATCGTAACATGCTGTGTGATTGTTGTGGTTATGATTGTGTCAGGACTTTTTGTAGAGAACCTGATAATGTAGGCTACATATAACTTGTATGTTCATTAGTGCCTATATCTTCCTCCACATCCTCCTTCTGTCTCTGTCTGTCTGTCTGTCTGTCTGTCGGTCTGTCTGTCTGTCTGTCTATCTATCTATCTATCTGTCTATCTATCTATCCATCCATCCACCCACCCACCCATCCATCCATCTATCTATCTATCTATCTATCTATCTATCTATCTATCTATCTATCTATCTATCTATCTATCTATCTATCTATCTATCGATCTATCTATCTGACCAGATGGCCGTACCAGAAAAGAAGTCTTAACATTAAAGCAAATAACAGTGTGGGTTAGAAACGTCATTATCAAGGCGGTCACTGATTTTGTGCGAAGTCCAATTCCCTATTGTCTGCGGTCACAAGTTATCTTTATGTCAGAGATGTCTTTCATTGCGACATAAATTTCTGAATAAACAAGCCATTAAATATCTTGGAGATTCTATAAAAATCATGACACATCTCTTGAGGGTTGGTCAAATCCGTTGCCCTCCCACTCACAAATAATTCAGATGTCATGTTTGAGGGTAGGACAATGGATCACTTGTTTGCCAAGGCCTGCCAGTGTTGAAATCTCGGGGTTTTGACCTTTGCACCTCCCACAATTGTGTGACTGTTCAGGTACAGGAGTGTCTGCCTGGGGGCAACACTCAAGGTACACAGTAGCACATTGACACATGGCCTGCTGATGTCATTAAAAATCAAAATGATGGTCAGTGGTCACTCACCCGCTGACTTTGGTGAAGAGATTGTGTTACTGCCAGTCATGGCATAGTCTAAATTTCAGTAACGAAAAGATTTTTTCTGCAAAGGCATAACAACGACAATAACAACAACAACAACAAAAATGCCACGTGGCTTAGAGCAAAGGGATGGATGACACCTTTGTAGGTAGATCTATACACTGTAGTTACCATGGGGTACCAAACCTTTAACCTACGCCACACCTAACTTTTGTTTTCTCTCTCTTTCTCACTACTCTCCATTCAGTTCCCGTCAATAATCAGATCATGCAGCTGATGACGAAGGCATGGGTCTGGTGGTGGGCTGAGGTGCCTTGGGGTGGAGGTGGGGGGGGGGGTGAGGTCGAACAAGAGCTCTAGTCAAATGGCACTCACCCACTGACACGTCATGTTTATGACCGGTTTGTTGTGTTCAAGTCTTGTACAGTTCTAGCGCGTCACGGCACGGGATGATTGGAGAGAGGCCAATCTACGACCCCCCCCCCTCCCCCACACCCCTTTTACAGCCGGAGAACACGCACTGACTTTTGCGAAACCGAATTATTAAGCAGAACTCTGCTATGGACGTGTTGATACACCTGCACCTTTGTTCTAGGATTTGAGAGTAGTTGGGAGCAGGCCTATTTCCAGTAGAGGTGCCATCAAGTTGTCACAGTACCACAGTTTGTTCTCTCCTTTCATTCAACTTCCTCTTCTCCCGATTATAAAAAATTACTGATCAGTTAGCGGGGCTTCACCTCCTCCCTCTTCCTGACATCTTTACTGTTTTAGTTTTCAGAATGGTTAATTGTCTTTTGTTTACACGGCGGATGGTTTGAGGGAAGTGCTAGATAAGATTAGAGTTTGGATTAGGTTTGACTGCCTGCGAAATGGCAGCAGTTTTGGTAGTTGGCCGCCAGGGAAATCCATTGTGAATATTTTGACAACAAATAACTTAATAACTTTAACATTTATTGACTTTCTCGTTAATTTAAGGTTCGAGCTGAACTGGAGTCTTGTTCATTTGTTTCTTTTCATTATTTTCCTGACATTAAGATCATTTTCAGCTGCCATTAGTATTCGTTTAGTATCATTTTCTAGTTTACTAGATGAAGTTCCCGGCATTACCCGGGATACACCCGCGAACCCACCGTTCCATCTCTCTGTCTCTCGTTTTGGTCTACAAAGCTTCCCATAATTATTCTACAGTCTTACCGGAGAGTATAGATTTAGAGAGACGGGAAGCTTCGCTTTTACGCGTGATCCTAGCAACCAAGATAGAGGCGGTAAACAATTGGAAACATGGCGGATCCAAAGAACACACACTGCAGATGGTGCTCTGCTTTTGGCTGCCAGAATTCAAAGCACAAAAGACCAGACCTCGTATTTTTTCATTTCCCTTCAGACCCAGAAAGGTAAGGGATATTGTTTTTTACAACTATTTAATTTATTTTTGTGAAATTGTCAACTGAGACACTGCGACTGCCTCCGTGCCTGACAGACATGACTGTGTGTTGACGCTGATAAGGTGGTGTTTGTTTACATGAGATCAGTGACCATTACTACGACTAACAAACCCATTGAGCCCATGGAGAGGGCATAGTCTAATTAAAAAAGAGTAAATCTATACTCTCTGGTCTTACTACAGATTTCATGCACACCATAGCGCACTCATTTCTGACAGGGAAATAATTGTGCGCACCATACTGAACACGTATTAATACATCGTTTCCGGTGCAGTGAGCTTACTACTGGGAGCCAAAACAGAGATCATTGTATTTTACTTTTTTGCGACTTTTAATTTAAAAATACCTGAAACTTGAATCAACACAATCGGTCGATACAAAGCAATTGGACTGGATTCGTTGACACTTAGGAAAATTAACCAGATGGAAATACACACTCACAACAGAGGAAAAATTGAATGCGCTGGTGAGGAGTTGGGAAGGACTGGTCAGTATTCCTACGTCAGACAGGCGTAGATTTTTATAGGATATCCGTAGGATTGGTAGGGTTAACATGGGAGCGGATTTCCTACATTAAATCGACGGAGGTGCGATATCTTGTAACCAGCGGACCTACGTTGTAAGGAGGTCATTCCTATGAGCAAAACATAAGGTCAGTCCAACGTACAGCTGACGGGATTGGGGTGGGGGCATTTATTATGTTTTATTGTATTATGTAAACACGCACGGACTGGAGAGATTGAGCCATTGTTGTATTAGCTAACGGTAACTATAATGTTAAAAACTTGTAGATAAGTTTGCTCCTTCACCCCCTGATACCCCCCCTCCCCCAACAACTAAGCAAACAAAAAACAAACAAACAAACAATAACAAACGAACAAATAAACGTACAAACTCATTTTAAATCAATTCAATGCTGAATATGATGACAAGACAAATTATCTGTCTGTCTGTCTGTCTGTCTGTCTGTCTGTCTGTCTGTCTGTCTGTCTGTCTGTCTGTCTGTCTGTATGTCTGTCTGTCTGTCTGTCTGTCTGTCTGTCTGTCTGTCTGTCTGTCTGTCTGTCTGTCTGTCCGATTTTGTCCCGAAGATGCTGTGCTCTATTTCTTGTGCTTCACCTCCGAAAAGCACAAAACATCCACCCTTATCCTCCTTCCCCGTCGCAAACCAAATGCAAACAAGGGATACATGTCATATAAATTATATTTAAGTTTGCCCGCACTTGGCCAGCTAACTGAGCAGGTTTTCCATTCCTCACGAGATCGTATTGCCCTCTACATCTGATTGAATCAAATCATTGACAAACTGCGTGGGCGGTTTCTAGCTAAACCAGTCACTACATTCTCTTATCGGCCACAGATAGCCTAGCTCAAAGTATTTGGACATGGGTAAACACTTCAAAGCCCACCCGTGGTCGGAGAAATAGGACGGACTGACACGCCCTCTTCATTTAGGGATTGGGGAAGGAGGGGGAGGGAGGGGACATGGGGGTCTTCCACATGAGGACGCGACCCTTCGCTAGGTGGCTTAGGTAGAGGTGGTGGCGAATTGCGTGGGAACAATCATTCAAGCGGGATGGAAAATGAGAGAGTGAGAAATTACAAAGAAAATGTAGATAAGATTATTCAGTGAATCGTGTAAGGTCAAACTGTTCTAATATATTGGCTCTTTACGTGCTCAGGAGAGAAATTTTGAAAAATTGTTGAACTCTGGACAAGTTTTGCTCAATAACTCAGTTGTTTCGGTGGTTTGTCAAGCATGAACTTTCTGCAAGAATGCTGATCTCCTCTGTCGCAGCCACACAAAAGAGCCTTCACTCGTGAGAGCCGCGAATGGCGTCAAGATAAGGTACAGTAATTTGAGTAACGTCGTCGTCAGCGATAAAAGCTCAGTGGCGTCATGTGTGATCCAAAATGTGTTTAGGCTACGTAATAACAATATTTATGTGCCAATACGTGTAAACATGGAAGTACAAAGTACCTGCCGAAAACTACCTCAGGGAAAGAAGCAGTGTTACATTTTTGTGCTCGTTCAGCGACTTCGGCTAAAAATATAATTATGAACTTACAGTACCAGCGGATTCTCTCTCTCTCTCTCTCTCCCCCACCTCGCTGTCCTCCTCTCTCTCTCCCCCCCCCTCTCTCCCCCCCCTCCCCTCTTCTATCTTTCTTTCTTTCTTTCTTTCTCTCTCTCTCTCTTATTTTCTTCTCAAATGAAAAGTTAAAATTAAAAAAAAAAAGACATCGACGTTTTAATATCACATTACTTTCTATTATAGCCTGTAAAAAATATTCTCGCTGTCGATTGTGCTGGAAACAAAGCAGTTAATTCTGAACTTTTACGTACGTTATAATGATCTCTTCACAGTTGCATTTCTTTTGCCAATTTTGTCCCATGAAATAATGTAGGCGTCGTGTCGACAGAAGAGAAATCTATAGCCCAGATTAGACAAAAGTGTTCAGATTTACGACCAATTAGAGAACTCATTGGTGCCATCAGCTTGTCATCAAACACGGAATCAATTGCTCAATATGGCCACATCAAGGGAGCTGTCTTGCCTGAAAAAGTTCAACATTTCAAAATTGAATTTTCCTGCCCATGATTGCTGCGCAAACCTCCCGCACACACTGCTAAAACTTTATATTGACAGAGCAAATGATAGTAAAATTGGGTTAAAAAGCCGTGAACAAACATCTTTTTTTTTTTCCCTAGGCCGACCGTCATGTCTAACGAACAACTTAGTCGGGATAATCAGTTTATCAGGTTCAGTAACTCCGAGAAGAATCATTGACAAACTGGATGATGGACCCTTGATATTGAAATTTGTCGATTGTGTTGTGCAAAGTCGTGTATTTTTGCGGTCAACATTCCCAAAGTGGGTGACTAAGAAAAGTTGGTACATTAAATCCTTAGGCTTTTCCAATGATTTTTGACAAAATTGCTCATCTTCACCTGGACAACATGTAGCAAAGGGTAGCTATTGTCAACCAATTTGAAGCTCACAACTGCAGCTTTTATTCTTTAAAATTTTAATCCCCGTTTATAAAAATGTATGGCCTTTATTTTTTTTTGTTCACTGGTCAGAGATGTTTCCAGAGACAGTAATTAGCATTTGATCATTTCGGTGGGCCAAGGTGTGGACACGCCTCCCAATGTTGTTCAGACTAAAATATCCCTCCGGCTGACCAGATCACGAGACATCTTACATTCTAGCGAGTGGTTGTCGGAGAAGACATTGGAAAACTTCACATTAGCAATTGGCCCAGGAACTAAATTGTGTTGGCCAGTAATATATTTTCCATGAACACACCAGTTTCTGATAGAAATACAAAAATGATCACTGGACAAAAGGTTTCCTGACAAAGTGTCATTAATACTTCAGCTACTGGCCACGTCGTCGTTCTTCTGGATCCATTTGAGGTGGTGAGTGGGACATACAGGGCATCAAATATGGTCACGTTCTTCTGTGTCGTGACGATATCATTATTTAGTCACAAGCATTGAATGGTCTTATAGCCAATATAATCACACACAACGTACATTCACTTAGAGGTCAGGCATTCAATCTATACAAAAAAAATGTAAGAAAACCCCTTTGTTCCCTATGGACTCAAAAACTACTGGACGTATTGAACTGAAATTTGGCACACACAATTGTACGATACTGACCAGTGTTCCTATGTACATAGGCATAAAAAAGCTTATGGGATTCGTGAGTTATTCCAATAATGCGATAAGAATGGAACGGTAAATTTGCGAGAGCGTTTGATCCGAATTGTACGTTCGTTAACCTATGACCTCTTTCTTTGTTAATCGCTTTTCCACTTCCGGCCCCGGAATTCGATTCATAATCACAGTAGTGTCTGTGAGAGCTAGATCTAGCATGCACTGATGCAGCATGCCCCCTAAAAAACGTAGGCCTACTATCGTTAGGCATACAAGTCTCAAATCGCTGTAGTTTTTTTTATTGGAAATTTATTGTTTCGCCATCATTCAGATCTATTTAGAGTCATGGTTCGCCATTTTAAGGTTTCGTTATCATTACCTGCGATGTGTTCACTATCAAACACACTAACCCGTGCGCAAATCATGCAGTTGTACGGGATGCGCAGGGTGTCAACTCACAAAGGTAGAGCAGTAAGACTTATTTAAAAACAAACAAACAAAAATAAAATAAACAAAAAGGAACAGGCCAGATGAAGCAGGTCCATAATAACCACCCAGAACTGAAACCAATATTCAAACCTCAGCTAGTGTTTAAAAAAAAAACCCAACAATGATCACACACCAACGGTCAACTTCACGATACCTAGTCAAACTCTTATGTTGAACACATCGAGATCATCATACTAGTCCCACCTACGTCTTGATTAAAAGGGCTGATCAAATGAGGTGACCCCCACCCTCCCGGGGGCTGACCAAAGGGGTGACCCCCCCCTCCCCCTCCCTAGAAACACTGACAGAATGTCCGCATTTTGTTTGTTGTCAACAGTAAGCACAGACGGTAGAATTTATCCCGAGTTTGTGCAGGGCGGACACTCAGGGCAAAATCTGCGTGGGTGTTGCTTGAGTCAGCAGATCACTCTAGGCTAAGAAATGGGTTGGGAGTGGTATGCGTGTGGGGATGGGGGTGGGTCAGCTGTTGTGTCGAGTCCAGTATTTCAGTCACCAATTTATTTCTCAGTAGAACTGATAATGGTCTCTAAGCCTTGAACAGTCCAGGGCGCGGTCAGTTTGTTCAACTGAGCTGACCAGCAAGTGTCAGAAGTGGATTTGCCGATATCTCCTCCCCCTCCCCCCAAATATACACTCTTCCATGCCAGGACACTAGTGAAGGACACTAAGTTGCCAGGGAAAACATTGTGATCAAGTGGCAAAACCGAGTAGTGAAAATATTATCTGATTACTTTAAGAAAGCTAAAAGGTGATAACTATAATGAGTTTGAGACCCAACTGGAATGGTGGAATGTCAACAGATCGCGACCTTAGTTCTTGTTTGCTACAACTCCACTTTTTGCACAACTGACAAATTCGACGTTAAACGTTTGCAGCTTTATTAGTGATAAGGAGTTGTGAAACAGATTGATAAGTGCCACAAAGCATTTCAAACAAGTGTCAAAGGATTTGTTGTACCTCTTCTACATGGAGACTATGTATGTATACTAAAAAATCTTCAGTTTTATTTCTTCAGAAAATAGAGATAGAAAAAACAAGAACTACGACCGCAGGATGATCGGTTTTCACTATAGTTAGAAGTGTTTTTCCAAAAAAAAATAAAAATCACAAACAAATAATACATTTATTAGAGGAAGGAGAAAAGACCAGTGGGGTCGGGGTTGGTACAAAAATCACTGCTTAACAAATTAAAATGTGCAGCTGACCAATAGGGAGTGGGCAATGACGTCACAGAATTTTGTCAGCTCTACAGTTCAAATTTCACGGGTTATCAAAAAAATAAAAAAGCAAATTATAATATCGCCTCTCATGCCAAGGGTCCCGGGTTCAAAACGCGGCCGGTACAGGCATGTTGGAAGTTTGGGATTTTTCTCATATCTTCGTGTCCCTGATCCTATTGGGGGTAGGATCGAGTATCTAGTCTTCTCGGATAAAGACGAAAAAATTCGGAGGGCCCGTGTGCACGTTGCGCACGTTAAAGATACATTGGCAGTTGGAAATCGTAAAGAGCAGGCCGAACAGGCCGCTGTCAGGGCAAAATTAAATAAAATTCATCCCTACCATTCCCTCCCCCCTCCCTCCCCCCCCCCCCAAAAAAAAAGAACAGCGGACCGGCCCTGCACTGTGGCGACGAAGTGCCTGCTCCAGTTATAACTGGGCTGCAATGGCACAAAGGCAAATTTCCCAAATGGGATTAAAGAACATACAAATACAAATACTAAATAAATAATAGAACAAGAACAATAACAGCGCCCCTCGTACTGTGTAAAAAATAGTTTAAATTTTCATAAAATGTTCAGAGCTTCAGCCTTACTTGGGCCATTTCTGTGGAATGAGCCATGACTTCTGACCAGATCCGTGATTCCGGCAATTTGTCTCTTTATTCTCTTGTCTGCTGAATGATGACACGTGAATGTATCTGTCTCTAGCAGACATGGGTGGGTAGATAATGCGGTCACGAGGACACACGGAATGTTCTAGTGTCTCAGCTCTCTTCAATGTGGTAGCTGGTAGTTTGACCACATCAACAACCATAACAACAGCAATAAGAGCAATTCTCAGTTAATTCTCATAGGTTGACTTCTTTCTTTCTTTCTCTCTGTCTCTCTCTCCCTGTCACTCTTTGTGTGTGTGTCTCTTTCTGTCTCTCTCACACACACTCCAAACATCCAGTAGGCTACATAAACAAGAAATAGGCCACTGAGGAACTGTATGTCAACGTCATCAGAAATGCGATATAAAACAACTCATTTTTCAGCAAACACAACTTTCATCATTTGACATTAAGACATTGTATCACATTAGTTGATCACGTGAATACAACAGCAGTAGAAGAAAGTTGTCCTTCCTCAAGGACTCCCAGATAAGGCGATAGGCCTAATGTCTAGGAGAAATCTTCAGTTTCACCAGGAAAAAGACATAGACCGTGGAGATATTATTACATGTATTAATGGCGTGAAAACTAATGCGCTGGTAATTTTTCTGCGCGTGGAGGACGGGGTGGAACGCACGCTCTAGCGGAGCAGGGAAACCCAGGCAGCGGCAAATCGCTGCTTCACTTCCATCCTCAGCAAAGTCGCTGGTTGGCGGGGGTTGGTGGCTGCTTGGCGGGGTGGTGGCCGTCTCATGACTCCGCCCTGAACGTCACTAGATCGCGTGGGCAAAATTGCAGGAATCTTGTAGGGCTAAGAGGCTTTTCTTTATTTCTGGAAATTAGATAAAGCATTACAGAAAAGGTTATAGCGCAATAAAGTAGAAAAATCAGCCTTTTTCCATTTTATAATGATCTTAGACTTGCATCGTAAACGTGCCACGTTCTTACAGGAGGGAGAAAGTGCTCATTCTCAAATTAACAGCAGATTTAACAAGTAATAAACTAAAATAGTCAAGAAAAGAAAAAATAAATAACCCACAAGAACGCGATCTAGTAGCTTTTGCCATCTGTAGCCGACTCTGCAACGTACACATCACAACGAGCAAAGTGTTGTACTATTACTTCTTAACTGGTGGAGCCGGAGCGGTTGTGATTCAATTTTGTGGTGTGAAAGCCCACTTGATGACGGCCATGTCGTGTGTGGGATAGTCTCAGCCGGGACAGACGACAACTATCATACAGAAACCATGAATAGTTAAATCTTAGGCGACATTTAAGATTGTACAGACGCACAGAAGAACCAGAATCCGGTTAGATTCGTCCATTACTGCTAGCTCATCCACGTGAACTACGACACTGCGCTGGAGTGAGCATTTTCTGTGTGGATAAAAATAAAATTTTCCTGAGTTACAATTTCACCCGACAGTTTGTACCAGACTATAAAGGATAGAGTGTCACACCTTGAGCCAAGTCTAGCCGCTGTCCGCAGATCAGGGCAGGCCAGGCCTACAGTATTATGAGGAATTTGAAAGCGTGTTCAGCATTGTCCAGCACACGACGTAAAGGAAAGGAATTTACGGAACAAGTTTAAGATCAGATTTTAAATTGTCGTCTCGGTTTGCCTGGCGTGGGGTTTCTGTATCAGTGGTGCAGCCTATTGGGGATAAGTTTTGGAGGTAAGATTTGTTCACTTCAAGGGCACAAGTTGCTGTTCTGATCCTTCATACTTATTTTTCTGTAGCTTTTTTCAGATTTGTTCACCCCTCTCTCTTGTGTTTCTGTAGACATTAATATTTTGTTTACAGAATATTTTCATTTGATTGTTTTTGTGTCTCTTTCTCTTCCTTCACTAGTTCGAATTATTTTGATCAACAATTGTTACTGTTTATACCTGCGGTTTTATTTGTGAAAGTTTGAATGAGTGAAAACCGACCTGAAACCGACATTGAAAAAAATTCTGAACGGCGCAAAATGGCCATCATCGTGCTGACATGCCATTAAACACAAACTCAAACTCAAAAGAGTGACTGTATAGTAGTTACAATGGTCACGAGAGCATTCTTAAGCTGCAGGCACAGTGGCTTCGCTTTCGCCTCCTTTTCATTTCCTTTCCCCCTTGCTGATGGGTGGAGAATTTAATCAGTATAATATTGCTGGGCTCGCTACAGTGGGGTCACCTCCTTTTCTTCTCCCTTTCCTTACCACTCCCACCCCCCACCCCCGAAAAAAAGGTGAGGAGCGCCCACTTAGCTCCGCACTAAAATTTCAATCACGTCTCTCTCACCAAAGATACCAGAAATGATAAAATGAGACACTGTCTTCTTCGCACCACTAAAAAACCGTGCATATTAATCTGCACGCTGACCGGGGGCGGGGCCCATGGCGCAAAGTAGGCCTATGAAAAGAATGCTTGATATAATGGTAAATTTATGATGCAAAGTTGTGACAGTGCTACACTGCGACTAAAAATAAGTTTTCCCCACAGCGATTGAAGGTTATAATTCCACAATAAGTGACGCTTATCAAGGCCAAGGGCGATAGCTGAACAGTGAACAAAATTCAATATTTTCCCTATTTTGGCTTTGTAAAATACGGCACTTTTCATGACTTTTGCGCTCTTGCCGTTACGTGGCCGTGCGAAACCTGTGCACCCTAAAAGCACTGTCTGTCTCATCTTATCAATTCTGGTATCTTTGCTCTCACCAAGCGTGTTACTGCAATGTCCACAGACATTTCTACACGCAGTGACGTGCTCAGACAATTCGGAGACAATATTTTGTTTTTAAGAAATGGACCCTGAAGTCTTGATTAATGTTGTTAAAAAAAGACAAGCTCTCTATGACAAGACTGACCCAAACTACTGCAACTGCAATTTCATAAGCGCAGAGTGGGAACAAAATTCTATGGATTCTATGTAGGCCTGCTCAGTATCGACGTGTGTTTTGCCGTCTTTTTAACCAGAATAAAAGCAGCATTTGTACAGCTTCCATGATTGCCCAGATTGTTAAGAGGGTAGAGGAAAGAGAATCTACTCTATGGCCTCCACTCCCCTCCTGTTCCTCTCCTCAAAAAGGGGAGGCCTGAGCCTGCACCTTTAGAGTAGCGTAGTACAGTAACTACTATTGTGGATGTAGTGTTAGTTAAAGTAATGATGGTTGCGGTAGTTGTGGTTGTGGTAATAGCGGTAACATCAGTGGTAGTGATTTTACTAGTGTATTATTATTAGTACAACTCCGACTAGTATGTACAAATTCTTGCTGGTGACAAATGCAGGGGATCAAGAGTTTTCTTGTATTTGTTGTAAGCGCTGCTTCAGTGTGATTGTGTTCTCCATCTGTATTTGTCGGATGTATGTATGCTAGTGTGTTAGTCTCTGCATGTGTTTGAATGATAGCGAGATGGAAGATTTCTGAGCCCGAGTTACCACAAAAATTGTGTAGCACATTTTCATCTCACGTTCTGCATGTCCACCATTACTGTGTCACCATATGACCATCAATACCTAGGCCCTGTGGACCATCACTGACCTAACACACACACACACACACACACACACACACACACACACACACACATACAGAGTCATATAGACTATCTATCTATCTATCTATCTATCTATCTATCTATCTATCTATCTATCTATCTATCTATCTATCTATCTATCCGCCCACTCGTCCGGCTGTCTGTCTGTCTGTCTGTCTGTCTATCTGTTTGTCTGTCTGTCTGTCTAACTATGTATAATGTTTAAAAGCCTTTCTGTAAGTCTGTGTATGTATCTAACCAGTCACATCAATATCTAACCAGTCTGACCAAAGTACACATTTTAACACAATATTTTAATGAGAATGTTCCAGTAAGGAGCTCAACTCAGCTGGTCCAATCTGTGGAGCCTGTGGTTGCGTCTTGTTGGACTTCAGATTTACCATCAATTCTTCATTGCATTTCACTGAAGCTATAATTAAACAAATAAAATCAACGAAAAAGATTCAGAATTGTGAAATTACATCATAACTTGCACGCGTTCCAGAGGCCGGAGACGTCACTGGCCACGTCAGACTGATTCTGTGCGCAAAAAAATCGAAAGTTTAGATCTAATTCTGGAATGGGAATTTCATTTGACTTGGCCATATGTAGAGATTATCATTCATAATATGTTGCCTTTTCAAGACAAAAGGTGAATTTTCCCTTAGGGAAGGTGTGCTATTTCAAAACAGAATTGGTGTTTGAGTTTTTTATGGACTTCAATTTATTATTAGAGCTAATTATCCAAAAAAACACCACAATCTTGTTTCCAAACTTGGACATACGAGTAGATGGTGCAACTTCAGATTGTCATTTGGAAATTTGACTTCATATTCGAATGATCTCTTGGAGATTTTGTTTCTGATCAAGCGAGGGGAAAATCTGTCCGTGTACTCCATCCTCACTGGCCCAGGTAAACAACAAAACAAAAAGCCGCGGCAGATTATGTAAGAGGGTGATCGAATAGATCACGAAAGTTTCCGCCAACAACTTCTTACGCCTCAGTTATCTCTTGATGAAATCGAGATCAGTATCTGACCTGTCACCATCATCATCATCATCATTATCATCACCATTATTACCATCATCGTCGTCATCATCATCGCCATCATCATTGTCATCGTCGTCGACGTCATCGTCATCATCATCGTTATCGTCGTCGTCATCATCGTCATCGCGTCATCATCATCATTATCATCATCGCCGTCGTCGTCATCGTCATCATCATCATCGCCATCATCACCCGCCATTAACTTAAATACACTGGCATTTTCTATACTTTCTGCATGATGGACCACAATCCAAATAAGATTAGGGTATAATTGATGTAACGACATCTTCAACATTTTTGCAGCCGAGGTGGTGGTTGGACTTCTTGTGTCTCGGTGTGAGGAGGCATGCCGGAACCGCCTGTAGAAGACAGGGTCAAGGAAGGAAAGAGTGGGCTGAGAGATATTGGGACAAGGGAGAAAAAGACAGGGAAAGGGGTGGGGGTGGGAGTGAATGGTGAAAAAATAAAGAAATGAAAACGGGCACGACCAAAATTAACATCTTACATGGATTTGTGTACAACAGGAGTTATGTTAATAGGTCAAAAATACCCGAACAAGAAGAAAGAAAAGAAGAAGAAGAAGAAAAACAAAAACCACAACAACAACAATAACAACATCATCAGCAGCAACAATAACAACAACAACAAACCCACAATTCCGATAGTCCCACAGTCGCGATAGTCTGGATACGATAAAGGCAATGTGGATGTTTTCCATAGGGGTGGATTGGGCGGGAGGGAAGAGACATTGATCTTAACCAATGATTATTCCCTTTCGCCCAGGACCCCCCTTCCCCCCCCCCCCCCCCCTGGAAAAAAATCCTGATATTTCTGAATCGCACGGAAATATTTGGTTAAGTTTCCAGTTATTAAAACGAAGTTTAGATTTCAAGAACAGAACTATGACATAAAATCGATGTAGGCGCGTTTATTTGTCTGAATGGGATCAATAGCACTAGAAATGAATGCATGACGCTATAATATAATCATAATATTTTTTCTCATCCTGTAGGGCCATGTGCTGTTGTGTGACCTGTGTATGGTGGCCGAACATTCAACTGCGTCATACACCCTGTATGTTAGGGTGTGCTGGGCTAATATTACAGATCTGGGTCTTCCCCCGCCCCTCTTCCTCAAACCCTTGAACCACACTCCCAATACCCTCAAGTGATGATTTTATTGTGACTGTGGATCTCATTACGACACAACATCTATCTATCTATCTATCTATCTATCTATCTATCTATCTATCTATCTATCTATCTATCTATCTATCTATCTATCTATCTATCTATGTCTGCATGCCTGTCTGTAAGTCTATTCGCGTGTCTCACCGTCAGTCTGCCCCATCTACTCATTATTTGATTTAGCCCAACTGACCGTTAGTTAATGGAGTGACCTTAAATCCTTCACTAGTAGAGTAATCAACCATCACTGCCTCGGCTCTGTCTCTCTGTCTGTCCATTTGTCTGTCTGAGTGACCGCGACGGCTTCAATCCAATACCCAGATGAACTCATTTTGTGCCATTCACTATAGCTTCCCCCCCCCCCAAAACCCCTTTTTACAGACACCAGACACTGGCTCAGTGCGGCATTATGGATCAGCCCCCCCCCCCCCCCCCACAAATTTTTTTTTTTTTAATCTGGACTTGTCGGTCAAAATGTCATATTGAAGTTGGACCCCCAGGTAAAAGTATTCTATGAAAAATGGACTCCCCCCAGATTCCGTAGACAGAAATACACACATCTACCTCCTCAAAAAACAACAACAACAACAACAACAATAAAAATGAAAAACATTTATGAAATATGTAACACCACTCCTCCCCCCTCCCCTTCCTTAGCCCCGTCACAAGAAAGATGGACTGCCCCCTTTTTTTCAACTTTTTAAAAACATATTGAACAACCAAAGTTCCACTTAATATGTTACTCTTCTTTGTCTACTGAAACTGAAAGGAGCCTGCTGTTCACTTCACAACGAGAGCTCTCGGAGTATTAAACAGTTGTTTTATTTATTGGGAGTTTTAAAAAAAAATGGAGGGGGGTTTGGGTCTCGGTTGAAAATCTGACAGATGTTCTTGTCTTAAAGTTGTTCTTGATCGAGTCAGTAAAATTAAATGGGAAAATGACAGAAGGGAAAGTCCATTGCATAGATCAAATCTCACCCAGCTGTTTTGATTTTCTGAAAGTTGGAAAATTTTTAATTCTTGTTATCCTATCATTCCTGTTTCTGTCTTTTCTTTCCCTCCTTTTCTCCACAGTATCATGTGATAAGACTACCCGAACCGCCCCCCCCCCACACACTCCATGCTACTCTCCCTCCCCCACTCCCCAACCCTCGCGGCTACCATTCCCACCCGAGTCTGTAACCGTCCAACCGACATTCTGAAGAGCAAAACTATGGAAAAGAACCTAGATTAAAAAAAATAAAATCAATTCACTGTTTAATTCTCTTCTTTGTTTAAAAGAGTTATCTCTCACTGAAATTGGTCATTGTCTTCAGTTTAATCATTTGTCCGGTCACTCCTGTACGGCTCAAGAAATATTTTTTTTTGTGTTGTTCATTTCATTTAGGTCCCTCTAGTGGACCTCTGATGAGGAGAAATGTTGCAGCAATTTGGGTGATGGCTGTCAAGGGTAAAGTTATAATTGTCGTGCTGGGTCACGACTTGTTTTTTGTCACGGTTTCGTTGATTATAACCAGCGGAATGTCCTTGAACTGTTTTCGTGAACAGTTTGTTTTTGTAACGCTTTTTCTTGGGGATGGAAAGAAAGGGGGGCAAGATAGAATAAATGGATAAGTTAGCAGTGACGGTGCAATTCTCGACCCCGTGATTTTGATGAACTCTAACTCAGGGGAAGAGAAGGGGTGAGTAAAGGGAGATAGTAAATTCGTACATAAAACGTAGAGGGTTTAGAGACTTTAGTAAGGGTTTTGACATGTTAATTTGCAGCCGGCCGCACAGTATATAAGCGTGGCCATTCCTATGTTTGAGCACTCCATGCAGAAATATCCATCTGTGCAGGCGGTCGGCGGGATTCTGCCAGAAGAATCAGAAGATTGTTATATTCATGTCTATGTCCATTATAGACACTGAAATGAGACCATATGCTCTTTGTGAGAATTACCCACTGCTGTTATCTACTGTTCCCTGATTTCTGATCAGGGACCAAGTGTAAGTGTCTGCCTGTTGATTCAACAATGAACGTGAAGCTGACCTTAATTTTCCAGTAGGAGTGCTACCGAAGAATGCAAGACTACGATGTATATTAACTTGCAATTAGATCTAGTATGAATGTCTGGCATACACATTTGTAAATTGAAATTGATGTGTCTGGATGAGGCTGGGGATTGCCAGCCCATCCTAGAGCAGATCTAGATCTAACTTAACTACGTCAGTTTGTATTGACGAGTTTGATCCATTATAAGCGGTAGGCACAAATAACTGAGATAACATTGTCGTCTGAGACATTAGAATATTATTTGTTAGATAGTAGGCAGACTATATCTGAGAAATAGATAAGTAATACTTAAATTGTGAGTGAGACAGAATGATATAATCTTTTAGGAATCTAGAGGAGACTTCTAGTGACATATTATTGAAGTTTCATTTGATGCTGCTGATGTTGTCTTTTTAGTATGTAAGAGCTAGACGAAATTGTTAGGGAATAATAAGTAAATAAATTTGTGGCCCTGCAGGTCTGTTGATAAAACCATTCTGATTGTTATTAGTATGTGGCATGGTATGAAAGAGTAATTCCTAAATACCTCTCGATTTTTAAATGCAGTCGTAACACCTATAATTCCTTAATACCCAACTCGTAACAATGGCCATGGATGAATCTTACTTATAAAAAAAAAATGTACGCAATGAAAACATTGGGTGGGGGGGGGGGGGGGTCGAAAAGTGTTAAGGAGTAAGGGGTGGGGGAGAGGGTGGTTTTGATGAGAGGGGCGGAGTTTTCAATTCTACAAGCTGGTAGGTGACAGTGACAGTGTAAGCAAACTCTTGACCAAGTGAGTCACTGTGGCTGACGTGACGGTAGGTGGCAGGACAAAATTAGGAAATGACGTGATCACCTCACACATTTTAGTCAATAACATGACAACAACAACATTACCACCATCATCCACAACATCACCATCATCATCATCATCATCAATAACAACAACCTAAAATTCAAGTAAATTTTTAAACTGCTGTTTGTTATCAGAGTTACCATATATATTGAAAACACACCAAGCACAGCAACAAGGAAGGAGTGTATGCGCTAAGAACGTCATGATTATATATGCCGAATAAATCTGGATGAAGACGAAATCTTCATATGTTCTGTCACGAAACTAACTCAGTCATGCGAACTGCCTTGATGCTACTGGCTAGACAGAATGAAGTTTTGATTTTGACGGAAACGCTGATCGAATTGATGTATGAATTGTAATGAATCAACGAAGAAATGAGCAATGGATAAATAAAGAATGAACAAATAAAATGAAAGGATCAACAAATAAAATGAAAGAATCAACAAATAAAGAAATGTTTATTCATTATTTACCATAACTCAGAATTTTACATTTACCTGATTCTGTTTGCGCCGTCTTTCATTCAGATTCCCCGTGCCCCAAAATTCAGCACAAAATGAAATGATTGTTCTTTTCCTTGCAGGGACATTCCGCGTTATATGTCACCTACGAGCCATTCTTCAAGTCATGCTTGTGAAAAAAATTAATGGTTGTGTTGTAAAGGGTAGTAAATAAATTAACATTTTCGGTTAGTACTATCTTCCTTGCGTGATCATACCTAGCGACCATCTTGGAAAAGAGCACAATCATGTTTACAACCTCCCATCAGTTACCATGATTATGCCGCATCAGTTACTCAAATAACTGCCCCATTGTGCTTAAAAGTAAAATTTGATTATTTATGCGTTTTATGTATGCTCAAATGCATTTTTTGAATGTAGAAAAATATTATTCACTAATTCTGTTGGTTTGGTTTCACAAATGTTGCAGTTTCATTTTGCTGTGTAAAAAACATGGTATGTTTTCTGTCCCATCAGTTACCAACTAAAGTGAAGGCAATTGAATGGACTCATCTTAATTTTAATTATTTAAAACACATTTTTATCATTTTTGTACCATTTTCCGCAGGACTGGTCGGTCCATTTTGAAATAAATGGTTGGTTATTTATTTAGTGGCCTTTTCTTTATCAAAAAGTACGTTAGTTACCGTGGAATGTCCCTGCACCAAACTGCAGACAACTTTGATTGCTGGCCAGATTTCTTCCGTGGGCAAGTTCTAATCAAATTGGTCCAGATTGGCTTCATAAATGTAATATGGTTTGTTTGTCCCTGTTGTTGTGATGTTAATGACATTTTTCTCATGTTTTATTTCTCCTGCCCGACCTTTTGTTTGCCAAATGTGTGGCCTCACATTCATTGACCCCATCTGCCTTGTATTAACTCATGACAACTGATATTGATACATGCTTTCAGATCAGCATCAATGTTAAACTCATTCAATGTGTGTCCTAAACCTCTTGTAGTGTTATTGAGTAACGGAGAATGGGTGGAAATGATGGAGTCAAGGAAATGCGAGTGTAGACTCGAACAGTGTGTGTGTGTGTGCGCGTGTGTGTGTCTATGTGTGTGTGTCTGTGTGTGTGTGTGGGATGGGGGAGAGGGTTAAAATTGAAAAATGAAGAAAAATGTGAGAATGTCTCCGCCACCCAAGCGCTGCAGAAAAACGACAGTTTGTCAAATAATTCATTTCATTTTAACAATACAGAATTCTTTACGTGAAATAAAACTTTGAGATGTCGCTGGTGGTAACCAGGTAGTGAAACTGTAGGAAAAACATGTTTGTCTCAGTATCAAAACAGTGTATCATTGAATAAATTCTTGTGAACGTCAGTGCCAGGACTTTAATATTTTATCATCCCGGAAGTATGAAGTGTGTTTGTGTGTGTGTTTGTATGTGTGTCTGTAAATGTTTTTAATTGTGTCCATGAACGTGTATAAAGATGTGAGATTGTCTGATAGTGTTTTGTTTGTGTGTTTATTTATTTATCCTGGAACAGCTACCATTGATGTTGTACAAATATGGCCTTTACTAGTTCTTCATATACATTTAACAACCCGTGCTCATGTCAACTAGGTACCTTTGACAACCCGTGCTCAAGACAACCTGGTGCATTTGACAACCCGTGCTCATAATAACTTAGTACATTTGACAACCCCTGCTCATGACAACCTGGCACATTTGACAACCCGTGCTCATGACACTCAAGCACATTTGACAAACCGTGATCATGATAATCTAACACATATGACAACACGTGCTCATGACAACCTCTCACATTTGACAGCCCATGTTCATGACAATCTAGCACATTTGACAACCCGTGACGTGGGTGACCAAATCATCCAGAGTGCAAACTCCTGGACATTCACATCTGTGGTTCAATTCAAGAGAGCTGACAATATCCTGTTGTGTGTTCCATACATCACCCACCACGCAGCTTATCAAACAGATCTGGTTTTATTTTCATTTGCGATTGTTTTCTTTTTCTTCTAGCACACGGTTTTTCCCCACGTGCTATTCACGTGAAATGAGACAAGGCCGTCAATAAATCGTGATTACTTCCAGGTGCTGGCAGATTTAAGAGGTCATTGATGGACTTCGATCACGAAAGGAAATTCTTCTGATAACGAAAACATTATCATCTCTCTTCGAGCCCCCCCCCCCCCCACTCCCCGCCTTCCTCTATCTCCAGCCAGTATCCTTATGTCTATCCGACGTAGATTTGTATAGGATTTCCATGGGGTTGGTAAGATTTTCGTAAGGGAGGAGGGAGGGGGGTTACCCCCGCTCCCAAAGTTCCCTATCCTTACTGCATGCAACAAATAGTTATTCGCCTGGGATATAACACTGGCCACTGGTCTGAGTGAGATACCGATATGCTTGAGGGAGATACGGACATGCTTTAGCGAGATATCGGCATGCTTGGGCGAGCTATCGACATACTTGTGTGGGATATCGTCATGCCTGGGCGAGACACCGACAAGAGCGAGCGAGATACCGATAGGCCTGGTTTAGATACAGACATACCTGAGCGAAATAACATGCCTGGGCGAGATACGGACTTCCCTGACCGAGATACCGACATGCCTGAACGAGATACCGACATACCTGAACGAGACACCGACATGCCTGAACGAGATACCGACATGCCTTGATGAGATACCGACTTGCCTGCACGAGATACTGTCTTGCCTGCACGAGATACCGACTTACCTGAGCGAGATATCGACGTGCCTGAGCGAGATACCGACATGTCTTGGTGAGATACCGACTTGCCTGAACGAGATACCGACTTGCCTGAGCGAGATAACAACGTGCCTGGGCGAGATACCGACATGCCTGAGCTGGATACAGACGTGCTTGGGTGAGATATGGACGAGCCAAGGCGAGAACAGAACTACTATTTCCAATCCCCCACCCCACCTCACCCCACTCCAGGTAGATATATCATGGGCCCATAGGTGGGTGCTCGCCCACGATGCCAGTAACGGACACTTGATTATTTATTACTGACGGGGCGACAGTTTTATTATCATTAACCTGTTTTATCATTACAGATCGGCGATAACAGGTGGGGGCTAAAGAAAAAATCGGCCGATCCTCCCGGGTGAAGATGGAGTGATATGGGACAGGAAACTTTTACTTAATGCTGCAATACACAAGCACGGCTTCAGGATGGCAGAAATATACGTGTACAAGTTGGAGACAAATCAGCAACAAGATATCAGTTATTATCATTGCTATTTTAATTTTTCATTTTGTTTGTGAATCGCTCAACTAGAATAATAATAATATAAAGCTTTGTTAACATCGCACGGAAGCGACAGTAATAGAGTGAATAGATCGCTGATTATCTGTACTGTCTCCCTGCATTGCTGGGTCTGCGGTTCCTAAGGGTGCGGGGTAAGATGTCGGGGTGGTAGGAACAGTCAGATGGCAGTGTTTGTATAGCGTTTCTTTTCGGGGGGGGGGGGGGGGAGCCCTGTTTAAAGTTTTATGTTTTCTCCACTGGAAAATTCAAGGTTGTTGAGTTTCAAGCTGTGATTTGATTAGATGATGATGCTGTCTGTCTGTCTGTCTGCCTCTGTGTGTTCGTCTGTCTGTGTCTCTGTTTCTTTGTTTGTCTCTCTCTCTTCCTCTCTCTGTGTCACTGTCCCTGTCTGTCTGTGTCTCTGTCTACCTGTATTATGTCTGTCTGTCCGTCTCTGTCTCCCTGTCAGACTCTGTGTCTCTCTGTCTTTTATTCGTCCTCTCTCTCTGTGTCACTGGCTCTGTCTGTCTGTATCCTCCATCTCTTTTTCTTTTGTCACTCTTATTCCATCTCTCTCTCTCTCTCTCTATATCTCACTGTCTCTCGTCTCTCTCTTTCTTTCTCCCTGTCTCTCTCGCTCTCTTTCTTCCTGCTGTACCTTGTTATCTTTTTCTCCTTCTGTCTTTTTCCCTTTCTCTCTCTCTCGCTCCGTCTCCTCCCTCCTCCCACACATGCTCTCCTTTCCTTTGACTTTCTCTCTGTTTATCCAGGCCAGTGCAAAGCTGGTAATGGGCCCAAGCCAGATGGGAAATGCATATCCCATTTCAAAGTTTTCATCAACTATTTTTGTAATTAGCGCTAAATATATAATATATGGTATATATATATATATGACTGTAGCGGGGGCGGATTCAAATTGACATCGGCACGATGTCGTAATGAGTGGATTTATGTAGGAACGATGGAACGATACGTCATTCCTATGTGCAAACATGTCGTCAATCCTACACCACGGATTTCCGTAGGATACTGACTGGGGAGACACATGAACAGCTTGTGAACCAAAGTTGGTGTGAATAAATCTATCCACTGATTGAGTTATATAGTTTATCAGTACTAACTTTAGAGGAATCTTTTTTAAAATAGTAATATTCCTGTGTTAAAGGTTCCCCCCCCCCCCCCAGTAAAATATCAATATGTCTATTATTTGTTTTAACCAAAGTGTACCCCACCTTTGTCACTACAAGGGGGAATCTGCCAATTCAAAATGGTAGACCCACGACTAATGACCCACCTGCCCCCCTCCTCCACCCCCCCCCGGGTCTGGCCTGTGCGCATCGTTCTGTCTCTGTTTCCACCCACGCAACCCTACTGGGTTTCCCTGTCAGTGTCTCTCTATCTCTTTCTCTCTCTCTCTCTCTCTCTCACCTTATCTTTCCTTTTTGTTCTGTGTCCGTCTCTTCTATGTGCTGGCTGTCTCTGGCCTTCTCGTCTCCTCCTCTGTCAGTCCCTCTACGTCCCTAAGTACCAATTTTCCCTCACTGTTCTGGAACTACAGAAAATTACGTCGCTGTCGATTATTTCCCTTGTCTAAAACTGAACAAAATCTTGTGAAAATTTGACATTTCAGCGTGGACAAAAGTGTTCTGTACGCCATTCCGTTCGTCTGTCTGTCTGTGGCAGGCCAACATACAGCACTATCTGTTGGCCATCAATGTACAGGTCTCCTTCCTTCTCCATATCTTTAAGATTCCTCTTTTATATTCTTAGTGGAAGGAGCTACATGTATTATGTTACTTGCCTTCCACCCCACCCCCACTCCCACCTCTCTCTGACCTTATTCTTCACACTCATGTTTACTATTGCCCAGCGTGAGTCTGTGCTGTGACTGTGCCCCTGCACCATTGTCCAGCCAACACAAATTCAGACAGTATGGCGATTTGTCTCTCTTACATCATGCCTTAGTTTGTCTTCTTTATACTCTTTTTGTGCTGGTGGCATGCCTTTTTCATTCTTCAGTTCGGTGATATTATATCCCCCCCCCCCACTCTTCTCTTTCTGTGTTTCCCTTTCCTTGATCTCTACACATATTTCATTTTCTTCTGGTTTGTCCCCCCCCTTTCCCAAACCTCCTTCTTACGTTACGCCCACCAAAACATCTTTCTCTTTATGTCTTTCCTCTCCTTAACTTGTTTTCGCCACTCTCTATCCCAGTTCTGTCTTTCTGTGCCCCCTCTGTGTCACCCTCTACCCCTGTGGACCCTCTCACTCCGTGCGTGTACCACCCCCATCGGCCCATCCTTGTCACCCGAGACGGCCAATGATATTATGATTAGACAGAAAGGGTGCTAGCTTTTTTGTTTGTTGCTGACCTTTCCCAATTTGCCACGTCATGATTTCAGTGATCAGTCTGTTCTCCCCCCCTCCCCCCACCCACCCACCCCAATACGTCACCAGGCCTGCTGCACTTGTCCCCGGGTACACACCTACTGTAAAGCTAGGTTTCCATGTGTGCGTAATGCGTAATGCGCAATGCGTAATGCGTAATGCGTAAATAAAGTTTACACGGAAATTTAACTAAAGTGTATCCATGTGTGCGTGATGCGTGATACGTTGTGCGTATTCGAACGATATAGCCATCGTTTGAATACGCATCACGCAGCTATACGGACACCGGAAGCTAGAAATCCCCGCCCCAGATTTCTCAAAAATACGTGGTTCTGCACGTGTGTTTTCGACAAGCTGTCGCAAAATGCCACGAAATTTCGTCCCAGATAATGTTCTTGATAAATTAATTGAGGCAAAATCCTGCTATTTTTGATCCGCCGAGGAAGGGCTACAAGGATGCTCTCAAGATTACAAACATTATGGAACAGCATTGCTGACATTTGACATTCTGCAATGGGAGGGAAAGAAAGGTACACATTTCTAGATTTAAGATTCACGTTTCTTCATTTTCAAAAAAAGGTGTGGGGTTTCACCCCGCAATGGATAAAACATAAATAGAATATAAAATACAAATGTCAATTAAAGCAAAAAGATTAACTTTCTTTCTCTCTCTCCCTCTCTCTCTCTCTCTCTCTCTCTCTCTCTCTCTCTCTCTCTCTCACACACACACACACACATACACACACACACACACACACTCTCTCTCTCTCTCTCTCTCTTTCTGTAAATCTACTTCGCTCTTTATCTTTTACACTTTATCTGTGCATTCCATTGTTCTTCCCAAATACTTGAAATGTGCAGGTTATGGATATAGTGGCAAAGGTGGCAGCATAATTTCAACGACAATGATGACAATGATAATGATCTTCAAAGAGGACAACTGACGGATCACGAACATATATGTCACAGTGGGAATTAGAATCCAGTGGAATTTTGAATTCCACTAGTGGAGATTAGAATTCCAATCTGTCCTAGGGTAAATTAGAATTCTCATTAATTTTGCACTGAATAAATCCAAGTGGAGAATGGAATTCTAATCTCTCCTAGGGCAGATTGGAATCCAAATTCTAGTTGAGATTAGAATCATGGTTTCAATTCACCAGTATTTTGTTTATAAAAATTACTTTACTTATAGGATCATGCCTTACCAATCATTATAATTATGTGAAACACAGAAAAACAGCTTAAAACATGGGCTTCAATCTTTAAAAAATGTTAATAAACCATTAACTTTAGAAAAAAACTACTACAAGCATCTGGTGCATTGAGAAAAACCGTGCATTTTAAAAAATGTTAATAAAACATTAACTTTAGAATAAACAATTATTTTTAAAATGTTAATGAACCACTAACTTGAGAAAAACTATTGTTGGTTTGTGACACTTTAATGTCAATTATTTATTTAAAAAATGTTAATAAACGACCAACTTTAGAAAAATTATTGTTTGTTTATGATACTTATATGTTAATTATTTGTGCAAGAACTACTGTCTGGGTGGCACTTTGTGCTACATGCAATTCCTGCTTTGCGGCAACAACATCGTTTCATATCGCGTGAGCTCTTGTATTTGCACACGATTTTTCTCGATGCACCAAATGCTTGCCAGCCTGTTGCTTGGCGTGAAGCTTGAATGAGAGTTACTTCACAGAGGTCCTTCACTGCTAAGTCGTTTAATTCAGGGACTTCCAAGGATTTCATATCAGTTAAGTCCACACAGTCATGTAAACCAGTTTTTAATAATCCCGGCTGTACTGTACAGTTTAAACATTTGGCAGTCTGGGTCTCGCAACTTCTTCTCCATTACTTTGCATGGCAGAAGACGTGCGTCAGTGTTTGCTCTATCGGCCTGATGGATTTTTACCCCAACAGTGTCACCAACAGAGTATGATACTTGGATTTCTTGAACTTTCTTTTGGTATCGAGAAGCTTGCCTTTTTGCTACATGTAAATACATGTTGTTTAGTCTGGCAGCAAACCTCTGTTCTCTGTGAACGGGGGCACGAGTAAACAAGCACAACCAAAGCACACATTGTGTGAACTGAAACCATGATTCTAATTTCAACTAGAATTTGGATTCCAAATTGCCCTAGGAGAGATTAGAATTCCATTCTCCACTTGGATTTATTCAGTGCAAATGAGAATTCTAATTTATCCTAGGACAGATTGGAATTTTAAACTCCACTAGTGGAATTCAAAATTCCCCTGGATTCTAATTCCCACTGTGACATATATATATACACGCACACATGGAAAAGGGCAATACGCATTACACACTGCGCATTACGTGTTGCGCATTACGCATAACTTACACATGGAAACCTAGCTTAAGTCTCTAGGCCTCCCAGTTTTCTGTTTTGTCTTCCATCTCCAGCTGTGCTCAGTTTTTGTTTTTTTTAACATGCATTTAAATTTCGGTCACAGATTCGCCTGTTGAAAAATTGAAGGTGTTACATTTTCAGAAAGCTACTTTAAATCCGTCAGAGGTAAAATTCTTAGATCAGTGACAAGATATTTTATCTGTTTGGACAAGAAAATTATAAAATTAAGTAAACCAATACGGAAATTTTGCATAATTCAAGTTTTTCTTTTTTTGAACAATTTATTTCCTGTACACACGCGAAATGTATATTGCACGAAATCTTGAAAAATTCATGTTCAAATGTTTCATCACTGGATTACGTTTGTATTTTAAAAGAACCACAGAAAATGTGATGTTGGCGTGGGGTGGCGGGGGGACTTAGCATAATAATACCATGTGGCAACGAATAGGCGACGTATTACACAAAAGCCCGTGCTAGAAACCCAAAAGCATTACAATTATATTCATTTCTTTTGGACTTCATTGTTTTTGTTTTTTTCTTTACCCAAGCCAGGGTTTTGCGTAATGCAACGTTGTTGTTGTTGTTTTCCCGCATTTTAACATTCCTGTAAATGTGATGCTGGTATAGTATCCTAGGTATTTATTTCACTTTCAAATTCATCTGTGGATGATGTTCCGCGAGAAGTTACATAAAATTATATTTGTGTAGCGTAACTTTCACCCACACTGCCGGTCTCTCTCACTGAAACCACTGATCTCTGACATACAACCATTTTTTGCGTGTGCACGCACCCTATCAATATTTCATTTCAACCTTTTAAGCTTCGGAGTTAAACAATGTACAGGGTGGTGGTTGGCGGGGGCTTAATGAAATAAAACTCAAATCCATAGGGACTCCATATTTCTGTGTTACAGACAACTTAAGCGTGTGTCTTTGGGGTAAAAGCAAAACATAGTCACGCAATGTTTCTGTGCTGAAGTTGTATTTTGTATGGCGGCTGCAGCAGTATTGTATCTAACGTTATAGTCCCTGCCTTAGCATCTCCAGACCATCAGTGCTGCAAGTTGCTTGGTCATTTGGAAAAGTTTGAAGTCGTAAAATCGAAGTTTTAGTGGGTTCAGTCTCGTACAGGGGGATTGAATGACAACTGGAACACGTTAATTGCATTCAGTCGTGATCTTGCTGAGCCAGAACAAACCTGTGGTTTCTTACGGCGTCATCAGGGTTTATTCAACCGTTGTCGGGCATGCAAAAGTCTCTCTGCAAATTTATACTCAGCGGAACAAACTCTTTCGTCACAGCTGTGCATAACTTTAATATCATATAAGAATGAGAAGATGTCTGTCGAACCCATTCCAGGTTTCGGGGATAGCATTCTCCTTGAGGTCCTCGCTGGCCCATTTTTGATGTTGTTCGGCACTAAATTCGGATCGAAATAAGATTAAGAATTAAAAATTAACCCGACGCACCTGCCTTAAGCAATGATGAAGGAAAGTGGAGCGGGCAGCGAATGAGCATGCCAGATCCACAGGGTCTGTCCAAATTTGGATTATAAAACACTCACCCAGTATCCCTTCTTTGCTGTTGCACCTGCTACCCCTTTTGCGGCAGCCCAAAAACATCCCTTTTCAAGGCTTCACCAACAACCATGTCCAGGGCTAAAACAGCTCTTTTGAAGACTGATGAAGGAGGAAGGACAAAAAAGGTACAAAAAACAATCACAACAATAAGAATAACGACGAGGAAAAACCATCAAGAAATCGATGTGTAAATGCTGATGACAGAAATGTCCGGTAAACAGAAACTTCAAACCGAACGTCGATCTTTGCAATGTTTTCCACACTGAAACACGATTTTTTTCTTCGGTCTTGTGAAGTGCATGTTTTTATGATGTAAGGAGCGAAATCACCACACGGAAAAGAACCTGAGACGGAAGAAGGGGAATAATCGGGGGTGCATCAAACAATAATTGAGCTAAGAGAATGACGAAGTTTATTATTACTAAACGGTTAAAATGGCGCCATATGCAAGCAATTACTGAGGCTGTACTTTTTAACACAAAAAAATGTGCCTTTAACACAAAAATAATTATGTGAAAATGCCATGAACGTTGGAGCAAATTACAAATTTTGCATTTTGTATTGTATTGATCCAAGATAAAGATAATAAAAATATTGTTTATATTTAACCCGTAACATTGTTACGAATGAATTGCATATGATGGGCGGGGGAGGGGGAGGGGGGGGGGGCGATTTTATCTCTTAAAATAAGCATTGGACCTTACGCTGAAAAATATACTTTTGTTGCATTTTCATTGAAAATAATCCCCTAGGTCTAAAAAAAATCCGGATATAACTGGCTAAAAGGTGACATTTCATATGTAGATGTCCCCAAAGTGGGGGTGGGGCAACTGGTACTTAAGCAGATGTCGTGTTGTGAATGCCAAGTTATTCTACTGTTTGTGCCAATTTTACTTACATAATTTTTATATGGCCTAATTTTAATGGCGGCGGGGATAAGAAAATATTTACCAATTCCTTTATTTTTTTACCAAAAACATTCATACGCTCCACACTTAGGCCTACTCTCAAATAGATAGATTAGGATGGATACTTGTGTATGATAATATGCAATAAAATTGAACCGTAGTCATCTGGTATATTTTGTAATGATAATTTTTTTAAATATTGGACTTGTTCATTTTAGCGATTTAAGCGGCATAATTTTGACTTCATCCAATAAATTTCTTATAACAAGTACAGATCAGTACCAATAAGTTTTATGTGGTAGGAAATTGGCTCCTTTTTAATTTGGTGCTTATTAAGTATGGGTATCGTTTGGTATTTGACTGAATTTGTCTTTATTGTTATGGTTTTCGCCGAAGGGAGTGTTAATCTGTAATGTCACGTAGAGGGTGTTTTTGATGAATTTCTTAAGGTTGCCACCCTTTATCTCCTTCTATCTGGCAGTTTCAGCAAGCCACAGTGGTCCTCCTAACAATTATAGCAACATCAGGAGTATATATATATTTTTGTGCAAGGTTCCGGCCATCTGAGGGCTGACCCGGCACTGAAAAGAAGTGCTGACGTTATAAATCTCTCACGGTTGGCCGGTAAATTTGTTTAAAATAAATTACATTAGATTAATAATTTGTAACAAGGTGTATTTTGAAATTTCTGAAGAATCTGTATGTATACGTATTGTGATTGACTGAGGGGTATTTGTAGATCTGAACAAGTAGTTTGTCTGAGTCACAAATGTCTTCTTGGCATACCCAACGGTTACAGATATTGGCCAAACATTTGATTTCTGTCCGTTCACAGTGAAAACCAGATTGCCTTTGTTTAAATATAGAATTTCTTTCTTTCCCCCTGTCTTTCGTCCCTCATCTCTTGAAAGTTCCTGCGCCCAACCAGAAATGTTAACTATATTAACACTAACAAAAATGTGGAAAGCCAGTCGTGGGTTCACTGAACAATAATTACTGCTCCTTGAGAATGCGCACACTGTGTGCTGCAACAGAACAATGTCATTCGTTCACTCTCATCCCACACCCTCTTCTTTCATCGCTGAGATGACTGCTGTATGGAAAGGGGTGGGACTGGCAGGCCAACCTAGGATTGCAAGATACTCTTCTTGCGCTTGTTGGCATGAACTCTTTCCTCAGTGAAGCGTTCACTTCTGTCTGCCATTTAGAACACGAACATTTAAGACGGCAAAAGGTAGGGACTCGCATTTTGATGGGCTCCTTTTCCCTTCTGTCCTATCATTCTGTTAAATCAGTCTATCGTCTTACTTTTTCGTCTCACCATAGTATGACCGTTATCGTGTCGACATGTTCGCTCTGACTCGATCAGCTACCTGGGAGGCGTCAAGTATTAAAACATGCTACAAGTATTCAATTGAGAATTAATAAAAGCAAAACTAACTCCAGCAATCTTTATAAAACTCCCTGAATTTTGTGGATGGCCCCATGCAGCAATCTTGGCACCTATACCAATTCAACTTTGTGTACTGATTCCTTTCGGTGTAAAATTAAAATGGCGCCTTTTGTCTTTTGCCGTTCGTTGAAAAGACGAGTTACGAATGATTTACACATATATAAACGAATGAGAGGAACTTGACATGATTCGTGCAACGGTCAATCTGTCTCAGATACGACGCTATACTTTATTTATTCACCCAAAACTGTCATGAATCCCCGCCACCAGTACGGGGCATAGATATAGTACACTAGATCGCCGACTCTCATTGGTCGGTGGAAAGGAAACCGACGCTTCCCAGGAAGTCCGGCCGCCATTGTTTAAGCCTGATAAACAGCAGACGGCGTACTCTTCCTGTGCAGTTTCACTTTCGTTTTTTTTTGACATCGTTATTGTTTCAAGATCGACTGCAAACTCCAGCTGACAATTTGAAAGGTAAGGAATCACAAGATATTTATTTGATTGGTTTTATTATCTTGTTTACCAAGAGTTTTAGTCTGTTTGTTGCAAAGTTAGTGAGGAACAGGCTCTCGTTCTGCCAGCAGTAGCAGCGCGTCATTGACCGCTGTGATCTAATCTAGATCTAGATTTATGTGGGTGCAATTAACCGAATACAATGGGCCTAGCAAGATTTTTTATATAGACTAGATCTATATTATATGAGAATGGCTTTCTGATGTTGTTTGTCAAAAGTTTGTGTTAGTTTATTGCAAATTTAATGAGGAACAGGCTCGCGTACCGCTAGCAGTCAATAGCGTGGCGTCATTGACCCAAGTACAGCAGTCAGCATCACTGTCTGCTAATGCTATATAACGGTATTGATAACAGAACAGCTAGTGTGGTTTGGCTAATCAGATTTCGTTTCTTGAACTGCTTTCGTAACTTCTGTTTTGGCTGTGCAACTTATTATTCTCAGCCCGGACATCTGGCACAGTACATTAATGTCTGATGTCAATTGATGCTCAGTGATGAATATGAGTAGGCTACTGAGGGAAAAAAAAGTTAAGAGAGGTGTGCTTACAATTACATTTGCTTTGGGTAGCTATGTAAGCAATTAAAAAGGCCCATTATGAAGAGCTAGCACAGTAGGTGATAGAGGCAAGGATGAAATTCATATGTGAAATAGACTTAATACTGATAATGTAGCTGTTCCTCAGTCAGTCAGTGTTAACTATGAAGATATATAGGCCTATTATATTTAAAAAAAAATAGATCTAGAGTTTGTAAAACAGGACAAAAGACTAAGTTTGTTGATCTGATAGTCTGCTGAGACAGAGATAATCAGAAACAAAGTAGCATTTACAAGATCTTGCAAACAATGCTGACCAGAGGAAACTGATAATAATTTAATTAACCAACATAATTGCAAAATTCTGGGAAAATTCCAAGCACTATTTACAAGAAGAGATCTGTCTTTTTAGTGTGATCCTGATTATAGATAAATTATAATTGTGCTCTAGTGTTTGCAGTCCTCTGAAAGGTAAGGATTCGTGTTTTCGAAACATACCAAAGCAGCATAAAATGTCCATAATCCATGTGAGATTAGGCTACAAAAGACATTGACAGAGGAATTCTTGCAAATAACTCTCAGCGCCATTCACAAATTCATTTAAGTAGGCGAAGGATGGTGATCATAAAATTTAATTTGTAGCATAGGTCGGTACCTGAATGCATTTGTTGTTTTTAATACTAGTCTACAAATAAAAATCAATACAGCTAAGTTGCATTTTTTAGTTTCATAAAGCTGCATTTGGTAAAGTTAAGGGCGTTAAAATAACTGCACCAAATGTTAAGCTTGCCATGTACAAACTAGCCTTATCTATTGTATTTGTTGTTTACATCTTGCAGGAAAATGGTGACATCCTGTGCCGCTTATGGCTGCACCAATCGCCAGACAGCAAAGAGGTCGGAAAACAGAGAGCATGATTTGACATTCCACCGATTTCCCATGAAAAACCAAGAATTACTCGCAAAATGGGTTGTTGCTGTCCGACGGGAACACTTCAAGCCGACATCCCATCATCGATTGTGTAGTAATCACTTTCTGAAAAGTGACTTCAATGAAGGTGATCACAGGAGAAAATTGAAATGGAATGCTGTGCCTTCGTTGTTCAATTTTCCTAAACATATCCAAAAGCAACCATTGCCTCAGAGAAGGAAGCTCGAACGCAAGCCCCTAGTACCAAAAGAAAATCATATAATGTCTAAAACCAAAAAGCCGCCCCTGGAGCAGATTCTTCATGGCCTAAATCATGATCATAGCTATTGCTCAGATCCCCAGAAAGAAGTTGCCAACGCCAAGCAGCATGTGAAGAAACTGCAGGAGAAGTGTAAGAAGGTACGGGAAAATTACGCCGCAGAACCAAATCAATGAGCGATCTAGTGTACTATATCTATGAGTGCAAAAGATTGCATCTGTGGACTATAGTTTTAGTTGGAGATACTCATGCTTGACCTACACAGCAGGATTTGTGTGCGCACGTCTGATTCCAAAAATAAAATGTTCAGATTGCAGGGCTGCCTTGACATGTGCGGAAACTCCGGAAGATATTCGTTTCTCCTTTCTGAGGAGAAGAGATCAAGGCGGTCTTGTATGCCCTTCCGACGGTGTTGTGCAGCTTTTGTTGGCAACAGAAAAAGCATTCAGGGTTGTGATGCCTAGCCCAGATGTCATGCAGACCTTGCCACACAAGAAATTCATTGATGTCCAGATTCAAAACCTCGTCCTCACATATGTAAAGGAGAAATATTTTGATCTATTCCCATCTCTGCGGGATCATTTCTATGACCACGAGATGATTGTAGAGGAGGACCACATCACTAGCCTCATCAAAAGTGTGGCATCTTACTACTTGCGGATGAGACTCTTTAAGGCTGGCAAATTGCACCAACAGAGAATGATCCTTGGAGGCAAAGCAGCCAAGAGGATGAAACTGAACAAGTTGGTACTGTTTAGTGGACAGTAGTTTTTTTTTGTGCTGCTCCTCATCCCCGTCTTGGAATACATGAACACCGGTGGTGAGTACAATTTTATGTATTTATTGTTTCTTGGTTCCTTGTTAAACCTGAATAGAAAATTACTCTATATGTGGACTTGCAATTTCTCTTGCGACCCGAGTTATTAGTGTTACAAAAGTGAATGTTTCATTTAACGTCCTCAAGAGATGTAGACTATCCTTACTGTGAAACATACGACAGCGTGTGGAGTTTGCTTTTTTAACAGGATGTATATGTGTTACCTCTCCTCCTTCCATCAAACTGTTTCCTGATTTCCATCTTTCCTTCTGTACCTCTTCTTCTTTCTTTCAAGAAATACTGTGTCCCGTGGGTGTGTCGTCCCCATACATTCTTCACGTTTGACTGATATTCAGTTGGATTAACTGATAATAAGGCTCTCTGTCTCATTCCTTTCTCCATTATTGAAATGTTGCTTTTTTTGAATGGGTGACTGTGGACATCAAAATCATGAGTCGCTAGCTGGTCAAACCATTGTTTTTTAAACATCACTGTGCGTCGTTTTGTTTTGTTTTTTGGTGGGGCGAGGTGGGTTGTATAGCCCATTGAATGCATATGCGGTATGTATTTTAATTGAATTCCGCCAAGATTAACATTGTAGATGTAGGTAATTTTTTCAACATTTATTTATTATTATTTTTTTTTTTGAAGGTCGATATACATAGCACTATGAAAGTATAAAGCTGTCTCATAATGAGTTGTTTCAATGCTCAAAAACTTCTGAAGAGCATTTAGAACAGTGATTTGTATATTATTGTCTCGCAAACTCACACATGGTAAACCCCCTCCCCTCCCCCCCCCCTCTCCCGAAAACAAAAAACAACGCACGCCCGCAACATTACTGCTGTACTCCTTGGCTGGCACGACTGTACAGCATCGGCGAGCTTCAGGCTTAGCGTAATGGCGGCCTCGTTTTCAATTCGTTGCGTGGGCCGCTGGCTGGCTCAGCGATCTAGTGTACTATATCTATGGTACGGGGAAGCTGCACACTGCAAACTTGTGTATAATCCAAAAGGAAGAACTGAAGCTTCTGGGAGCACAAAAAATTGTTAGAGGACTTCCGGAGAAAGACAAATAAAATTCAAAATTTCACAGCATCTGTGACGTCAAAGTGAAGCAAATCAATAGCCAGGCTCCACAAGTTATTCATTTTACCAGCAGAACACAGGCTGCCATGACCACTAAAATTGTACCGTTGTAATCTATAAACTTGTAATTAGCTGATCCTTTGACCTTTTTCACACTTCTGATTTAAACATGATGGCTGTTGCTACATGACTCCCCTGTCTACACACGTTAACTCTATTGCATGTGGCACAAAGCCAATTTTTTGTGCTAATCTGACTAATGTACGTTTCTAATGATGTATGGGTTGATGGCTGATGACTGATGGTGTTCTATTATTTCAGTAGGGAGCCACACCCACCTATATTGTCAGAGTGACGTTCATCCCACGGGGAGGCACGTGTGGTTTTCTCTCTTTATGTCCAAATCTGGAGTGACGAGAAAAGGGCTGGGAGGACTGACTAAAGTGGGGGTGGGGCAACTGGTACTTTAGCAGATGTCGTGTTGTGAATGCCAAGTTATTCTACTGTTTGTGCCAACTCTTCCAAATGTTGTCTCGTCTGTAAGGGACTTCTGATCTGAGATGAATTCAAGTTCAGATAGATCACAGATCGGGGGATTGGCCTGTCTGGTCTACAAAGGTTTTGTTCAAATCGAGCCATATTTGTACGTTTCCATGGGGAAAAAACAAAACAAAACAAAAAGTGAGACAAATTCTTTTCTGAACCGTTTTTCCCCCTCTCATTCTCCTTATCCAATTTTCTGCAGAACAACGACTTTACAACAACAAACCTAAACCAAAGAAAAATGTGTGAGAAATTGTCTGTTCCTTTTAGAGAATTTCCCCTGAGAGCCTCCCTCAGTTTTTCAATGGCTAACACAGGCTCGAACACTCCTCAAACATATAAATGGCGCTCGAACGGGAACGATCACATGATCTTCTTTATTATTTAAGGTCCCACACTGCCGAGCTGCAGGTGGTGGTAGAGAAGATAAGTAAAGTAGGTCATCATTTCTGTATGGCTGATCACACTTTTCATATGCACGTGTGTTTGTCTGTCTGTGTGTCTGTCTCTTTGTCTGTCTGTGTCAGACCGTCTGTCTGACTGACTCTTGGCGTGTAGAGAACTCCGAGAACATGAATATTATTTGTTCTAATACCAAAACATGAATGAAGAAATGCAAAAAACAAACAAACAACAACAACAACAAAAAAACAACAACCCCAACGTTCAGATTCTGTACTTTTCATACTTGTGTTGGTCAAACCGCTTGCTGTTCTCTCCCTGTCACATCCACATTCCTCAGTTCATGGGTGTTTATTCATTCATTCATTCATTGAGACTATCGGTCTATCATTTGGAAATACGACAGAGATACCGACAGGGCACAGGTAAATTTGACAATTATGTATTGTCTCAACTACTGTAGTATTTCATGGCCGCCTAGAAGTTTTAGTCTTAGGCTGATGGTAAGACTTGGGATTTAAATAATTAACTGCATTCAATCATTAGTATTTCTCCAGTATGATTTGTGATGGTGAAACAATCGCGGTTGTCAGTGACGTCACAGGACAGGTTGCAGGGATTGGGTTGTTAGCTGTGACTTGCTGGAGAAGCTTGGAAAATAATGTTAATGTCAGTCAGGACAAGGCAAGACAACTCTTGCTTGTGGTATCCCCTTCACGGCTTTTGTTGTTGCCTAGGTGGTTAAATTTTCAAAACCCAACAACTCGTCAAGTTCACCGTCTTTTAATTGTTAAAATGTCTCAAGGGATAGAAAAAAGTTGCAATTTGCAAAACCCGGCGCTGGAAATGATCTTACTGTAGAAATCATTCGCCTGAAGGACAAATTTCACTTTTTTTTTGCTCAGTTGCCGAAGTGAAAACGCATTGATCTTTCTCATTACCAAACTGGCGCTTCAAACAACGGTTCATTTCCTGTTTCAAGGCAGTAACTCGCTCATTCTCTTCTAACCTTCTCTTCGTGTCTATCGTGCCGTATCTTGAAACCGCGTACGTTCGACGACTTAATTTGGCCAGAGACGTACTACTGTGTTGTTCTACTTAAAGGGCGTTTCTTATCTTAAATACATCATAGTTATATACGTAAAGATATGAAATGATTATTGTACTGCTCCCCGGAAAAATGAGATTCCTTCCAGAATTGTGTTATATAAGAAAAAAATAGTGCCCGGAATATTTCACTGTGGTGCCATTTAGACACTTTTTTCTTTCTTCTCAACGCTGCAGCATGAATAAGTTTCAGTAACAGTTTCAAATTATTATTATAAACTAGATGACCTACCGGGCATTGCCCGGAATAAACAATCATGTGCTCCTCTCCCCCCCCCCCTCTTTCTTTCTCTCTCTCTCTCTCTCTCTCTCTCTCTCTCTCTCTCTCTCTCTCTCTCTCTCTCTTTCTCTCTCTCTCTCTTTCTCAAATAATAAAAAAAGTAATAAACTACGGTCTAGCTTCAGAACTCATGCGCACCAGAACACTACGCACCAAACTGAACGCTAACTATATAATATTACGAAACAAACATGCAAAAATACAGATGTTACATAGCAATAAACATTGTTATTTTTAAAAAAAATACATGCTTAAAGTAAACAACTTTTAATTATAGCCATCATCATCCCTATCTCAAGTGCCACCTTCCCGCCAAATTTAAGGCCTGAAGAGTGTATAGTTTGGTCAGTTAGTCATGCCAAAGGTTGAAAGTTACTGAAATATGTAATAGATTTATTATTCGTAGATGTCAAATAATCGAACCCAATCGCTTTTGTGTCGAAACATCGTGTTCTTTCAAGTTTCAGGCCATCTTCGAAAAAAAAAGTTGTTATGACGTAAAATACAATGATTTTTTGTTCACCCTCTTCGATAAGGGGTGAAACAGATCAGGGACCAGGTGGGCAGTGCCTATTGTGTTAGTGTGAAGCAAAATTTATGGGTGGAGAACCATCAGTCTGGTGCCAACACCAGCTTTGGTCTGTTTCACTCCTAAGCCCTGCCTGTGTGTGGGAGACTGTATTTGACACACGTTCAGTTTAAAAATTAATTGGATGATGTTAGGCGGATAGAAAAGGCGAGACCGGGGACAGAGAGGTGAGGAGGCGAGGGAAAAAACAACACCGATCAAAACAAGACTAGAGTCTAGGGATGAGTAGAAATCCAATTTTTGTCCCTGCCTGTGAAGTCACGGGTTCTGTACTTACCACCAGTCTTTGTAAAGAAAACAAATAAAAAAGATGTCATCTGCAGTTGTGCAATCACACCTACAGTGCGGTTTCAAAATAGATGAGAGACAACGTTGTCGGTGAAGATTTTAATAAATGCTTAGACTCTCGTACAAAAAATCCGAAGATGTTCTTTTCCAATCCATAACACAATAAATACATTTTAAAATGACAATTCATTGAATTTTGAAATAAGCACCGCTAGTGATCAGCTCACCGGTCACGCTGTGGCTACAGATTCTCACCCATATGCAATCTCAAACTGCTCATTGGGCTTTACTCACCTTTTCTGCCAGGAACAGCACTGTGAGGAGATTGGCTCATTTAATGACCTCATTTTCGGGGTGTATTTTCGGTTCCTGAGATAACCAAGCAGCAGATCCTGTCATCTGATACATTGTACAGCCTGAAGCTTATTGACTCAGGAAGACAAATTTAGGATACTTTTTTTTCATGGTTTTGGTTTTATTTTTTTAATAAATAAATTAAAGCAAATACGCAACAGCACCGAAACACCCCAAGTACGAGCAACACTAGCCATATTTTCTATCCACATAAAAACCGTACTTTTATCATCCAAACTCCTCCATTAATATAGTTCGTGCCATTGTCAAATTTTGCAGGGTTCCTCCGAACGGCTCACTTAACAGGTTTTAGCTAATAAAATAGTTTCCTTTACTGTATCATTTCAAATTATTTGTCAGATCATTTTCAACTGCGCAAATGTGTGCAATTTTGACGGGACCTAAACCGGACCTGTTGAAGAAATGTCAATTAGCGACAGGTATTATTCACTGAATGAGAGGATATTCTTAACTGCTGCTAGCTAGAACAGATTTCCCACTGTGCTATGGTGGAGTGCCATGCCAGTTCTCTCTTAGTGCCTGTGCGTTATTGATAAACACTGAAACTGCCCGTCCATCATTCTATCACTCTTTCATCCATCTATCCAGCCACAGAAGAATCCATGTTCCCAGTCTTTATCCAATGTTGATTCATGAATTTTGTTGAAAACGAGCTTCGTGTTTTGCAACAATTTCAGCTGAAATCACTAAAGTAAAAAAACAAACAAACACAAGTTGCGCGAGAAATGGCCTCAGAGAAATCTAGAGTCTACTGACCAGGGAACAGTTGAGTAAAAAGTGAGGTGAGGGGGGCCGACTACACTATAGCCCTAGGGTTGGGAGGTGAGAGCGTCTTAGCATCAAGTAGATGTGTTCATTACAGTCCCAGGGAAATAACTGAACTAGCTACGTTTTTTCAGGCTGACTTCGCCCCTTGGTTAATCCGTGTTTCCAAAGTTGGCATGGCCTCCTAAACCATTCTGTTTTGACTAAAAATGTTTTCTCATTTAAATTGCAAGAATACGCACAGAAATTTCTTCGTAACCTTATATTAAGCTTAAATCGCCAACCCGTACGTGAGCTGCGTGAACACAAGGAGTTTTACCAACACGAGAGAGTGAGAAATAATCACGAAGTTTGATTAGAAGCTGTCACAATTACCCAAGAGTAACAAAACCAGGACGAATGCAGTGAGCTACACTACTTTAAGTCCCTGGATTAATGAGGCATGGTGAAATCTGGCAGCTCAAACGTGTTTGCCGTTGAATAAGCCCTTAAATGAATAGGTTAATTACTTATGGCGTCTTGCTTTCGTTCCGTTGTGTTGGTAAAACTCATACTGGGCCCTGCACTCATGTCTTTACTTGTGGCTGAAGATCTAGACAGGAAGAGAGGTGGAAGAAGGTGGGAAACATTATAAAAAAGAAAAAAAAATCGGGTGGATGTACAGAGAATGCCTGTTTACCAAATAATTAACAAGAAAACTGAATATATGTATAACATAACAAAACAAAGTGAACGGAAAAGAAAGAAGGAAAAAAAAAAAAGGAATGACGTACTCTAAAAGAAGAGCTTCCATAAACAGACAGGACAGAGAAATGACAAATGGAACTGAAAAGGGGAAACCTGTATTTTGTGATGTTTACAGCAAGTTCCTTGTGAGTCTGTACCGTTATCCGACTCGTGGATTCAAATAATAATCTTGTTGTGTCCTGCCTACCTGTGTCAATCACCTGAACGTTGTCTAGCTTGTCCATGAAGTTTGTTGTAGTTGTTGTTGTAGTATGTGTTGTGGTCGGTGGTGTCGTTTGACCCGCCCCGCTCATGTCAGCAAAAGGTTTGACACAACCAAGTTTTAGAGACGATCAACAAAGCTATGTAATATGTGGTCTCAGAGGAGGGTATTCTCCTATTTTGTGAGCTTTTACCACTTTGTGGCCAACAGTCAGCAACAAGAGCAGCAGCTGGTGGGGGGGGGGGGGGGTGGGTGGGGGAGGGGGCACACAGGCAACAATGTTTCTAGATGGATTAAACCCGAGTGGTCACAAAAAATGAAGTGTCAGTTGACCAAGTTGAGGTTTAAGAATTCTTGTATTGAAAGCTGCTGTTAATGGAGAGAGAGAGAGAGGAGAGAGAGAGAGAGAGAGAGAGAGAGAGAGAGAGAGAGAGAGAGAGAGAGAGAGAGAGAGAGAGAGAGAGAGAGAGAGAGAGAGAGAGAGAGAGAGAGAGAGAGAGAGAAATGTTCTCACGGTGAAAGCAGACAATTTGGCTATGATAAAACAGCATATTATAATGAATTTGGAGACATTACAAATTCAACAATAAAAGAATTTGTCAGCGCAAGAGTGAGATTGAACTCAATCCACTGACGATGTAAAATGTCTTCTTAATAGTTTTGAGTCGATTTATCTTGGTTTACAGTGGCCAACCGTCAGCATGATATAGAAAGCTGGGAACAAACAAACAAAAAAGAGGGGGGGGGGAATAAAGAGCGAAAGAAGAAAAAACAACAAACGTCAAAGGAAAAAGACATTCTCTGTCAAATAAGGCTACACGACAAGATAGTGAAGGTGAGTGGTGTGCATGTGTGTGTGTGTGTGTGAGAGAGAGAGAGACAGACAGACAGACAGACAGACAGAGACAGAGACAGAGAGAGACACACACACACACAAAGAGAGAAAGAAACAAAGGCCATTGAAGGAAGTGACAATACTAAGCGAGCAGAATGCTTATGTGACCACCTTCCTACATAGCTGATACCTCCCTAGACCGACCACCCTCCATCTTGTACACCCAATATGCAATCTCCTACCGCGGGTATTTCACCAGTTGAGAGGATTAGCTCGGATGTTCCAAGTTGCCAGCAAACCGCCCCGGGAAGTGAGACAAGCTTGTCATCCAGTCAGCCCGGAACCCAATACAAGGGTGAGACTTTAACCAGTTTATTAATCCAACAAGTAGGAAAACGGAGAAATAACCCAAGGAAAATTTTGCCTCCAGGTGATGGAAAGATTTCAGAGCCAGTAGAAATGTTTCTAAGTGGGATGGAAACATTCGATAGAGTTTGTTTTGGTGTTTTTTTTTGTAACTTTTTGAGGCAGTGGTGATTGACTGTATAGTTCCTCGTTCTTTCTTTTGATTTCTTCATTGGTCGTCAAACACTGTCGTTTGTGTTGATCTATCTATCTATCTATCTATCTATCTATCTATCTATCTATCTATCTATCTATCTATCTATCTATCTATCTATCTATCTATCTATCTATCTATCTATCTATCTATCATCTATCTATCTATCTATCTATTTATCTAACTAACTATCCATCCATCCATCCATCCATCCATTCATCCATCCATCCATCCATCCATCCATCTATCTATCTATCTATCTATCTATCTATCTATCTATCTATCTATCTATCTATCTATCTATCTATCTATCTATCTATCTATCTATCTATCTATCTATCTGCCTCTTTGTCTGTCTAGTCTGTCTGTTTGTCCATCTGCCTGTGTATCTCATATATTAAACGATTGTACCAAATTGATGGGGAATATGCCAAAAACGCCCCCCCCCCCCAAAATCAATACAAATCAAGGCAGCCCGTAAGAATTGCTTGCTCATTAAAATACGCCCCTGGAGCCATCCATGTTTAGTTCATACCCACCGTCATTTATTACGAAGGATATCAGACCTGATATTACCATCATAGAAAACATCAGTCTACGTTATTGTACCATTCGATGCATTTATAAATGAATGCTATCGATATCAAATAAAATTTGACAAATACCAACCTTAAACGTTAGAGATCGATACTAAGTGATTATATAAATATGTCGGTGTAACGTCGTAGTATTGATACTAGGGAAATGACCAGAAGAGATTTACGACACAGCTGACAAAATGTAAAATGATTACTTGTAACTCACAATGTATAGTTTTAGCCACATACTCCAGCGTAAGCAAATTCACCTGGTGTATAGAGAGACAACCAACACTGTCTGAGCCCAAAGAGACACAACCGAATGAGGCTTGTTTTCTTGCCTCAGCCAGAATCCCATGGCATAATTTCCGGCAAGACAAAGTAAAATTAATATTATGTCTATGCAGTGACGAAGCGTCTCCCCCCCCCCCCCCCAAATAAAGATATTCATAACATCCTAATGAATAGTTCTATTGTTCAATCTGTCTGTCTGTTTGTCTGTTGCTGCTGCCCAAGTTCAGTCTTTGAAAATCATTAGACAGGATCTCAAAACTGTGGACAGCAGACCAGCGAGGAGTGGAGTGGTGATGGTGGCGGCGGGAAGGGGGGGAGGAGGAAGAAGGCGAGCCATTGGTTTCACTGACGAGGAGGTAGGGGAGGGGAAGTTGGGGGAGGGGGATACTACATTGTCCAGTGGAAGGGGGTTGTGGCACTAAAGCCAATTGTGCACGGTTCATTGTCTGATGTGAACTTGTCTGCCACACATGCACATCGACACACACACACACACATGGACACTCCCCCATTCCCCCCTCCCCCGAATCTCCACCAAGTGACAGAGATCAGTTAAGTTCTGGCAACTCTTCAATTTCCTGACTGTTTAGTGAATTGGTATGCACGTGCATGAGGGTGGTCTAGCGCGTGAGTTCAAGTGTGCACGTGACAGAGCAGACAAAGGGAGCTAAGTACACCAACGACTTAAATTTACGACAGCAGTTGCTGCCTGTTTTTTCCTCTTTTTGTTTGTTTTTGCCTTCAGACGTGCATCATTCTTGCCCCCCCCCCCTTTGCCTTTGACCTGTCAATTACTACTTATACAATGCTTACAGAAATCAGTGTCAGGCAAATTTCAATCCACAATTGAAAGGAATTGATGGTACCTTCTATAATTATTCAGTCGGAACAAGATTTGTCTGTACAAGATTTATAGCTCTTAAATACTGATGTGGGCACGATTGAGTCAGGATTGTAGTACCTTCCGGTAGGAATTTTAGTCTGTATTTTTCATGATCATATAACCGAATGATTCTTGAAGTTGTCAGTAGGATAATTTTCTTTCCACGTTCGCGAAATTATGCCTTAATAGTTCCTCGTCCACCATAAAAAGCCACATCGATAAAAATAAATTTACTGTAAACAAGAAAAATGTCATTTCTGGCAAGAGCATGGACTTTTCTATGTTTTGATACTGGGTTAACTGTTGGATGGTTTTGAATTCGATTTTGATTTTTGTTTCACTCCTATTCAGAACATGCATCACACGTGCAGGAGGACGAAGTAAGAAATATCTGTTCCTTCTATACTGGATATTGAAATTCAAGTGGAATGCAATTTCTGTATAGTCATAAATTTCATTTTGTAAGGCATTTCGAATGTCTATGAATCCTGACGAGAAACTGAACAGTTCTGGCTCGACAAACAACGACGAAAGTGACGCCTCTGAAATACTGACTTCAGCTGCGTCATTGTAGACTGTAGACGTAGTTCAAAAGAAATTAACATCCGTTCCGTTTACTGACTTCAGTTCGCTGTGGTCGCTTTTGTCACCACTGCATATGGATAGTCCAACGCTGTCCGGTTTTCTGCTAACAAATTAAGATTCATCGAGTATCGAAAAATCTAAGGCCACAATACAAAATAATTATGGATTTGAATTCCTACGGGACGTTACAGAAATCTTGATCCAAACATGCCCATATCAAGATTTACGAGCTGTAACTGGTTTATCGTGAAATAGGATCCCAGGACTGAAATAGCCTGGAACAGGAAAAGGGAAATCAATCTCATGACCTAGGATATGTCAGTGCAGACAAAACCATCTACAAGTTTCCCCATTTCTGTCTCACGCAAAGATTGTGTCTCATCCCGGCCGTGACTCACACACTACATAATAGACTGGTGCACTTTTGTCTACCAGCTGCACGTGACAGCTTCAAATTCTGTGTGTGAGTGTGTGTGCGTGAGTGTGTGTATTTGTTTCTCTGTGTGCGTCTGCCAGTCTCCCATTCTCTGTCCCTCTTTGTATCATTCTTTGTCTCCTCTTCCTGTCCCTCTGTCTGTGTCTGTCTGTCCGTCCCACTGCCTGTCTCTCTCTCTCTCTCTCTCTCTCTCTCTCTCTCTCTCTCTCTCACTATCTCTTCCTCTCTCTCTCTCTCACTCCAGTCTTTCAGCCTCTTGTTTTCCCTTCACTCTTCACTAGTATTCATAAAGGCTAATGCACGATTGAACAAAATAATGTCGCTTTGGCTGATACAAACTCAACTTCCCCAGAACCACCTACACATTATATCACACTTATGCGCATCCGCATCGTAGTTGATCGAAAATTGCATTTGGAAGTCAAATCTGTCAAACATTCAAGATACTATTGGCGCTAATGAGTTGCAATTTTTTTTTTTCAGGTAAAAAGTACTGTATTGAATCTCAGTTCTAATTGGCGGTATATCAGTTACTGTAGGGCAACTGTTAGGGCAATCAGTAGCAACTTCAGTGACTGTCTCGAAAAGTGACGGATGTTTAAGTTGTAATGCGACCGAAAGATGACCAGTAACCTAACCTAAGTTAGGGAGAGAGCAAGAATTTGCCGGAGATCCCCCGTTAAAGATCTGCCTGCCGCAAATGTTCACATCTTGGTGATTTCATGTAAACATGCAGAGGTTTGAATATCACCACACTGATAGCAAGTGGGTATTTCTTGCCCTTTTCTTTGGCTAGTAAATATAATTGACAAGTGTGTGTATTTGAGTGCGGTTTACACAAAGTAAAAAGTCAACACGTTTGCGTGGGGAGAAATATTATGTTCATGACAAAGGATTTTGACGCTGTGGAAAAAACGCTTAAACTGAACAGTGAGTGGATTCTAAAACGTTCTGTTCCAGAAGACCTGAAAAGTCACGTTCCTTCCTAGATCAACGCGGTTATTTTCTAATTTAAAACACTAACTGACACGTTAAGTTACTGAAATGTCCAAATTCTATGGGAACTGTTGGGATTAGCCTGACAGCATGACAATTTCCACTGTATGGATGGGGATTTCTACATCCTACAGGTAAACATCTAGCACGGAGGTATTGCGCCATGGACTACAGTTAACTGAGTCTTTTCTAAATCATCGCGAGTCTAGGGAAAAAAAGCTGCTCATAATTATATTGAGCGACGTGTCTCACCCCTCCCCCCCTTCCCTCCCGCAACACGCCTGGGCACAAGCCAACTGGAGAATAGGTCAGAAAGTGATCAAACACGCAGACACACAAGGAAACAGATCTAATGATGAAAATCCTCTATCACCGCGGTATGTCTAGAAGCAGGAAAAAATGTGTTTGGGTGCAGTTTGAAAATCTGAACATTTCTCACTTCCCCCAGGTAAACAGCTGTAATGTTTGTGTCTGTCTGTCTGTTTGGTAGTCACGTGTATACAATCATGTGCGTGTGTATGTGTACAGTTTCCACATCTCTGCATGCGCCACGGAAACGTGGCTAAACTTGCAAAATAATCTCTGTGAGACAGTCCCTATTATTATCTGCCACTTGCCATATTAGGCTGATCTCTCACATTCATTCAGTTTATCCATAACCTTCCTGGAGATCTGGGCCGACAATTCAACCCACATCAGTTTTATTTCCCGAGTGACAGAGCTGGGATGGCGCTGTGCAAATGAAAACATCTTAATTATTTGGGGACAAGCAATGTTGTGGCTATCACTAGTTCGTGATCGGTGGGTCGGGAGTGGGGGTTGGGAAGTTGTGGGACGTAGGAGACAGAAGAGAATCTATTTTGTGTAAAACTGTGTTAGAAGAGCTGGCCGGTGTCACATGACCAAATTAGACTGGAGTAAATGGATGATGCAAAACTAGTTTGCCAAACAGGCCATATAGGAATGAATTGTTTGTGTTTAGGTGGTCGGCGGTACTCTTGAGTCTTTACTATCGTTTTGGTCAAAACTGACAGGTGCCTATTGTAATACTTGGGTGGGATGTGGGGTGTTTGTAGGTAGTATGTCTGTGGCTGTGATAAGATTGGGTGGGAGTGTATGGGTAGAGTGTGTGTATGTGTGTGTGATTAATGTGTGTGGGATGTGTGTGGGTGGGTAAGTGTGGACAGGGTGTGTTAAATGGGATACGTGTATGTATGGGGGGAGGGGGATGTGTGAATGGACTTTGTGTTGTTGGAATGCGTATTGTGTGGGTGGGACAAAATATGGGCCACTGTGTGTAGGTGGAATGCGCATGCGTCCGGGGGGGGGTGTATATGTAGGTGGGATATAATATGGGCCACTGTGTGTAGGTGGAATGCGCATGCGTGGGGGGGGTGTATGTGTGGGTGGGACAAAATATGGGCCACTGTGTGTAGGTGGAATGCGCATGCGTCCGGGGGGGGGGGTGTATGTGTGGGTGGGATATAATATGGGCCACTGTGTGTAGGTGGAATGCGCATGCGTCCGGGGGGGGGGTGTATGTGTGGGTGGGATATAATATGGGCCACTGTGTGTAGGTGGAATGCGCATGCGTCCGGGGGGGGGGGGTGTATGTGTGGGTGGGATATAATATGGGCCACTGTGTGTAGGTGGAATGCGTATATGTGTGAGGGGTATGTGTGGGTGGGATATAATATGGGCCACTGTGTGTAGGTGGAATGCGTATGTGTGAGGTATGTTTGAGTGGGCTATAATATGAGTGACTGTGTGTGGCTGGAATGTGTATGATTGTGTGGGAATATGTGTGGATGGGATGTGTGTGGGCGATAGGTTCTACGCACAAACCACAAAAAAGTAATTGGCAAAGTTTCAGGTTTGTTGTATGTGGGTAGATCAGGTAGTGTGAAGAGTAGGGGTGGGGCTTCATATGTGAGAGAGTACACTCCCCTCTTCTCCGTCCTTTATACCTATCCGCCTCCCCCCCCCCCCTACACACACACTTACACAATACATCATGTATAAAGTAAAATTATAAATATTCGGCATTATAGTTTGTCACATAAATAAGTAAACACACATCTACACACAGTAACAAACACAGGAAATGTCACAAAACAACAGACACTTATCTCACATGTACTATGCAGTGACTGCACACACATACGCACGGACACGCACACATACATGCACACTTGCACGTACATACATACACAGACCAGGTAGAGGCACAGCTGCGCCTACAACTGAGACAGCTTCTCTCTCCACGCCACGGCCACAATCTCTTCATCTAATTCACTTATAAACATTTTCATCCAATTCATTCCTGAACAATTTTGATCTAATGCACTTCTGAATAGAGTGGACAATGAAGCGACAATTGATTGACCATCGTTCTGATGGACCACACATTCATAAACACAAACAAAATTAACCTCGGGGATAGAAAATTTCAATTTGCTGCCATTAGCAGTTTTTTGTTTTTTGTTTTTTGTTTTCTTGTTTTTTTTTTTTTTTGGGGGGGGGGGGGAGGGTATTTTTCCATTGACGTTATCAGTGGTCGCTACTGACCTCGCTGTTCTCAAAGTTTGGGACACTCACTAAAATACGCAACGCTCAATTTTGGCGGATTTTTCCCCTTTCCCCTTTCTCTCCGCGTAAAGCCTTTCATACACTTGACTAACGTAATAGTCCGCCCCCTTGCCCCCCCCCCCAAAAAAAAACAACAACAACAACAACAAAACCTTGTACTAGCGTACGGCCATTGGAATGGTGAATATTCATGATTACAATTACCTTTGGTTTTCTGAAACTTCAAAATCATTAGAGATACTGCTGACATCTCTCCCTCCTCCCCCCCCTCCCCACTCCCCCCCCCCCCTTTTACGACGACTGGTCTTGTTAGTCAAGGTACATAAGTTATATGGCTAACACAATCCACCCCCTCCCCCCTCCACGCTGTCCACAGTTCAGCCTACACCTGAACAAACATTGACGTAGTTTCACTGTGAATTGTTGCTCCACAAGAAACATTTACTCTAATTGGCAAGTTTCGCAAGGTGGTTTGTTTTCTCTTATGTGTGACTTGATGTGGACACCAAAATACTTGTAAGTCGGGAACTGCATCAACGTTTCATGGAATGCGCCTCTCCACCCCCTCCCCCCAGGGGGGGGGGGATCTGATATGATGTCAACCTGCCCTATCGATCTGTTATATCCTGTCTGTCTTATTCCCCCCCCCCCCCAGCGCAATGTGTGATCGTTATCTGGTCGTCTTGCGTTCTCCAAACTCAGACTCAAACTCTTTATTCCACAAGTCTAGGCTGGCTGGACAGGAAGTTTTACACAGTTCTCTGACCTGACCTTTTCCTTTGCTCTCTCAGTTTTCTGCGAATTTTTTTTTTTTTTTGTCTGTCTGCCAATTTGCTTTCCTTACATTTGCATTGATTCTATTGTTTATCAGTTGATTTATTGTAGCTGAAATTTGGAGTCAGAACTTTATTTTTCCCACCTGCCATGATTTTCTTCAAAACTATTGTTGCTTCTTTAGTTCATGAATTTTTGTATTTCGTTCTTGTGGTTTCCTTTTTAACTCCAGAGTTTTTTGTTTTTGTTTTTTTTATTTTTGTTTTTTGTTATTGCTGTTTTTGGGCAAGGTCGCGAAGACAGTAAATAATAATAGTTTTTGACGTGAGTAAAACATCTGAATTTCACACATGCATATCATATGCACTCACACAAGGGTGGACACACATTAATAACTGCACGCACACACACACGCACACACACACGCACACGCCTGGGCACCTCCTGAAGAATCAGAACTGCGTCCATTAACCCTTCCAGTGCTTCCATAATCTTTGTTACTTTTGAAATTGATTATTTCGGTTGATCTAACAGGTAAAATTGGAACTTCCATGACAAAATTTATCAAGGTCTAGAAATTTGTACCCATGTTGGACAAATTTACAGGGGACATATAAAAGATTATTAGTGACAACGCGGTGTCGGCATTCAAGGGGTTAAACACTTGAAACACAGACTCTTATCTGCCCCTGGACTCCATTTGGTGACTTTTGTCCAGATCATACTGTCTGAGATCTCATTAATTTTATAGACTCACTATTTCAGTAACGGAGAGTCAGAGAGAGAGGAAGAGAGAGAGAGAGAAAAAAAAAAAGAGAGAGAGAGAGAGAGAGAAACAGAGACAGAGAGACAGACAGAGAGAGACAGAGAGAGACAGAGAGACAGAGAGAGAGAGAGAGAGACAGAGAGACAGAGAGACAGAGAGACAGAGACAAAGAGACGTCATTATATGGAATAGATTGACGCTTCTCCCGCGTTCAATTCCCTTTACACCAGGGAGCATATTATGTTTATGTTGAAACGCCAAATTGGAAATTCTCTTATCGGTAATGATTTGTTTTGCTTTCTGTTAAACTTTGGCCACAGAACTTAGCCAACAATTTGTTTCTGGCACAAACTTTGAAAGGTCGATGTCGCCGTGTCTGTGGCCACGACAAACTTGCATGGTTGTGAAGAGAGAAACTATCACACACACACACACAAGAAAAACCCAAAGATAACAATGATGACTTTGCAGTGAGTGTCGTCTCATTTGTCTGGACTGATGTTACGTCGATTATTTGGAAATGAAAATTATCAATAACAGGATTCTACAGTTGTAAACGGAACAATCTGAACAAGGACATTGTCTTGATTATACAATTATCACCTGCAACTACTACTTACAATTACCACCTTCAACTACTACTTACAATTACCACCCACAATAGATACCTACAACTACCACCTATAACCACTACCTATAGTTACTACCTACAACTACAACTACCACCTACAACTACCAACTACAACTACTACCTACAATTACCATTTTCTACAACCACCTACAAAATATACCGCTAACTACCACCTACAACTGCTACCTATTATTACCACCTACAACTATCGCCTACAACTCTACCTACGATTACCACATATAACCACTACCTAGAATTACCACCTACAACTACCACCTACAACTGCTACCTACAATTACCACCTACAACCACTACCTACAATTACCACCTACAACTACTACCTACAATTGCCACCTACAATTCCCATCTATATTTACCCTATTACAGCCTACAACTACCACCTACAAGCCAGCTCCAGCTGCCGAGAGCTGTAAATTTATCATTATAATTTGACAGGCAGAAACAATGTTGGGAAAATGTCTGTTCCCCTCTAGGCCTAATGATGGATTCCTGGTGTTGAACCAGCCAGTGCCTGCAGGACTCACAGAAACTTTCAAGGACAATCATTTTCACTGTCTGTTTATGGAATAAGAAAATACTCAGTTGAACATTTCTCTGGCCAAGATTAAATCTTGAAGACTTTTCTCACCCTACAGATTTGTCAGTGGTGACACAGTAGCCCATGGTCAAGGTATGGTTTAGTCCCAGTGTCGTGGTGTGACGATACTATTTTTTTTACAAACACATTGAGATCTGAGTGGTCAAAGACTTTTCTATCGTTTGCACCATTACATCAACATTGTATGTGGAGGTTTTTTTTTGGGGGGGGGGGGGGAGGGGGCGTCGGGTGGTGACAGATTGAGCTTGCTGAGTTCTCATGTCACAGACACTGGTATACCTGAGGTATTTGTGTGATCATTGTACTGGGTAGGAGAGAGAGAGAGAGAGAGAGAGAGAGAGAGAGAGAGAGAGAGAGAGAGAGAGAGAGAGAGAGGGAGGGAGAGAGACAGAAATTAACGACTGGCACACCTAAATAAAATACAAACTGAGAAATGGCCTTGGTAGTTAGAAAATGACAGAAAATCTTAAACTTCAAACTGCACTGAGCCCCCCCGCTCCCCTTCCCCATTGAAACAGGAAAATATCATTGTGCTGGGTGTGTCAGTCTGCAATTGCCCTGTGTACTGACAAGTGGCAGCCTGAACTCTCTGTGGAACCAGTGAGTATACTGTGCATAGAGAGAAATCATTATTGGTCGATTTGCACTGAGAGACACGGGAGGCTCCGCGAAACCACTGTCAGCATGGAAAGTCATGTAGGTCGCGACGGTAAACAATGCCTATTTTTTCACAGTTCCACGGGGAGTAACAGCTTAGAAACGGCTCTAAATAGTTTCAATCAATCGAAAAATAAGAACAAACCACAGTCAATAGATGTGTACACTTTCTTAGCCAAGACGGTCCATTCTAGTTCTTGTTAACGCCTTGGCCTAGCTCAGAGATTTGGCAGAAGGGATTTCTCTCTGTGAATTTTTATACTTTCTGGTGGAACTCGTTTCGTCATTGCAAACACAACACGTACACACACTGACGGCGTCAGCTGACAGGCTGAGTTATGAACTTACTTTTCACAAACTCTCCAGTGTCACAGCGCATTTTGAACAAATATGTCACAGTGTGCATTTTTGTTATACCTCTTCTAACTTTTACATACTAAAAGATCCTCAGTTTTTCAGAAGTGGAGATAGAATAAACAAGAACTAAGGTCGCGAAATTCCTGAATCGAACCAATTCCCACGTTGAACTAAAAAGCACGCACATTCAACAACATGGTGGTATAATATTGCTTGTTAATCTTGGCGGAAATAGTTCATGGAATAAATGATTGTTTACAAACTGAGACAGGAATGACCGTTCTTACATCATTTGGTGTCTTGAAAACTGAAACCATTCAGCTCAGAGACGACACGAACAGGGAAAAGAGAATGGATGAGGTAGAGGATGAGAGAAGTGGGCGTTGACGACATGGACACAGGAAATGTTTGTCTACACAGAAACACCCTCTGCTTGTGTCAACCTGGGTCATTTTTTAACTCCCCCATAAATAAACTGTTTGGTCCTGTGTGACACTTAAAGAACATCCTTTGGTTTTTTTTTTCATCTGATCAAATCTGTTGTCCACAGTTCAAACTTCCACCCCGGTCAGTGGCGATCAAAGCTGATTTAAGACTCCATGACCGGACTAATCGGTGATGGTGTTTTTTTTTGGTGTTTTATTTTGTACTATTGGGTAGTCAGAATGTTTCAACTGATGACTACAAGTTTTGAATCAAGTTTTTGTGTCTTAGATTGGTTCAACTGTTTCATGAGTCAGTGCTGGGGCAGGGGGTTTCTTACTGTAAAAATTGCTTATCTTTAGAGATATCACTTAAAATCAGTAAAATAATTATTTCCTACTATGGCCAGATGTCATGGCCATTAAATAACTAACAAACCAAATCGTGGTTGGTCAAACTTTAGTCAATGAAGATGCCAACATGTCACTATGAATATTATAATAATGATGAAGAAAGTGGTGAGCAGCCCGCCCCGTCCTGCAAAACCTGTGTCACTCATAAAAAATAAGCACTGACATTATGTACAAGGCCACGGAGGAGAAGGAAGCGGTGAGAAGCAGAAAGGAGAGAGTGACAGAGAAAAGGAGCGAGGGGGAGAGAACAGAAAAAGAGAAAGAGGGAAAAAGAAAAAGAGAGGCAAAGAGCGAGCGAGAGAGAGAGAGGAGACAGACAGAGAGAGAGAGAGAGAGAGAGAGAGAGAGGGAGAGAAAGAGAGAGAGAGAGAAAAAGAGAGGGAGAGAGAGAGGGAGAAAGAGGATGTTAGAGAAAAGGAAAGGGAAATGAAGAGGGAGTACGAATGCGATACTATACAGAAAAAGAGACAGGGAGAGAGAGAAGGAGAAGGAAAAGAGAGAGGGAGAGAAAAACGGAGAAGGAGGGACAAAGAGAGAAAGGGGAGAGAAGAGAAGAGAGAGAGAGAGAGAGAGAGGGAGAGAGAGAGAGAGAGAGGAAGTAATCACTGAACTGACCGAGCATAATATAAATGAGACAAAAATAGGAAAACCCTCTTTTTTCTTTTTTGCTCCAACTCATAAAATTTCGATTAATTACATTTCCCTCAACATGAGCTATGGCAGTTTTAGAATATGAACATAACAGACATACATAGCAGCAAACAAACAAATAGACACAAACCCTCATGAAGACAGGGACGAAGCTGGCGGGGAAAGAGTGGCCATGGAGGTTGGCGTGAGCAAGATGGCAACATTCACTGGTCGCGTGCAAATGTCGCTTGTTGAGACTTCATCAATTTGTAGTTTGTATGAGGTAATGGTCAGTCTGAGACACGGGCCGGAGTGGACGTTAGTGGACACTGGTCACTGGGGATTAATTAATCTAATCATCTCCGTGGGACTCACGATGGTCTATCTATCTATCTATCTATCTATCTATCTATCTATTTATCTATCTATCTATCTATCTATCTGTCTGTCTGTCTGTCTGTCTGTCTGTCTGTCTGTCTGTCTGTCTGTCTGTCTGTCTGTCTGTCTGTCTTTCTGTCTGTCTGTCTGCCTGTCTGTCTATTTATCGATTTATCTATCAGTCTATCTGTCTATAATTATTATTTGCACCCATCCGGCCGTACTAACACCCATTTTATGTCAGAGGTTTGAAGATTTTTGATAGCAAGAAAATTGGGTGTCACTCTGTAAGGTGACAAGTTGTTGATCAAAGTTTGGGACAGAGAGCGTTTACAGCGCTTGTACAGATTTACTGACAGAGTATTAGGCCGGTTGTATACAACTTTTCTGTGAACGTATTAACGTTTGATGCCTGTCTTCAGTGTTTGGACTTTTGTCTTAATTTCCATTTTTCGTTTCATCGATTTTCCTCTGATACTCTTTTGGTGGTACCAAAAAAAAACAACAACAATAAACAAACAACAACAATAAAACTTGCGGAGGTTAAGGAGAACAAGGAGAAGGAAAAGGAGGATGTTGAGGATGATTAGACTTTGGGGGAGGAGGAAGCGGGGGAGGAAAGGGAGGAGGGGTGGGCAGCGGTATTGAGAAGATGTAGAAGAATGTGTCTGAGTCAGTAGGAAGTTTGTTTCTAACTGTGGAGTTCTATAATTACAGCTGGGGGGACATGCCCTAAAGGCTTCAGTCAGTACACAAATGGCGGTCTTTTTTCTAGCTGTGACCAGGGAGTTCGCAACGCCCTAGGTGTTACGACAACTACACAGCTTTTGATAAGTTCTCTCACTCGTAGTGAGCTAAAAGATATTTGAGAGATTATTGGTTGGATCAGTGCACCCTCTCTCTCGCTAGCATTTCGTCCCTATAGAATGACAAGGTTCTTCCTTCCATCAGTTTTTGAGAAACTGATGATTGAGGTTTCATGTGCTAATTGCTTTTGATGATATGACTTTTTTCTTTTTAGTAGTAGTTACAAACTACACACCGAATAGGCTTGATATTTTGACACACAACGGAGAAGGCCTGTAGAAGTAGTGTGTAGTGTATAACGCAGTTCAGCCAAAAGGTAGAGCCAGTACATTGTTATTCTAAGGGGCCGATTCCTTTCTCCACCTTTCTCTTTCTCCGCCCTCCTCTCTTTTTCTCTCTCTCACTCTCTCCCTCTCTCTCACTCTCTCTCTCTCTCTCTCTCTCACTTTCTCTCTCTCACACACACACGCGGGTGGTTGGTGAGCGCATCTGATAGAGTCTCCTTCTGTCCTATCATTCTGTTATATTCTGTCCATCGTCTTGCTTTTTCCTAGCACAATGTGACAGTCGTTATCGTGTCGACGTGCCTGCTCCAAACTCAAACTCCAAACGTTGTCTCTGTCTCTGTATTTCTCTCTTTCTCTCTCTCTCTCTCTCACACACACACACATATATATACAAACAGACAGAGTACAACACGTAACACATAAAAGTACCATTAAACAGACACACATACACAAATGCAGTCACACAAAATGTTTCCGTTCTGTCAGTTCGATTTTCCCTGTTCTTCAAATTCTCTCTTTCTTCTGGTTGTAGTCTTCTTTTTCTTTTCTTTCATCGTCATCATCATCATTGTCATTACCATCATTACCTTCCTCTTCTTCATCATTCTGATCATCTTCATCGTCGTTTTCGTCATCATTCTTGTTTTCACCACTGTCATCCCCAACGACATCCCCGCCGTTTATGAATCCTGACCAGAAAAAAGTTATTGTTCCATGTTTCTTACCTCTATCATCTCTGTTCACATCATCTCTGTGACGTAATGTCTGACTCTCTTGTCTACATCCCAACAATGCACTAACCCACCACAGCAACGCCTCTGCCCAGCGGTGCGGCTACACAGCTGCCTACTTAGCTATAGCTACCTATCTACCATTAGTATTTGTTTCTTCTCACATAAAGGCTAAAAAAGATGACCACACCCTCAAACCTATTCCCTGCTTCCACCCTCCCACCCGAGTATTATTTGTTCACTTCTTTGTTTCACATATCAACCCACTCCGCTTACCTTCTCCCTCCTTCTCCCCCTCCCCCTCCTTCTTCCCCCTCCCCCTCCTTCTCCGGCCTCACCTGTTTGTCTCATTTGCTCATTTTGTAATTTCCCGTCAGCCATGTCTTCAAAATTAACATCTCTTTCCGACCATTCGTCATCTCCCCCCCCCCCCCTCTCTCTCTCTCTCTCTCTCTCTCTCTCTCTTTTTTTTTCATCATCATCATCATCATCATCATCATCATTACCATCAATAATGATTGTAACTCACCAAATAATGAACTACAAAAGTTACTGAAATGTCTGCCTGCTCACCCTGCTGTCTGGTTTGCTCACCTCAACACACACACTCTCCCCCCCCTCTCTCTCTCTCGCAATGAGCGGTTGCCGATATCGGTGCGGTTGCTGTTGGCTCCCATGAGTTGATGGAGCAGGGGCCGTCAACCACAGCAAAAGTACAAACACGGCTAATGGTATTCATGCAATGGAGTCAACACAAATTTGGGTACTACTTGGATCACTGTAACAAATAGACCAGCAGCATCTTGCATGAAGTAACAATCAGCCAGAGCACTACTGATTCAGGAAACTGGTCAGTGTTTGTTGTTGAATACATAATGAATGTGGGACTCCTGACTCCGGCAACAGATTTGTGGAAACTGTATGTGTTTGTCACTGGCGTGCATGTGTCCATATGTGTAAGGTAAGTATCTGTGACTGTGTGTGTGTGTGTGTGTGTGTGTGCCTGCTTCCGTTCTGTCTGCAAAAGACGCCCAATTCTGTGGGTGCTGATCATTTAACAGTCGCTAGATTGCACTGCCGGATGTGCGGGTGTTCGGGTATCCAGCCGCCGGGGTGGAATTGTCGCAACTCACCAAATAATGAACTACAAAAGCTACTGAAATGTCTGCCTGGTCATCCTGCGGTCTGGTTTGCTCACTCCGACACTCACAAGCTGATAAATCTTCACAACAAGCAAGGTTTGTTGCCAGAGGTAGGTCACTGATGTGGTATCTCCGTTATAGTGCCTGGGTACATGTCATAAGGGGTTATCATGGGTGTTGTTACCAGTTTCATGTGCTGATTGCTTTTGATACTACGACTGACACTGACATTATATTTTTGGCTGTTGTCAGTTCAGATTTTACGTCATTCAGTCCCACTGCACTGGAGACTGCACCAGAAAACAGTACAAGACCACAGGAGAAAAACTACTAAAGCCACACAAAAAAGTGAAACAGAGAAAATTGATTTTTTAATGTGTGAAAGTCCACAACTGCAATATTAAATGTTGCTACTGAAAAGGTGATTTTCATGTCGTGACTGCAGCTCTCTTTTTTTTCTTCAAATTTTTGCCTTTCAGAGACGAGACTGATGAACCAAATTTGTACATAGGAGTTGGGGGTGAGAGGGTGGAGGTAAAGGCGTCACATTTTGTGACTATAGTCGTTTTTCTCCCTTGGTCTTCAATGTTGTGCACACAAGAGAATATCACAAAACTGACCCTGAATTTAGTGTTCGGTTTTAATGTCTAGCTAAAGAAGTCGTGTTTTCACCATCAAATAGAAAGGCTGAAAACTCATGGGAGCTCTTCAGTTCTGACGTCACAATTATCAAGTTAGGCCCTGTTCCATGTACATTAGTAATACAGGCCATCCATGAAGCCCGTCATGTGAACACTGGCGTCTTTAAAAAAATGGACAAAAAGGAAAAAACCTAAAGGGTTGCAGAATGCCCCCCCCCTCCCCGCCCCCTCCCCCAAATGTATTTGGCGAGGTCCCACATTAGTAACAAACAAAATGAAAACTATACATACATTAAAACTAGTAGAATAAACGGAAATAAAATGACGTTATAAATGTTTAAATTCATTGCAAAGTCATTTCTTCCCGATTCAACAATACAGTTCAAACGCCACTTTGTCAATATAGAATCAACAAAATGTTACATAGATTTTGGCCAATCTTTTACTAACTCCTAGTTTTACGTTAAACAAGTGACGTCATCAGTGAATGTCCCAGGAGTTGAATTGTTTTTCGTAACGCGGGAAACCTGATGGAAATGATAAAATGACACACCATGTTTTACCGGATGATCTTAATCTGTGGAGGCGGCCTGAGGAGCACAATAATTATAGCACGAAGCTGTGAAAAGAAGGCGGGCTATAAAACACATGTTGTAATCGTGATAGCCCTACAATAGAGGACGGCTATATAAAACATAATTATTAAATACAGGTGGGCTATGAAATACAGAGTATTCGTGTCCGCCACACCAAGAAGGTGGGCTAAGAAGTACAATGGAGGCCTTAGGATGCTAACTGTTCTTGGAGTTTTCTCAGTGCGTCTAAGTGGATCGTCGGACAAGATCTGAACAAATTCACGTGTTCATTCTGGAAGGTGGATCATTGTTTTTCGCTGGGGAATGAAGGAGTGGGGGACGCAGTAATCATTTTCTCCTGCCGGACGAGTGTGAATTTGTGACCTGGTGAAGTGGATGAACTGGGGACAGTTTCATGGGTGCGTGGAGCTGACAGATCTCCGAGGGAGGGGGCACGTGACCGCGGCTCCTCTTATCTACAGGTCAATTGGAAATGAAAGCGTGAGTGTCGAGAGGGACCGGAGGAGTGGGCGGGTGAAGGGAGTTGATCAACAGATAAGATAAGATCATTGATGAATCACATCGACAACTCATCCGAAGAACTCATCATGCGGTTGTGGAACATTAACGTTCATCTCTACGTTTTTGGCAAGAAGATAATAATATTTTTCCTTATAGCAAAATAGCTGACGACATAAAACACGCATAGATTTTTTGTATAATACCATATAGAAATTTGCCGTTTTACTTTCTGTAGGAATCCAGATGTCGCTAATCTCGGACCCCGTCTAGATCGTCTCGGACAATCAGTGATAATCAAACTTCCAAAATCACGAAAATTCCAGAAAAAAAAAAACGGGCGAAAAAGAGTCGGGCGTGGGGCGCGGGTGCCCAAGATTTGGACTGAGCTGTACGACTTGAGGCAATTTATTAGATGTACGAGGGCCAAACCAAAAGTTTTCCAACTGAATATGAATGAGTAAAGCTAAAGTCTTGAAACTTACTGTGGATGCACACCAACTTTTAACAAGAAACATACAAATTCTCGGAAATTTCCATTCACTGGTCTTGGGGACAGAACACTCCAAGTGAAAGGAGGTGTTGATCTTCTGCTAATTAAGCATCAAACTGGAGAAAACTGAGCTCGGGGCAGTTGTAAAGTTTTGATCAGCCGCGGGGAATTCTCATGGAGATGCAAGCAAGTTATGGAAATGACTCTCCTTCATAATTATGATAAAGTACCGGTGTAAGAAATTAAAATGTGGAGTAATGTCCATTGAAGATGACCACCGTGTTGGACGGCCAGTGACAGCAGTGACAGAGGAAAATGTTTTGAAAATCAAAACGCTTGTTGTATCTGACAGACGTGTGACAATTCAACAGCTGAGTGAGGAAACTGGGCTCAGTTATTAGTCAGCTGAAAGAATCCCGAATGACCACTTGAATACGACAAAGATGTATGCAAGATGGGTTCCTCGTTTTCTGATTCCTCCCTAGAAAGTGCGAAGCGGGGAATGTTGCTAAGAGTTCCTCCGTCAGTATGAGCAAAATCAAACTGAGGTCTTTGAAAAAACTTGGATTCATCACTATGACCCAGAGTCAAAGTCTGCTTCACTGCAGTGGAAATCCGCTTCATGACCAACACCCAAGTAAGCAAAGGTGCAGCTCTCAAGTGGAAAAGTGATGTTGTCCGTTTTGGGGGACCATGTAGGGATGACAATGATGATCTAGAATTATAGTATTTGTGATAGTAATTGGCCAATCTGTGGTCTTGAATACATGTAGTAATAATTAACTTGTTTAGCGCTCAGATTCACAAAGGAAGTGATGTCTTACTGAACTGAGGCGTTGAACTAAAATCAGAAACAGGATTAATATATTCATCATGTTCCCACTCACACACATCAACAAACACTGAATGTACTCTCAGTCTCAGCCTCAAACCTCGGTGACCAGAAAGGGACATTCAGTTTCAAAGAAAATAGTCCTAAGCAATTCAGTTTTGAGCCTATTTTTAAACGTGACGATGTTTTCACTTTTCCTGGTGTTAGTGTTGATGTCATTCCACAGTTTGGACCCACCAATAGAAAAAGTCTTTTTATTAAACGACAGTCTGACTGTGGGCGTCTCAAGAAGTTTCTCTTCTAGTACTGTGTTCATGGTTCATGTCATAAAGGAACGAAATTCACAATTACTCATGATTTGTCGATGTTTTAAAAATGTTTAGGCCTCTTCCTTCTTCTCCCACTTTTCTCTTTCTCCTCCTCCCACCCCCCCCCCCCCCCCCGTCTCTCGTTCTCTCTCTCAAATCTACTGGGAAATCCACAAACATGTAATTGGTTCAGGAAAGAACCGAAAAGAAGATAGAAAAACTACAATTCTAGAGGACGAGCTGAGCAAGAACAACAAGGGGGGTTGGGGGGGGGGTGGGAGGGCAGAATGGATAATGCCTGGATTTATCATCAACGTTTCTTCTTTTAATTCTCTTTTTTTTTTTTTTTCAATTCAAATGTTTTTAATTACAAAGTTCTGTTGCGTTGTTTTTGTTTTTTTTTTCAGATCATTTTCGTCCTTCACAATTAAATATAATGCATGTTATTAAATTTCCTTCCCTTTCACCCCTCCCCCCGATGCACACACAGAACTGCCGTATCTCACCATCCACCAGCCTCCCTTCCCCCTCCCTGTCCATAATACAGCGGATTTCCTCATCAGATGTGACACTACAACATTAAGGACTGAGTTGGCCCAGAAGGAATTAACGCTCTGCTGAGCTAGGTGATCTAGTCATGGCTGGAGTAGGGACGGGGGTGAGGGGTGGCAAGGGGTGGTGGCAAGGGATAGGGATGGAGGGTTGCAAAATAGAGAGACAGGCAGAGGCAGAAAAGAGGGATGGGGAAGTAAAAGGAACAATGAAGAAATAGTAATGGATCAGGGGAAGTAGGAGGAATAGGGATTCATAATGACAAATTCGTCAAAGGCAGTGGGAATGGGTGGGTTTACAGAAGAGATGTAATCGGGGGGGGGGGTGTAATCCCGGGGGAAGGAGGGGAGGAAGGAAATACACGAGCAAGGTGAAGAGATAGGACCACTTAAAACTAAAAACTATTCTAGAAGTAAGACTGAACTAAAGTATTATGTAAGTAAACTGTCGTTGGCGTGACACACACTGCACAATGATGGTGTTGATGGTAGAAAATCACAATAAACAACAACAACCCGGTGGAATAAAAACGTCATTCCAAATCATCCAAACACTGTGTGAGTTATGAAGTTAATACTGGCTGAGCAAACGCTGAATTCTGTGGCTGGTCATGTCAGCTGACATCTGAACTGTCACCTGGCTTTCTCATTAGCAGATCAACCTGTCATCTTCCCTTATCGATTGTAGCACGGATTTTTTGTCATCTGTCCCTCGGGCAAACTGAAGAATGGCATCTTTTCCTGGTCTCACTGTCGCCATCCCCTCCCTCCCCAACCACCTCAACTCCTATCGCCTAGCCCACAGAAGTGGAGCTTGTATTTGTATACGGAAAGTTCAACTGCGGGGGAGGAATTAGGACATCTCAAAGTTTCAAAATCGGCAAAATATCATTATCTAATGTCGTTGGTTTTGACTGTACAGAAAATTTCTGAGACCTCAACCATCATCTCACTGCTCCAGGTAACAACAATCATTTCATAATGGTGGAAAGTGTCTCTGACAGCATCGAACACTAAACTTTACATACAATCATTCAAATTGTGAACGAGTCTCTCTATGTACATCAGAGATTGAACTTAACTAAGTGAGTCTGGCTGTCTTTTGTGCACTTTACACGACATCCTTGACATCGTAAGAGTGCTAACGACAGAGCGTCTCCTTTACAGACGCACAACGATTGGTTATTGATGCCTTTTTTTTTTTTTTATCAAAACAATAATTGCCCTGGCAACGAAAATCAAACGCTCATCAAACTTGCACCAACGAGCCCATTAAGTAAATTGTTGTGTGAGCATGACAACGGATGAAGAAACTTATTATTTCTGCCGAAGACTAAATGGAAAATGGCCACCGTTGCACTTAACTGTGACCAAGTGATGTCATGTTTTTTGGGTTGTTTTTTTTTTTTAATGGGTTCTTGCTTGAACCGTTGTGTTTCTAACTACTCCCTCAGTCGCAAAACCAAATCTGTGGCACGGAGTAGCTTACAATGGTGCTGTTGTTTTGCTCTGGCGTCATATCCATCTGTCATCAACAACAAAACAGCAGCTGTAGTTCTGTAAGTTCAAAACAGGGACCGCACCGCGAACCCGACGGATAAGCCCTGAATTCCTCTGAATTAAATGGTCAAATTGTAAAAAAAAAAACCACAAAGAAAAACAGTTTTACTTGCAACAGATTAAATGTACCGCTGAGAACAAATTACGTTTCATGCTCAAGGGAGGATTTGGCTATATCACGTTGAAATGTCCTGCTCAGGAGCACGCGCGGAGGGATCTCGCGCCAGATAATCCGGGATTTACCCATCTGCTGGTACAGTGAGAACTCACGGTTAGGAACAGATAGATCAGATTTTATACATGTAAGCTGAGAAGTCTGTGCTTGCAAGTGCGAGTGGGATTGGCGGCATTAACTGGTCATGTAAAGAACATTCGGGACAGAAACATTTGTAGTGCACGCACTTTTATGACACAGTCTAGTATGAGATGGGTTAGATGTCCGTTTGTCAAGAGTTTTTCCTCTCACAATTAGACTTTAACCCGCGAGGGCGCTTTAAGTGCGAATGTAACTTTGAATCCTTCGGATGCTTCAACCTGTGAAAGCAAATTGTTGCTCTCCTCAGGTGGATGAACTATAAGTAACTGTAAACTAGAAATGGTGAATTTCATCTTGAGAAATTGCTTTAGAAACAGAGAAATGAAGGATTAACGTTCACGTTATAAACCTGTCTCGTTCTGTCTACACGTTGATTCAGTAAGGATGAGATCTGGATGTATGTGAGGACTCAAGCTACAGATACTACACGGAGTCACCGACGCCTTGGGACAAAGAAAATTCTACAAGATAATCAAGCACCAGAGAGAAAAAAATACATAATACATATACTTGGCTCTCACAGGATAAATCCAGTAAATTCTTAGCTGATGACGTAACCAGATGTAAAACTTCAATTTTCTCATTATGTTGAGCTCCAGTCAACTTAACATGACCTTAGTTTGGGCAGCCGGAATGTCATCAAAACATCATGGAATAAAATTGTAGTGTGTTTTCGTTCATGTGATTGACTATCATGCATCCATCTCTCTCTCTCTCTCTCTCTCTCTCCCTCGTTCCCCCACTCCCCATTTCTCTCTCCCTCTCCTTAAAGAGTCTATGTGTATCTGTATTATTTTGTTGTATGTGACTGTGTGTGTGTGTATAAATTTATCTTGAGATGATTTTAAAGAAATGTATGTGTTTCAGTTCTACTGCATACTTAGAAGGTTTGTATTGCTGTCCATTTTGTTACAAAACAAATTTTCTTCCCTAGTCTGACCTCCACGTTTTTGTCTGTGTTTTATTTGTAGATATACGTGTATATTGCCATATCCTGGCCAGTACTGTGTGGCTCCATCCTAGGTAAACAGTCCATTTTCTCACTGGCTCTCTCTTTGACCACAATCCAATTTTATCCATCATGAGGTTGCCTGGTTGGACAGTTGACTCACATTTTGACTGAAAAAGAAAGAAAGAAAGAAAGAAAATCAACATTTCGACAGTATAGAGACAAATCAATGATTTTGTCTTACTACAGTATTATGTGTGTTTTAGGTTGGCGAAACCTTTGATTTGTTGACGAATGCCATATTTAGATTTTGTAAAGATGGGAGAAAAAATTTATTTTCTGCAATTGAAACACTCACTTAAAATGGTCAAGGCAGACATTTCTTGTCTTCTCCTGACTAGCGCCTATTCAAATTCACTTGTGATGAAAGATTGAGATACTACCGTAGTTGAAGAAAACAAAATAAAAACATACCGTACCGACACAGTTCCGATCCGGAATCTAGAACCCCTACCCCGCCCTTCACCTTACCACCATACTCACACACTAACTCCGCCCTGGGAGCATTTCTTTTATATCCAGGGAGGAAGGCGGAAAAATTGGAATTGGAGAATTAGCCAATCGGAAGCCTGAGGTGTTCCGGATTTGTGTGGGACTTTGTATAATGTGTGTGCGTGTGTGTGAACGCGTGGATGAGTATTAAATCCTGACTGCTTCAGTGATGACGTCACAGTTAGACAAACAATGACTTGGTGTCGTTACTAGACCGAGATGTACAGAAGAAACAATGTTGAAGATCACTGTATGGGAGAAATTATGGTCTAGTTTCTGACGAGGGTGGGCGTCTAGGGTACAGTACAGTACCACAATGGTTTTAATTACTTCCTGTTATCTAGAACATTCCCACCTCAGATGTCCAAGCTGACCCAATCAAGGACGGCGATGCTTTTGAAAAACGAAAGAACACAAGCTGGTGCAAAGAAATTTGGCAGACGTGTCCACAGTGCACTATGTATTCATTGCATCAGTGTGTAGATGCATGTGTATGTGTGTGGTGTGTTTAACAAGTTTCTTTTGTACCAATATGAAACTCCAATACCCTTTCACATAGTGCGTTGTGTGGCTGGGCAAGGGAATAATTTCATGGCCTGCAAGCACGGCAATTACCCAGTAGTTGCTGGTGCTATCCTGGATGAGCAGTTTCTGTGAGATTCAGTATCGGATAAGGTAATTTATTTTTAATGAGTTGAACCCAGCAAACTCATCTCTCCACGTTTTCACTCTGGGTAGTTTCCTTAGATTCCATTTATGACGGTGCTATCTACTATACCACCCGCCTTTACGCAGGTCGATCAGTGATTCACATTATATTTTTCTTTCCTTCTCGGTGTGCACCGCCAGACACCCAGATCAGCTCGCCTGACAAATTCCCTGGTGAGGCATCAAATCTGGAGAATTTCTGGTGACAATTTCTTATCTCTAGTCCACTTCCACTGATCAAAGGCAGACAACCATTGCCGGTGTAACAAAACACATTTTTACTCTGATTAAAAACATTGTGGTGATACAGAATGTGTATGCATGTATTTGTGTGTGTGTGTGTGTGTGTGTGTGTGTGTGTGTGTGTGTGTGTGTGTGTGTGTGTGTGTGTGTGTGTGTGTGTGTGTGCTTGTGCACTCCATGGATTAGCATTATGATTACTCTAATGGCTATTATTGCCCCATGGTACAAAAGACCTGCCCTGGGAAATTCAAGAGTGTATCACCTACACTACAACTACGCACTGATGCAGGCATACGGTGATTGGTGGAGAGACAAGATGACGTCCTGAAACTGAGTGGACAAGATCAAGTTATGGCAAGAGATGGCAGCAGTTCTAGGCAGACGTGCAGATGAACTAGTCACATGGCAGAGGATTTAGCGATTGTGGGAAGAAAACCAGAACATCCGGCTGTGGCGTGGAGTTAAAATGTAACAAAAAGAAAGTGTTGTTTGTGGTAAAGCCTAAAATATGAAGTAAATACGGTAACGATACAATAAAACACAAAGGAAAATGAAACACGTAGGCTGGCCTACAGAGAGCTCGTAGAATATTTAGCAAAACAGCGTTGTTGCTTGCAATTTTGCGAATACATTTGCGCGTTGTTCTTTTTTCAATAATGCCGCAGTCTCACCAAGAAAACTCGTGTGCGAACGTGTCAAATTAAGTCGTGTACGTACGTGTCCACACGCACACGAGCAAAATTCGCACAAGAGCTGACACGTTCGTGCACGAGCCCACGCGTGCCCACACGATTCGCACACGAATAACCTTCGCCCCCTCCCGCCAGGACTGATTTGAGGCCCAAATTGCACAATTCGCACACGAGTTGTGCTATACTCGCACGAATTGTGGAGGAGGAGGACAAGTATAAAAGCGGGAGCCAAGCGAAATAACACAAGCAGGCCCTATATATAGGGTAGTCTCACTGTACTCGTGCGCGAGTCGACACGAACGTGTGGGCTTGTGTCAACACGCACGAGTAGGCTGCCACGTACGCGTGAGCTCGTGTGCGAATTTTTCATATTCCTGAGTGGATGCGCGTGCATCAGTTTGGTGCGTGCTGACACGAACCCAGGCGAACGCCTCCGCTCGCATGTCAAGAAATCGCACACGACTTGCCGAAAAAATAAGGCTGGAGCTATTTTTCTGCAGCTCGGCACGAGTTTGACACGAGTTGGTGTGTGAGGGCCAAAAACACGTGTCAAAACACGCCTCAGCACGCCCCAGCACGCACGAGCTTCATAATTATCAAAATCGCATGCGAGTTTTCTTGGTGAGACTGCGGCATAAGGCCTGCGGTTTGTACTTTCGCGGACAAAGACCAGAGCTGTGCTCAGTGGCAAAATATCTAGTGTGTGCGTGTAGGGGGTGATGGTTAAAAAGTACACGTTATGTGGATTAGGTGGCCATTATGCATTTTCATGCACGGTAAACTTTGCACCAGTCTTGTATATCAGGAACATTTGAATCAGTGTGCATTGTCAGCTGGAAGTAATTTATGCCACCATTTGCCTTTTCTTAGTGACTGCTACAGTTATTGTACTCTCCTAGAGAAGATCGACCAGTGCACTATTCAAGTTCTTCTGCTGGACATTTCTCTGAACACTGCTTTTCTATTTATTATCTGAGAAAGAAAAAATGACAAAGTCCTGAAGAGAAGAATATTGCCATTTGGCCCTTTTTGTTAATCCGAGCTGGTGCAGCTGCGCTGGTCAGGGGAGTTCAATATCCAGGTTTGTGTGAACTTAAGGTCCACTTTGTCACATGAGTTGGCTTTGAAAGTTCACTGTCTTAATTTTTCTCTCTGCTGAACCCCGAATTTGAACATTATAATATAGGTAAAGCACCAATGTCAAGTCTGTACAGTCTTCTTGGAATAGCCAAACTGCCCCTATATCAGTTTTTTAATCTGTACTTTTCATTTTCATTTCTCTGTCTTTCTATAACCTACTTGGTGGTTTAGAAATTACAGAACAAATAATCCGATTGATAACCAGTATTGTTTCTTGTCACTCCCATATGAAACAAATGAAGAGCAGGCTCTCAACTTATTGCTTTTCTCTGATTCTACACCGGCACAAAATCCACTTCAGCCAGTTGAAGAAAAAATTGAATAACTTGCAGGTATTGAAGCAAAGGCTGCAAGGCAATGGTTATACAACAGATGGACAGAATATTATGAATGAAATGAAATGACATTTCTTGCAGGCAAAACCTGGCCAATGTATGTTCAAGCCAGCACTACAAGCCCTTGTCTACTTTTTAAACTGCCCTTTTGGATCCCATTATTCTTGATTCATTTAATTAACAACCCTCAGTGTCGTCGCCAGCCATTGTGAGGAGTATTCTTTGAATACGCTGGAAATATTAATTGTTGTTGTTTCCCCAGAGGCGGAAATGAAAGTGCTGCATGATCTGTGTGAGTTTGCTCATAAACGCAACTGACGTTAAGATGGAAGTTGGAGGCCAAGGAGCTATTTTGCGAATACGTGACCATTTTGTTGTGGGTGTAATTATGATTACTATGGTCACTGCAGAGGGAACTGAGAAATGATAAAGTGCAGTCAGAATGATGGGGGCTCTGGTTCAACTGTCCGTGTTGGGAAAACGAATTTTACATTTAAAAAAAGTACAAAACGGTTACAAGACCAGAAACAAGAGAGAGAGAGAGAGAGAGAGAGAGAGAGAGAGAGAGAGAGAGAGAGAGAGAGAGAGAGAGAGAGAGAGAGAGAAAGAGACAGAGAGGGAGAGAGAGAGGAAAATAGGGGTGGGAAGGGGGATGGAGAATAGATCAGTTCGGGGTTTTGTGTGTGTGTTGTATGCGTATGTGTTTTATCCGATGAGTATATCACGTGTTCGTGAAAGCAATGAGGTCAGAATGAAGGTAACATTGTTTCATTACACCCCCCTCCCCCCATCCCCTCACCCCCCACCTCCCACCTCCCACCCCCACCCCCTCTCGCTCCCAAACCTTTACGTCATTTTGTTTGGCTATATTATCTTGACTCGCCTGGCCAAACGTACTAACATTCTTCCTAATATAAAAGCCACAGAAAACTGTGGAGTCGCAGCAAGGCTATAAGCAATGTCAAAATTGGGCAAAAAGAAAAAGTTGTATGTAGCAAAGCCTCGCGTAAGAAATAATACCCAAACAATACAATGCTGGTTATCAATCGGGTTATATAATATATTCTGTTTAGATTCCATACATTTCGTATTAAAATCTTTTATTGTTCGATTGTTTTATCTGTTCAATTTCCCTTTTTTTCTTCTTTTTTTCCTTGATGAAGGCGCTTGCCGAAACATCGGCCATTTTCTGTCTTCTCTTTTAGTTTGCATTGTATCGTTTGTGTATTGTTTCTTATGTGAGGTGTTGCTACATACAACTTTTTCTTTTTGCCCAATTTGAACATTTCTTCGTGCTGAGCGGCTCCATCTAATGTTTTCCCTCTCTCCATCTTGCCATTTAGCTTGAGGATAATCCAATCCTGATGTCGGCCATCTTGTGCTGGGAAAATTGATTAGTTGGTGACGGTTTTCACGATTTCAAATTGGAGAGTTCTTGCTAACGTCACTGGCCATGTAACAATGGTTGGCGCCCCCAGCAATGTCTAGCAAACCATTCATTTCAACCCAGGCGGCATCGTCTTACCCAATTTCAGTCCGCTTCGGACATTCGCCGTTCCCTCCCAACAACCTTTGTGGCCCACTTTCCGACTTGTTTGTGTACTTTAGAATATTTCGGTATTTTCTATTTTCTTGGTGTTGATGAAAGACGAAATTGCTCAGTCTTGAACGAAGAAACACAAAAATCTAATTTTAGTATTATCAAATAACTTTCAGGCTGAATTTCTTTTTCACAGTATGTTTACCACAATCACTGAAGTTAATTTTTTACCAAACGAAATTAACCCTAATTTTTATGCTTCATTGTACTTCATTTTATTCATAATACTTATCTTTTATCACTGTCATTACGAATTATTTTTTGATGTCCATATTTAATTATCAAATTAAAATGTTGACACCCCGTGGCTTTTGCTAAATATCTTTTTATTTGCACACCATGCCATTTTCTGTACATTTCCCAATAAATGTTGTGGATACTTTTTTTTTTTAATGTGGTGGTATCGCGCAAGTAATTCGTGAAGTCTATACTATGAGTGGTTGAGTGAATGAGTGAGTGAATGAGTGAGTGAGTGAGTGAGTGAGTGGGTGAGTGAGTGAATGAGTAAGTGAGTGAGTGGGTGAGTGAGTGAGTGAGTGAGTGAATGAGTGAGTGAGTGAGTGAGTGAGTGAGTGAGTGAGTGAGTGAGTTAGTGAGTGAGTGGGTGAGTGAGTGAGTGAATGAGTGAGTGAGTGAGTGAATGAGTGGGTGGGTGAGTGAGTGAGTGAATGAGTGAGTGAGTGAGTGAGTGAGTGAGTGAGTGAGTGAGTGAGTGAGTGAATGAGTGAGTGAGTGACTGAGTGAGTGAGTGAGGGAATGAGTGAGTGGGTGAGTGAGTGAGTGAATGAGTGAGTGGGTGAGTGAGTGAGTGAATGAGTGAGTGAGTGAGTGAGTGAGTGAATGAGTGAATGGGTGAGTGAGTGAGTGAATGAGTGAGTGGGTGAGTGAGTGAGTGAATGAGTGAGTGAGTGAGTGAATGAGTGAGTGACCCACTCTGATCTTTTGTCGGTGTCTCAGGCAGTTCTTGCTTCTTCTTTTTTTTTAATTCTCATTTCCTACTCCAGGGAGAAGATGGAGAGACAGTAGTTCATTATTCTGTTACCACTGTGTGAATAGATCAGTACAGATAAGAAACTGCTGGATCATTCCATGTGTGTGACACCTGATCACAGGCCAAGTGTCTTCTGTTTCCCCATATCTGATACCTCACTCAAATGTTTATTGTTTGACCTTGAACCTCTGATCTCTTTCCATTCTAGTCCACGGCAGCTTGCCTTTTCATCCTCTTCTCTCTCCCTTCCTCCTTTTCTCTCTTCCGATCTCCTCCTCTCTCTTCCTCCCTCCTCCCCCTCTTTCTCCTTCCACCACTCTCTCTCTCTCCCTCTCTCTTTTCCTCGTGTTAGTTTTACGTTTATCAGAAGTTTCGGCAGTTTGGATAGAAATACTTGGGATGTTATGATGGAGTGTGTGTGGATGTATGCGGGGAGGCGGGGGGTAAAGCGACAAACAAAGACGGCAATGAAATCTGGAATTAAAAAACGACATGTGGACATTAAAGAGAGAAGATTTAACTTCAAGAAAGAGGTATTGTTTCGTTTTTTCCTCTCGGAAATTCCCGTTGATTTACCGAACTCGTTACAAAAAGGCAAAAGTTCGTCTTGTAATCACTGTATACGTAATGCTCGTATCGATATCCTCTTTATATGTTGATTTTGATGTGACTGGTTCTGGTCAGCCAGTATTTGTATCGATATTCGGCTTTTATATCTGTGGTAGAGGATCCTGCCTGGGCTAAGGCCCAAATTCTGGCCAAGCTAAAAATGAACTGATTGCATGAGGACAGATCGTGAGCTCCTGGCCACACAGGGGACAAAACAGATGGAACATAAAAATGCGAAAGAAGTGAAATTAAGAGGCAAAATCGCGAGTGGATTAGGGACTTGGATGGCACTGGGGAGAGAAAAATGGATTTGCGAGAAAAAGCAACTCAAATTGACTTGGGAAATTAAAGGAATGCATGAGGTAGTCAATGAATGAATGATGGATGAATTAAAGGATAAATAACATGCAGCAATGAAATGAATGCTGTAAAATTGATGACAAGAAGCAAGTCTTTCATCCATTCCATCCATCATCGTATATCTATTGAATGGCGATCTGCGTACGACAATTTCACACCAGTGTTTATCCCCGTCTACCTAACATATGGCTTCAACATTCGCGATGGATGGATGGATGGATGGGTGGTATAGTGGTTGTATGGATGGATGGATGGATGGTTGGGTGATTGGATAGATGGATGGATGGATGGGCTGATGGATGGATAGACGGTCGGGCAAACTGTCTGATGGATGGATGAACAGACGGACGGGCGGACGGTTATGGATGGATAGATGGATGGATAGATGGTTTTTGTGGTTGGATAGATGAATGGATGGTTGGGTGGAAAGATGGATAGACGGACGGGCGAACTGACTGATGGCTAGATGGATGGATGGATGGATGGATGGATGGATTAATGGATGGATAGATGGACGGACCGCGGACGGACGGACGGATGGATGGAAGGATGGATGATGGAAATATGATGGTTGGGTGGATGAGTGATTGAATGGATGGTTGGAAGGGCAAATGGATGGATGGATGATAGAATGGATGGTTGGACGGGCAGATGAATGGATATATGAGTAGATGAACAGATGGATGGATGAATGGATGGATGATTAAATGGATGGGTGGACGGACGGACGGACGGATGGATAGATGGATGGGTTGGTGGGTAGATGGATGGATGAATAAATGGATGGGCGTATAAAAGGAAGGATGGACTGGTTTAATGAATGGATGAAAGAGTAGGTGGATGGATGAATGAATGGATGGATGGAGAGGCAGCTCCTGTGTTTATAAATAACAGGCATATCACACTGGCGCAAAGAGTGGACTGCTTTGGTCATCAAAAATATGCAAAAAAATGCTCACGTTCTCTCGTATTATCTGGACCAAATATACACACACACACACACACACACATACGCACACAAGGACACTGACTACACTGAGAATGGTGTGGCATGTCACGTGATGGGGCGAGTCACAGGAGAAGTGCGGGGTTGAAAAGAAGCAAGGGTGCGTCACGTGATTTGCTTGAATTGTGGGCGGAATGAATTGCGAGAGAAAAAAATAATGTTACGTTATTTGAAAATTGACAGTAAAGAGCTTTTAAAGCCAGAGCGGGATTTTCTCTTAATCGATATTCAGAATAGCCACGCCAACTTGGGCTTACAAAAATGTGTGCTATTAAGCTATATACTTTTATAATTTAATTTTGCTGCACTGCAAAGTGTTTCCAAACCACCGAAAGATGATACGATGCGAACAAGTTCCGTTTTTTCCTTTGTTGTTTTTACAATTCACGGACAGGAAAAACTGGGAATGTTAGACTACAAATGTTGATCCGGAAAATAGATAATGGGCAGATCATACTGGCGCTGGAACAGGAACGGCTCACTTTGGAAAATTGTCACCACTGAGCATACTACTTGTGATGTATCAGCAGTTTCATTCGTTCATCGCAAACTACATTATTTTTAAGGAATTGTGGTTGTTTTTGAGTTCTTCGGTTTAAGTTTTGCAACTAGGTCTAATTTATATAAATGAGCAGAGAGAAGAGCTGGTTGACCATGGCCTGGGGAGACTTTGTACACTTTGGGAAGCTGAGGAGTTATAAACAGCTCTATAATCTACGATAAAACCAATTTATGACAAGTTTTATCTGACAGAAAGTGCCTGTTACACGTGTCAAATAATTGATTATGCCAGAAATTTTATGTCCTCTAATAGGTCCATAGTGCACTGAATCAAATATCAGTTTTGTGGGCCGAGACCTCTCGCACTAGTGAGACCGAGATCGGTCCGCATCGCTAGTTGACACCAAGGGAGTTCCAGTCAAAACCAACACAAAACATACTTAACTCAGTGCGCCTCTGACCGTATCTTATGGCTGGACTGACCTGTTTTGCAGTACGCTTCTGACAGATAAATGATTAAAAGTTCATTTCTTAAAAGTTCGGACAAAATAATCTTCAATCTTCAGGTTGTTAACATCTCAGAGATAATCTAACAGGTCAGTGTTCACTTGGCTTTAATAAACTTTATAGCCTCACGCACTGGACGCTCCTAATACCCCTCAGAAAAAATCTCAACAAATTTATTACAGACCGGATCGTTCAGAGAAAACGTGGGTAGTCCTGAAAATTACCACATTAAAAACGCTTTACTCTGATGGCCAGCCTGTACTTTGGCAGGAGTGCTCTCAAAGCCACCATATTTACATTAGATCACGTGATCGCTACGATGTACTTTCTCATTCCTCAGACATGGACGTTACAATGAATACCCCAGACACTGAAAACTGATACTGATACTTCTTACTTTAGATACTGATTACTTCATATAATGAAAAAAGTGGTCGCAGTTATCCAATAGATTTGTCACTATTAGACTTCTCCGCTCCCGAGAGCCTCAGAGCACACGCATGTGAAACTAACATTGTGTCTATTGTAGTACCAGTCAGATAGAAACATACAGGTCAATAATTATTGATCAGGGAACTTAATGATAGAAATGACTTTCTGGAATCCTCAACGTCACTAGCAGTATCTACTGCGTGATTCCCATATCTCACGCGTCGTTGAAGGTAGGGACAAATGAAGCATAATATCTGATTTCTTCCATGCTCTCCACCCTTGCCTGCCACATACCCACACACATCCACAAACACATACACACATACAACTATATAAATGTATCGTGTCTACAGTCAGGGATTGCCTTATGCAGATATTCAACTCCACAATTTGCAGGTTGATGTAGATTGTCAATAATACAATGATAATAACAATAATACAATACATTAATTTTTTTTAAATTGAAAACTTCACCATAGAAAATGATAACACACAATAATAAATAAATATGATCACGTACGTGTGAAATCGGCGTCCTGTCTTAATTCGCATTTTTTCAATGTGAAAGTCATCATTCTTTTGACGTCCATCATTTCCTAATGCATTCCCGGCCTAGAAAAGGCTCCATGATTAATTTTGTGAGACGTCGATATATTTTTGTACGTTGACGTGCTTTCCTGTCATCAAACCAATGCATGTCCATGTCCACTCTGTTTGCGTGATAGCACAAACACATAAATACAAAACATCTGCAATGGTTCATAAACTCTCCCTCTCTCACTCACTCACTCACTCTCTCTCTCTCTCTCTTTCTCTTTCTCTTTGTGTGCTTCTCTGTCCGTCTATCTGACTCATACCTCTCTCCCCCGCCCATTCCTATTGTATCATCTTCTCAGATTGAAAGACCACAACAGCAACAACAACAAACAAAACAACTGATTAAATTTGTTGTATTCCTATTCTGTTCTAAGAGATTGTGAGAATGAAACTGCGTCCAGCTGATAGAGAGCAAATCTTGAGTGATTAGTCCATTCCATCCGCCATTTAAATCTTCCCCACAGAATAAGAAAGATTTGGGTGCTAGAGGGATGAGGCAGTGAAAGACACACCCGCCAAGTCCCCGCATAATTTACTTGTCGGATTTGCCACAAGACGATAGAGACAGTTTACTGTCTTTCAATAGCAGAAGTATTCATGGCTAATACCGCTTCTCTTCCTATACATGTAATTACCTGCATTCTGTACCATACCTTGCTGTTGAATGTTGCAGTTCTGAAGGAAAATAAAAGTAAATTTTTTTTTTTTTAAATTATGAATGGTTTCCCAGCATGCAAAGGACACGTGTTTATTCAAGAAAATCTTGCCTGACCTTTTCGATTTTTTTCCCCGATATCTTTAACTGTGATGCATCTCTGAGTGGTTTGTTGTGTTTAACTTTCACAAGACACGACAAAACCTGGACAAAATCTTGACATCCAGAAATCCGAACAATTTGCTACACTGAAATGACAAAAGCTAAACGTGGTTAACTTAAGTTCTGTATCCCAAAAGAATTGTTGCCCCTTTTCCACCTCAAGATGGAAGACATTGACACTCTCATTGGAGACAATAATGTGGGGAAGAGAGAACGTGTAAGATGGTGGGCATTTATTACCGTGGTAGTTATTGTAGTTGATGATGATGTTGTACTGGTTACAGTCTTGCATTCACGTCGCTGTACGATCCCCAGGGATGTGTGTATCGATACTGCTATTGTGGTGTCAGAATTTTCTCTTTGTTCTGCGACTCTCGGAGTCAAAACGTGTTTGCATGAAGAGAAAAAGAGTCGGTGATTATGTTGGATTCATGTTCAGGTCACTTCAAAACTCATCAGCCTCTCAGACCCAACAGCCCGAGGGCTATTTCTCTGTAGGTCTATTGTTTGATCTCTCTTGTGTCTCGTGTGCTGTCAATACAGGCAACATGGTCATACTCAGTTAGATTCTGCTCTGTCTTTGGCCAGATATTTCACTGGATAATTCCATTTCTAAAAATGGACATTGGATTATTGAGTCCATCTGGATTCTATTGCTGAGAAAATATATCTTGATCTTTACAGATAATAATATACCGGTACATAAAATATAACATGTATTTAAAAGAAAGAGAGAAAAAAAAACTTCACAAACCACTCCTCAATAACAGCAACAACAACAACAACAACAACAACAACAACAACAACAACAACAGCAACATCAACAACAACAACATTAACATAACAGCTACCACAACAATAACAACAACAACAACAACAATAAGACAACAGCTACCACAACAATGACAACAACAATAACACAACAGCTACCACAACCATAACACAATAACTACCACTACAATAACTACAATAACAAGAACACAACAACTACCACAACAATAACAACAACTACAACAACAATAACAAAACAACTACCACAACAATAACAACAACTACAACAACAATAACAACAACAACTACCACAACAATAACAACAACTACAACAACAATAACAACAACAACTACCACAACCATAACACAACCACTACCACAACAATAACTACAATAACAAGAACACAACAACTACCACAACAATAACAACAACTACAACAACAATAACAACAACAACTACCACAACCATAACAACAATAACTACAACAACAACTATCACAACAACAATAACAACAATTACCACAACAATAACACTAACAACTACCACTATAATGACAACAACAACTACCACAACAATAGCAACAGCTACCACAACAATAACTACAGCGGTTGCCGGCAATAACTACGGCAACAAGAACAACAACAGCGGCAGACGCCGCAACTCTAAGATTTGTGGTACAAAATCTGGGCTAGAATACATTATTTGTATGTTGTTGTGGTGTCTTGCCTGTACCTGAGGTGAAGGAACTGTTGCAGTGTTCGGCTTGTGGTCACTGACCACTCTGTTCTATCTGCTTCCCCTTTCCTTCCACCGCTCCACCTCCGCCCCACTCCCACCACTCGCCCAACATCGCTGGACTTCGGTGGTCACGTGAACAAAATGTAAAAAAAAAAAAAAAGGGGGGGGGGGGGGGATGTCAGTGAATACCAAGTTTGTGTCTTCTCTAAGCCCAGCAAAGTCCCGGTGGCCAGTCAAGTCCCGGTAGCCGGCGTGACTGACATCCAGACCATACCCACAGACATCAACGTTGTCTCACAGGCTCACCACAAATGGGGACACTTTTTGTGTGCGGAATTAGATCACAAAGTCCATGGCCTTTCAGCCTTTTTCACCGAGTGACTTTTTCCATTCCCGTCATTTTTGCCTGTACTGAGTACTGAACGTTTTTCAAGATTTACATTGAAGAAACTAATTCACAACTTTCACAACTTGAACTTTACAGATACAGGCTGATATATTTCGGTTCATACAAATGAGCAATAACTTCTGTACTTTTTTCAGATCTGCTAGAGACTATAGTGGAGTCTGTTAGTAATTCAAGGAAGCAAGGGACTTTCTTTGTATTAGGGACTTTCTTTGTATTAGGGACTTTCTTTGTATTCCCCTCCCAAACACAGAACAGCTCTCACCATTGGCTTTTTTGTTGTTGTTTTTTTTGTAGGAAAAATTAAAGAAAAATATTATAAAAGTAAAAGTCAAAATTCAAAGTAAAAGTAAAATTTTGTTTTAATAGAGAAAGGAAGAGAGAAGGAAAAAAAGAGAGTCAGACAGACAGACACACACAGAAAAACACACAGAAAGAGAGAGAGAGAGAGACACACACACACACAGAAAAACAGAGAGAGAGGGGAGAGAGAGACAGCGAGAGAGAGAGACACACACACACAGAAAAACAGAGATAGACGCACTGACACCCAGAAAGAGAGAGAAGGGAGAGAGAGAAAGAGAGAGAGAGAGAAAGAGAGAGAGAGAAAGAGAGAGAAAGAGAGAGAGAGAGAGAGAGAGAGAGAGAGAAAGAGAGAGAGAGAGAATTAATTATATCTTAGATTTTGGCCTCCAGGTCCCGCCCCCATTCCAGCTAATAGGATAATTCTGATTTTGTGAGAATTTGTTCTTGGGGGCATAATTAAGAGGGTTTCGTGGATCATTTGGTTGATTTAGTGCATACTGTGGAGATTATTGAAAATAATTTTTCTCCCCTTGAGTTCTTGTGGGAACTGCAGCCGTGTGATAGTGATACATTTCTGTGTATCATTGATGATACGTCATGAGACCTAGAGGATGTTGATTTCTCCAAACGTGAGGGACCCAGGGGTTTCCCAAAGGATCCCCCCTCCACCCCTCCCACTTTGCTTGAAAAAGGGGGAGCAGGACTCCTCAAAATCACAGGCCCAGTCACCTGGCTCACCGCCCTACCCCCCCCCCCAATCCCCTCCCCGCATCCCCGTCCCACCCCGTCCTGGTTTGAGTGCCGCCGAACTGAGAAGTGGACAAGCACGGTCAACCTTTCCACAAATAACCTTCAGTACTATCTCTGTGTTCTTGTGGCAAACATCGAACAGATGAAATACAAAGTTAAGAATCAACTAAAACATGCCTCCTGTTCTCCGTTATAAAAAATGTTTGTCATATTTATTTTTTTAAAAATTATTTACTTCCTTATCTATGTAGAAACTGGATCAGAATTTCTTTTCTCTCTCTCACTCAGATGACATATGCACCTTTGACGAGCTCAGCCTCAGCCATTCCTTCAACCAAAATCTGCTGACTGTATTTTGCTTCAGTTTTCTCGTCCTTGAATAAACACATTAAACTTCATACAGATATTGAAATGTCAGGAAAGATGAGATAAAATAACCAGAAATGAACTGAAGACATATTACAACTTTGATGTTTTCAGTTTCTGTCTGCCGGACTCGAGGTTTGCTGGATTACAAGAGAAACTATTGTGTTTTGTTTTTTTCTGTTTCTCCTCGAATTTGTGCTTGATTTCTACCAGGATAAATGAAAAAGTCTATTTTCTCCCCCAAAATCTAAACCTATGGTAGATTGAATCTAATCAAGCAATTGTGTTGGGTTGTGAAAGGGACATTTTTCATTTATTGTTTACATCGTGAACTAAATGTCAACAGTTGAAAACACAATCCATAAAGAGTTGGTCGAGTTACGGGCTGGCATTCATTTTACTTTAGGTAGACCAACATCAACAGACTTAGTGAGACTATTGGGTTCTGTGACAACTCAGGGGGAAGACGACAGGCCCGACCCATGGCTCAAACTCCTTACCCTCCCCAATTTCTATTGGTGTCCCTCCTTCTCTGACCTTCCTCTCCCTCCTCCTCACAGTCTATCAACAGTTGATGCTTAATAAATGTGTCTTGATCCAGTAATTCATACGAAATAATTGTCCAATTGTTTTTACCCCAACAAGCTTTTGGACTTTGGAAAGTTTGCTGGTGTGATGACATCGCCCCAGTCCTGGTTTATTCTGTCTCCACACCAGCTCAGTATGAGCAAATAGACCAGATTGATAAGATCAGACTCCCTTCTTTTTGCCTTTTAAAATATCGTTTATATCCTGTCCAGGGCACCGCCCACTCTCGGCGCGCAGACCCAGCGCTTCGTATAATGGATTTACATAGAAAATAAGACACAACACCGATCGGTTTCGCTCCCAGAGGCTATTTCACTATCAAAATTTTCTAAGATATATAGTACGTATTTAATAACGAAGCCTCAAATAAAGCAAAGCACAAACAAGGACGGGTGAATCAAGGAAAAACATAGAGCAACAGATTTTTCAGGAGATGGCTTAGGCATAGATCTAATAATGTGCGTGCGGCTTCCCCGGCCTCTCTTGCGACAAGTTATTTTTAGCCGACCGACAGCACTTCGGACTCGACTGCTAGATTTTGTACTGCTGTGTGTCTCTGATGCAACGGTTGATGTGCTTATCGGCGACGGTAATTTTTTTGTGAATTTGGAGAAGAAAAAGAAGAGGAGGAAGAACGATAAGGAGGAAAATCCAAGGTTAGTCTGTTATTGTTAAAGGAAAGTCCTTAAACGTTTTCAAAACCTTTCATAGTTCCCGCTGTCGTTGATTTTCTGTCTTGCATTTGCTGCTGGGAGACAGGGAGAGCGAGTTACGTCATAAACGGAAAATTCAGTTGCGGTCCCATGTTATTCTAAAATTATACTAGGTCTATCTTCGGGAGGAATGGGAGAACACACTTTGTTATACCATATCATGGCCTCATTTCAATTTTATAAGAAATGGAGATGGAATAAAGCAGTACCGGGGCGGCGATGAGTTACACGAGGAATCAGATCAGATCAGTCAGTCAGTCAGTCAGTCAGTCAGCCTGCCACCTAGACATTAGTCAGTCAATCAGTCACCTAGACATTAGTTAGTCAGTCAGGCAATCAGTCATTTTTGATGATGATGATGAAGGAAACCTGAAAGAATCTCCAGGCTTGTGTGAGTCGAGATTTGACATCTTGCCCGTGTACATGACCGACTTTTGTATTGTTCCATTCTCGAAAAACTATCCTCTAGGCTAGATCTCACTGGAGACATGAATACCGATAACAACAACAACTAACTCCCCCCCGGCCCCGCCCCCCGCCCCCACACACACACACATCCACGCTATGTCATGAATTGAGGTAGAAATATGTCACAAAACAGCACCGACATTAGCAATGAAATTCAGTGAATAAAGGTGTTGAGAGAGGAAATGTGCCAAACCATTTAACGTGCTCACATGATGATTACATTAGATCACAGAGAGATATCATTACACATAATATAAGCTTTATTATGACTACATTGTGGCTATATTAGTGACTGCTTTGTGATTACAGACCCCTCCTTCTTTCCTGCCCCTCCCCCGGCCACTTTTTATTGCCATTCTTTGATACGTTTATTAACTGTTTTTGTCACAATCCTTATCACACTCACTGCTCTTTGATTTTCTCGGGTTTCTAGAGGGTTTCATGAAGTTTTAAATTCACAAATGACACAAAAATAAAGTAGGAGTTCCGAAATGCAAAAGGGCAAAATTTGATGACATCATTCCAAGACCACCAGCCTTCCTGGAGGGTGCCTTTAGCATTTTGAATTAATTAAACGGGAATGTTTGTGTACAAGAATTGAAAGCACATGCAATCCTTCATAGGCTCATACGCGACCCGAGTCAGGGCCGTCATGATGTAACAAAACCACATTAAGTCAGACAGAGGATGTAATAGATGTTTTAGCTTGAACTTTTTACCCTTTCCTTTTCTCACCATTAAATTATCCTGTTTACTTTATCCAACTTTCACTGTTTCTTAATGATGTCTTGTAAATCAATAAAAAGCAGGGAAAAGTAAAAAAAAAAAAAGTACTAATTGGAAAATACCTGACTGCTTTTGTCCTCCACGCAAAGTTGGTCTAGAGCTTTGGACTGGATTAAAACCGGTAGGCTGATATTTTAATATACTTACTGGCGTCTCGCTATTAGAGTGCGGTCAAGATGTCAAATACACGCCAGAATTAGGTCGAATAGACAGAATTTTTACTAAATCCCCTTCCTATCTTTTGTATCTCCCTGGACGCCAAATGTGATAAATGACAATTTAATAATACTGTTTATTCCCTACTAAAACATTCTCCTACCACAGAGAACTTTGATCAAAAAAGCATTCTTAGAACTTTTTCACATGCTGTATATATATCTCTACTGAACAGTAAAGCCAAAGAATTCTCTCTCTCTCTTTGGATCTTATTCTTATAAATTTAACCTACTCTTTAAGATACAGGCATTTTGGATCTGTTGTCGCAATCAGAGGCCCTGGACATGCCAAGAATTCAGAATGTCTGTGATTACCGATTAGTGGTTTTAGCTCTTTATTTTAGAAGGTTCGCTGCTCTTGGCATTTACACCTGACCTATCTGGTTTTTGTTTTTATTATTCTTGTTTTTGTGGGGTTTTTTTTATGGTGGTGATTAGTTTGTTCTTTCTTTTTTTTATTTTGCCCGGGCAGCGGCCTTGTTAGGCCTGCTCATGACGACTTTTAGCTCCCAAGGTTTCTTGAACGTGCGCAACGTGCACACGGTCCCTCCGAGTTTTGCCATAGCTGAGAAGACTAGGTGCTCGATCCTACCTACTACAGGATGAGGGACAGGAATCCCCCCCCCCTCCCCCCACCCCAAATTAAAAAATTTCAATATGCATGAGCCGACCGGGAATCGAACCTGGTACCTTCGGCATGAGACTATTGAGGGGCGAGCATCTTGCCTCTAGAGTCTAGACCAACATGTTCACCTGTGGGAGCCAGGGGGGCCCAGGAGTGACAATAACATGACCGTTTTGTGGCCTTGCGGAGGAATAACCCAGTGTAGAACTAGAATAAAAAATTTAGATCATCAATGTCATCTCTGAGATTAGTTTTGCTGTGACATGTTCAAGAAATATAGGGCGTCTTTTGTGAAGAATAGACGTAAAGTGTATGAGATGTTACAGAACGTGCCACGGTTTATCTCTAGCAGCCTCTTGGCTCTTGGTCATCTCAGGTCTTGGAACATTTTGTTGGTTTTGTCACACGGATGCTGTGGGTACAAGGACGACTGGAGGCGGAGTGGGGAGGGGGGGGGCAGAAAGACAGAGAGAGAAATAGAAAGAGAGAGAGAGAGTGCCAGAAAGATAGAAAGAAAGAGAGACCCCTAGAGAGGGGGGCAGGAAGAGAGAGAGAGGTACAGACAGAGAGAGAGAGAGAGAGAGAGAGACAGAGGGAGAGGGGATAGAAAGAAAGAGAGAGAATAGAGAGACAAAGAGAGAGAGAGAGAGAGAGAGAGAAAGACAGTGAGAACTGTAAACAGATTCATTCTAAGCACGAGTACATCGAGGTATTACATTGACTGAGGTGAACACATGGCAGGGATTGGTCACTGGGCTCTTTTCCAGGTTTTCTTTTTTTTTTTTTGTCTCCGGTTTCTTTTCTGAGGATTATGTAACAGAGACACAACGGATTTGAACCTTCGACTAACTTATCTTAACTTTTCCAAATTTAAACAAGGGCAGTCTGGATTGACTTATTGGAACAGTCTGGTTCTTCCCCACTCAAGATTAAAAATGATGTTGTGTCTGAACGGTTTCATCCTTGAACCACACCAGTGCCGTTTGCTGGCTCTGCTAACTCTATACAAGTGGGCAATCTCAGGCATGAGGGAAAGCTGTTTACCCCAGGTCTTCACAATGTCACAGACAAATTGACGCGTAGTGCTTCACCAGGACTAATTCAAATAATTGTAGGCTGAACTCTCTAAGGATTGAGGATTCCCACACTAATGACGGTAGATAAGTCAGTCCCCTGATCAAGTTGATGCTCTTCGAGGTGAACATGACCATTATGTCCGCGCGCGAGCTAATGGGCGAGTGATTTCACGACTCATAAAACTGTTGATCACGCCACTCTAAATGTGACTACAAACTTCAGGCTGGGGATGGGGGGGGGGGGGAACAGTAGACATGTTTTAGTTGATACTTTACTTGCATTTTATCTGTCCGATGTTTCCTGCAAGAACACAGAGATAGTGCTGACCGTTATTTGTGAAAAGGCTGATCGTACTTATCTACTTCCCAGTTCGGCGGCACTCAAACTAGAACGGGGTGGGATGAGGTGGGAAAACGAGGGGGGGGGTGAGCCAGTTGGCCGGGCCTGCGATTTTGAGGGGGAGGGGGCTTTGGAAAAAGAAAATACTGATACTATAAAGAATATGAATATTACTGGCCGACCCGGCAAGATAAATCTTGTAAATCCATTGCAAGTCCAACCGTATAATTATCTAGATCTAGGCCACTTTAAAAATGGCATTTAATTCGATGCAATAATAGATCGTGCGGCTAGACTGCAGTTTCACGTAGAAATGCACTGATGGGATAACGTTGATTTTTAACCACCTGTGTGTAAAGAGAGGTCAAGAACGAAATTTCCTATCATTCTTGCTGATTCTACTCGGCGAAACTGAGTCTCTGTTTTTTGCGGCCCAAAAAATCATTAATTATTATAGACTGACTTTTTTCCAAAATGTCTGCACGTAACTCATCGTCAAAAGTTGAGACAGTACCAGTACAAACAGTTTCATAATTTTTGGCGACGCAGTCGCTAAGTTTTAGCTGTTGACATGTTCATCTTTCAGCTCCATTGTAGTATGATAAAGAAGATTCAAAAACGATTAATGGCAAAATCATAATAGTCAGGCATAATAATCATAATAGCCTATAAATTTGAATGTCTTTTATTATCATTATTATCATTAGCACCTGATTAAAGCCGCGTTTCTGATTCTATATTACACTATATTACATAATATTGTTCTCTCTCTCAGTCTGTCTGTCTGACTGTCTGTCATTCTCTCTCTCTCTCTCTCTCTCTCTATCTCTCTCTCTCTCTCTCTCTCTCTCTCTCTCTCTCTCTCTCTCTCTCTCTCTCTCTCTCTCTCTCTCTCTCTCTCTCTCTGTCTTTCTCCAAACACAGACCCAAACTCTCCTTCTCACTTTCTCTCTCTCTCCTTCATTTTCTCTCTTTCTCTTTCTCTCATTCAATGTCCTGTCTTGCACACATTTTTCTGTATTTCGCTGAGACACACACATACACAAAGCTGAATTGTTGTCCACTTCTAAAGTACACATAATAGGTTTGACTGTTTGTGTGTTTAATGAGGATAATATGATGTGTCTGGGCGACATCTACGCAACAACCAGTGTCCAACCCGATCATTGACAGAGTAACCTTCTAAACTACCCGTGTCATGTTATTGAAAGCTGTACTCATTGCCATTTAGACAGACTCCCTGCCGACGACAGGCGAGTCACTGATGAGGTCAGGAGACAGGAGAAGTGTATGGGGGGAGGCAATGGTGGGAAATGGTGGGAGGGGAAAGGGGAGGGTATGCTCTGATCTGCCCAAACATTGATTTAAGTTTTCACTGGTTGTTAATCTAAGCCAGACGCACACATACACAAGAGCATGTTTTGTCCTCCTACGTCTGATTGTGACTTGTCATGTGTTAATTGGAAGAAAGCATGGCGAAAGGACATCAGCTGGAGTAATTGGATTCTATTTACAGGTCCGGAAGTCTGATAAAATGATGATTTCCCAAGCTATCAATGACGCCCCCTTGTTTGGTGACCTCTTGATCAATTCAGGTTGTATTCACTGATTGGCTGATCCTGGAGCCAAGATACACTTAATTCTGTAGGTGTAGAGAATTTGCGAAAAACACGAAAGATTTTCAATATCATCTAAATTTTCATCTGCAGGTCTGTTCAAGTTCCACAGCGCTCACCTGTGCTCTCAGTTAGTTTCCAAGAATCTTTCTACACGCCAAGTACCATTAAGATTTGGATGGGAGTGGTATCCCAGTTCTGCCACTCTCTTGCTTACATCGTTCTCCATAATTTCTTATTAAAAAGACCACAATGAAATAAGAAAATAGCCCTGGCAATTTTCGGTACTTAGGTTCAAAATGTTGGAAATTCCAGCAGGACGCGAGGGAGGAAATTGGTAATGAAGAAGGAGACATGAATGGGGGGGGGGGGGAGAGAAAGGGAAGATGAGCAGCAGTAGGAAATAGAATACAGATGAAACACACAAACAAATAAGAGAACGTGTTGATCGCGCGGAATGTCATCGGTTATTATTGCCTCTCGTGTCGACATGTTGGGTGTAGTGGGCAGGAGATCAGGCACACAGACAGACGATTCAGCAGCAGCAGTAACAACATTGATTGTGTCCAGTCACGTAACTCTGCACAGGAGACTTTCACTTGCAAAATTCACACCTGGAGTTTATCCTTCGTGCGACAGTCGTTCTATTTTGCCTGTCTGTCGTTCTTAGTGTCCTTTTTATGATTAATAGACAGTCAGACACAGATAGATAGATAGACAGACAGACAGACAGACAGACAGACAGACAGACAGACAGACAGACAGACAGATAGATGAGCGGTTGATGGACGCATGAAAAGTCATCAATCGGACAGACAGACAAACAAACACACATACAGACAGTAGTGCAGACAGACGGACAGACAGACACAAAGAGAATGACGATTTCTCATACTGATAAAAGGCAAACGGACAAACAAAAGGCAGACAGACAAACGGACAGAAAGAGAGACACAATGCAATGCAATCACAGAAATAATTAACTGCGGAAATCTAGATAGATCTGTGGTTCATCTTTAGCAAGAATAACTTAGTCCCGTTGTTTTCACCACTACCCAAGCAAGGCTAACACAGCCAATCAAATCCGTTCTAAAACAGGAAATCAAATCATTTCGTCCCACATTTCATATGTGGGGTCAAACGGCAATATGATTTGTGCTGAAAGCTTTCCTGCCCGTCATTTCTTGCCAGTTTCCAGCCTGACTTGTCAGCTGACTTGTTGAAGCCGTGGAAGGTTCTAGGCGTGTGACTCTGATAGGCTGGCGCGTGGGGGGGAGGGGAGAGATCGCGTCTGCCGAGTGGGAACCTAATGGGTATTTACTGTAGAAATTTTTTAATGTATGCTTTTTGTGAAAAGAATGAGTTTTTATACCAACACAATAATTGCGTAAGACTGGCAATGTCTGTGATTATTACAGATGATCCATCCACTCATCCACTCAGTAAATTCTCTTCTCCAATTCTCTGCTCATCATTTCATTCATTCTTCAAACCCTCTGTCTCACCCTCCGTCTCTCCGTGTGTTAAGCTGTGAATGAATACTTTCTAAACTTAAACACACACACACACACACACACGTGTACACATGCATAAGCCAGGGAGATTTTTAAGGTTAAAAAAAAAGAAGAAAATTATGTGTTCTGGGCAGTTTCAAGCCACAATAAAAATGATCATACTGAAGAAAACATGTCTGCTTTTGTAAAATTATCTAACCAACGACTGAATCACGAATCATGTATTTCATTCTTTTATTGTTCGATTTGTTTTGTTTGTTGTTTTTTTTACTTCATAAAGGCAAAATCCGACAGTTTTGTGTATTCTCTGTCTTCTCTTTAGTTTGCTCTGTATCGTTTGGGTTTTATTTCTCACACAGGGTTTCGCCACATACGACTTTTTCTTTTTGCCCAATTTTGTTATTCATTTAAATGAGTTTGAAATCCGCTCTCTCCTCCTCCGAAAACCATCAAACATGCATAATAGATATATGCAAACGAATAATTTTAACCGACACATTGGCAATAACAAATTTATGGATGAAAGAAATCTGGCTAACGTGGAATGACCTCCCTTTGGCCTTGAGTGGAGACTTTAACTAAACGAACAGGCAAAGGCGTCACGGAATTAAAAATTTGTTATTTAACCCTGACAGGGCGAGAGTTTTAAGCCATTTCAATCCAGTGAAGCAGATTTAATGTCCATCCTGTGGTGTCAAAATCTTTGCCGATGATCTCACAAACGTTGATGTTTGCCTTTACCACATCATTACCCGATGTCCGTTACAACCGGCAAGAATGGGGTGGGGGGGGGGGGGGAGGTTTGGGAGCGGGATGGCATCAACGTCTCAGATTCCCCACTCAGCCTTTCAAACCCCCCCCCACCCCCTCCTTTTTTCACCCACCCACATACCCAATCAACGTCCATGTGCCTCAGCCCCCCCCCCGCCCCCACCCCTTTTTTTTTTTTTAGCGATAGGAGGCTTAAAGAAAAAGCTAAAGATTAGACAAAAACAGTCTGACCCAAAGTCTCTGGTCTCCAGACCTAACCTACAAACATTTATTATCCTACTTGTAGCGGCTTAAACTTGATGTTAACCAGATGTGCAAGCTACTTAAGTGCAAAAATGGAGTAATATGTTCCTTGCACTTCTGCCTCCAAAATCGTCGATAGGGGTGCTTCAGCACGGTATGAAACTGTGTATGGAGAAGTGTTGAACTGTGGCCAAAAAGTGAGACACTGAGATTTTGAAATCTAAATGCACAGAGCTGCAAATATGTATGTGTGGCCTGGAACAAAAACTTCCTGGGTGCTTGTTCCGTCTCGGTCAGACTTGTTTTCGAAAGATCAGGAAAGTTGGACTTTTTGTGGATTACTAGGACAAAAGTTCGGAAGCTTGATTTTGGCTAGTACAGTGGAATGTTCTTCTTTTTCTTCAACATCAGATATAGAGATCTACTGTAATGGAGCATCCAGACGGGAGAACGTCATGTGAATGACACTCAGCAAATCAACCAACATCAGACAGATTTTTAGAAACTTTTAGAAACGTTCTTGTAATATAATATTTTAGAAAATATGTTTAGTATCTGAGAAACATCAATTCTGATGACAGGTGAAATAAATCGCAAAGGCCTCTATTTTGTGTTACAATTAGGCTCCAGTGACGTGGAGAGGGGGGGGGGGTCTGCTGCATGGGTAACAGCTTGCCCTCCGTAGCGAAATACCCAGGCTTTGCGCTCTCTGGAGAGGTCACTCCAGCTTCGCTTCACATGTCAGCCTGGAGACAGACTGTGCAGAAAGGTCTCTCCAACTTCGAAGAGACACTTGATCAGCAGCAAGAGGCAAAGAGGAGAGGAAGAGAACCCGCATCCCAGGCAGTAAGGTCAGCCTCAGACTTCATCTGTGCCCTCTGCCACAGAGACTGCCATTCCCGCATCGGACTGGCCAGTCACACCAGACGCTGTACCAGGAAAAACACAGAGCGTAACCCCATAGTCTTCTGAGATGAAGGATGCCTATTACTATGTACTATGTAGACTCCGCCCAAATCCGCTGTTTTGTACTGGGGTGCGGCCTCATACCCGCTAGTTCGTAGTTCCCCCCCGGTCTGTAGGAAAACTTCCAGTTCCTTCCCTCTCTGCGCTTAAGTATTTAATTGGCTGTGGTTCGTTCATTCGAAAATTGTAAAGTTTAGGGCAGTTGTAAAAAAAAAATAAAAAATGTGCAGATTCTATAAAGGAGTAAAAAGGAAAGTAACTTGAGGATGACAAGGATGAGGAAAATGTTGCTGTGATCCTGTATTTATTTAATCTTGATACTGTCTTTCAATTTTTATCTCTTGACCTTTGATGACAGTTTTGTAGTGAGTTAAATGATTGTAATGAAAGAATGAGTGGGGGTGAGTGGGTGGAAGTTGGCATCTTCATAGTCACACAGCTTTTCCAGGCCTCATGTTATACTTGACCACAGGGCAGGAGGAGAATCCTTTTTTAGCTCATACATTTTACGTTTGATTGATCCGGACAGGGCGTTCTCCAACACTGAACATCATCTTGATCGTAAAGAACAGTCAATTTTTGAAGCCGAAAATCGATTTCAATTTAGGTTTTTAAACCATTAAACAAAAACTGGAGATTTGAAGAAATTTATCTTGTGTGTCACAAATCTCAGCGAGATGTTGCAGGCAGACACTTGGCTGCAGGTCCAGGCTAAAATAATGTCCACAATATCCATGCATTAACTGATTTATTTCTTTGTGGTGTGAACTGGTAAGTTAATGGCGTTGCAGTGGCGGGTCCTACCGCTTTTAATACTTTTTGTCCTATCAAGTTTTGATGCGTTTGGTTAGAGGTTGTGGCTGACTTTTTTTCTCCTTTTTTTTTTTACGTGGACCAAATTTTTACTCTAAAGACCAGCAGTTTCGAATTCTCCTCAAACCCCCCCACCCCCCCCCCCCAAGTCTTTTTTGCGCTCTTGAACTCAAATTTCTTTTCTTTTTTTTTTTTTATTGGCCATCTCATGCTCTCGATTACGTGACATATTCTGAATGAAATCCAGTTTGATGGACACTCGCACTGCGGCAACATAACAGGGATTTTAGGACAAATAAATGAAGGTGTCCGTTACTCTCAGCATACAAGACATCCCATGGCCGGTACATCACCTGGTTAAACCTAATCAATCTTAGAGAAGATAATTGTTGATCGCAGTTAACGTTGGTATGGGAGAACACTTGATACTTCCTTGTCCCACTCTTTCTCTTGTCCCTCTAGGGGAGCTTTGAATATGGTGGAAATTCAGGGCCACTAGATATGAGACAAAAAGTGACGTCACAGATGGTGCTCGGGTTTGATGAGAATAATTAAACAACTTCCGGGTTTGAAAACGTCAGTTTTTGGTGTTTAATCTACTGTCCCGCCAAAGGGGTTGGCTGACTGAATGGTTGGCTCGTTAAATATTGTCGATTAGTTGAACGGTTGGATGGTTGAATGGTTGGCTAGTCGAATGGTTGACATGTTGAATGGCTGGCTAATTGAATAGCTGGCTAGCTAAATGGTTGCCAAGTTGAATGGTGGGAAAATTGAATGACTGGCTAGTTGAATAGTTGACCGGTTAAATGGTCGACTGGTTGAATAGTTGCCTCATTAAATGCCTGGCTACTTGAATGGTTGGTTAGCTGAACGATTGGCGTTTGAATGGTTGGCTACTTGAATATTTAGCTGGTTGAATTACTGGCTTGTTGAATGGTTGGCATGTTAAATGGTAGGCTACTTGAATAGTTGGGTAGTTGATGATTGGCTTGTTGAATGGTAGGCTACTTGAATGGTTAGCTAATTGAATGACTGGCTCGTTGAATTGTAGGCTACTTGAATGGCTGGATAATTGAATGATTGGCTTGTTGAACTGTTGGCTAGTTGAATGATTGACTTGTTGAATGGTTGGGTTGTTGAATGGTTGGCTTGTTGAATGGTTGGCTTGTTGAATACTTGGCTTGTTGAATTGTTTGGTTAGCTAGTTGAATGGTTGGCAGTAGACTGTTTAGTAAGACGTTACTTGGCAGGTGTGGAATTAAATAAGACAGAAATGAAAAATGAGATTCTTGTTTGTTGTCTTCACGAAATACTATGTCTGTCTGTCTATTATTATGTCAGGCTAGTTTGATCCGTCAATGTTTTGACAAGGATTCTGCAATTTCTGACCACAGAAATGGTATTTTATGATTTAGACGGGTTTTGTTTGTGTTGTCCCCAGACTATGCGTGATCACGTGAGCTGTGTGCACCAATCGGCAGCTCTGATGATCGTGACCTTGCTAGCCTGCGGCCTTCGGCCCAGTGTGAGCCTGTGTGAGACCAGATGTGAACAATCCATACCTGCACTCACTCGACTCCGGGCCTACTGGTCGCGATCTTTCAAACGTGTAGGAGAACAGCGTAAGTCGTAGTTGTTGTTTGACCAGCGTGAAGACGGTGAAAGTGTGGTGTGGTAATGTGGTGATGATGGTAGTGACGATGTTTATAATGATGGCGGTACGGCATTGAGGTGGTAGTGGTGATAGTGGTGGCGGTGATGGTAACTGTGGGATGGTAATGGTGATAATGGTGAACGTGTTGTATGGTGGTGGCGATGATGTTTATGATGATGGTGGAAGAGCATGATGGTGGTGGTGATGGTGGTGATGATGTTCATGATGATGGTTGAACGGCATTGAGATGGTGGTAGTGGTGATAGCGGTAGAGGTGATGGTGATGCTGGTGGTAACGAAACAGATAACCATTATACTTGTGATTGTTATCCTGTGTGATGCCGTTAGTGGTTGGTGCAGACAGTGATGGCCTGGATGATACTTGGTGGTACTTGGGATTTCCCTGATAAATAATGTGGTTGCAGATAGAGGCTGGTAGGAGACTGTACAAATCCTGCACGGGTGGAGACTCCACTTTGTAGAAATGATTTCAGACCCAGAAACTTTTATTGTTGACTATTTAAACGTATGTATGTTCAAGGTGTGGCTTTGGCCAATGAGTTGACCAGATCAGTCTACCATTCCGTATGTCATGTATTGCAAAACTGATCACACGATCCAGTTTTGGTTGTTAGTAGGGTTGCCAGATGGGCTTCCTGGGAGCTACACTTCAGAAAAGTGGCCTCACAATTTCATTTGGCCTTCAGGTGTTTTTAATGTTGCCTCCACCGCTCTTTCTTTGCCTAACTGTCTAAGACTGTAATAATTAAATAATCCAGTGTCTCTATACCTAAACAGTTAACATTTTCTAATTTGCTGTAAATGAATTTTGCCCTTGTCCGTAACAGCACTTTGACTTATTAGTAAGAGCCTCAAACCTGGTATACTGGAATGCCAATGTCGGCCAGTGGTCTCTCTCTCTCTCTCTCTCTCTCTCTCTCTCTCTCTCTCTCTCTCTCTCTCTCTCTCTCTCTCTCTCTCTCTCTCTCTCTCTCTCTCTCTCTCTCTCTCTCTCTCTCTCTCTCTCTCTCTCTCTCTCTCATACACACACACACAGAGCAAGCATATCGGTAATCAAATCACCGATTAGTAGTCTTCTCTTATTCAATTTAATAGTCCTGTGCTTACTGACGTGCCCACTGCTTGATCTAGTAAAGGCAGGGATATAAATGGTTTCTTAATTGTATTACACCTATTTGTCAACATTATAGGTGTCTGTTTGGCCGTCTTAATTCTTAATGTTTAGAATGCATTGTAACTTCAATAAAAAAAAAAAGTGATGAAAGGTTAAAAATAATTAATTGCCAACCAAATAAATATGTGGCTCTAGCTGGGGTTGTTTGGCCTCCAAGGGCTTTACACATCTGGCAACCCTGGCTAAACTTGTCAGTCAGTAATGGAAAACGTAAATGTTGCCCAGTTCATGATAGTCTTACTGTATCCTTGGCCCTGACATATATAGTGACTATTCATTTGTTTATAACTAATATTTTACTTTTTTTCTATTTCCAGGTCTATCATTTGAACAGTTTTTACTGTCTCTCATTAGAGTTTCCGATTCCAGCAATGGGGAAATGCGTAATTTACGCACCTCTTTGCTCAACATCATTGCGCGTTATCAGGATTGTGTGATGGCCTGTGAGCATCAGTTCAGCAAACGCAGCGGACGTGCGCGCGCACGCTTGAGGGGGCGGACACTGAAAACACTGTGTGTGTACATTTGTGTGTCGGTCTGTTTGTACATAATTGTAAATGTTGATCATTTATCTTTATTTCATGTTCATCATACACAAAGTGCTGCATGTCCACACTATACAGTCTATACTACAGGTAGATCCTGTATTCTGGAGGTTGAATGGCTTTAGAATTGAACTTTGACCCGGCAGCCATTTTACACGTACTCTAAGATCAACGACCGTGGCGTCCAACTAGATCCCGTTGCGAACACAAGTAAAACACGATAGAATCAAACATTAGAAGCATAGAAGGCGTTGATCTGTACAAGCTGCAGAAAGTAAACAAAGCGGGCTTGTGACGTCCTGCTTGTTCTGCCTATACGGTACCCATACATCTACACCTGTGCTGCATTTGTTTTTGTCAATTATACAAATCCGATCATATCTGTGTTAGGATAATAGAGATTCTAGTTACTCATTTCTCAAACCAAACATCGAGATCATTTTCCGTTCTGAAAAAATCATGCACAGTTTCATTCTGTCATGCAAAATAAGAATCCTGTTACGTCATTCTCCACCTGTAAACATCGCGCAGACTTCCGATCTTTGACATTTTGACCTCTTAAATGTAGTGGGAGGGGAATGGAGGAGGATGCATTATATGAATTTATTTCGAAGAGATAGTCACCTCGTACAAATGAAAATGATGATAACGATGATGATTATTGGCCAGAGAAAAAAGTAATGAAAATATCGTTATTTCTGAAAGCGTATTCATGAAACATTGTCAGCAAGCAATCCATTTCATTGTCAGGTTTAGAAAACCTGTAAAAATAATGTAAAAATAATGTAACTTGAGGTCTCAGAGGACGAAAAAAATACAATTATGAAAAATTCACATGTTTCCAAAGAGGTTGTCTAAAACTTTACTCAGATTCTCTCATGAAACAAACTGTCGATTCGTGAATATTTCATTGCAGGATAATATTATTTCAGCACCAGGAACTTGCCGCCGTCTTGTGTGTGCAGATCTTGAGGTTATAGAGAAGCTCAGTTATTGAAAATTTCATAAAATAAGTTCAAAGCACGCGGGATAAAAACATGTGAAAATCGATATCCCTGTGACACGTTTTGTTTTGATCATTAAGAATTTGATGGATTGGAGAATTTGATAGCAATAACTTGATGTATCGACAGAGAGAGGAGAGTGAGAAATGCAGGAAAACATTGAAAGTTCACGTGTTTGTTTTCTGTTCTTTCTTTCTCAGGCCAAAGACTTCTCCTTTTCCAAGCCGAGCATCCCACATTCAAGATATCGTCCTCTCTGACCCATTTTTGCTCTCTCCGAAGGGCGGAACCCATAGTCACGTGACCTGAGCTTGGCCAGGGATACTTTGTGCTGGCTCTGTTACCGGAAGTGGCGGCGTCGGCCATGTTGAATAGTAATGCAGAACTGACTTGTCTCAGACCAGCCACACATTGGAGCCCAGTCGGCACAAGCTTTAATAAAATTTGCTTTCGTTTTTCTTTCTTTTCTGGTGTTTTCTCTCTCTGTCTCTCTCCCCTGAGTGCGGAGATTTTGTAGTGTGAAAATGACGCAGATGGGCCAGGATGGACGCCCTGATTGTACGATAATTCCATAAAAGTTGAGTGGAGAGATGGAACAGTAATGACAGGGAAAGGAGCAGGGGAAGAAAAGATTCACGGGAAAGTAAAGAAAATAAATCAGATTTGGGATTGGTGATGGGGGTTGGTGGGGTTAACAAGTGTGTGAGACAGGCGGTCGATGAGGATTGTATTTAAATGAGTGAATGAGTGAATTGGTGAGGGCATGCATGAGTGAAAGAGTTAGTGTCCAAGTGATATAATGTGTGACGAATCGCTTGAATGAATGGACCGACCAAATGAATAAGATGAGTGGCACGCGAACGGGAAGATGAGTGCAAGTGTATAATTTATAAAACAACAAGTCTTGAGACCTTAGTAACTCACAGATTGGATAAATTTTTATATACCCATAAACAATCAGTCATACCTAGATACACAGACACACACAACATGAAACCACGTCATGTGGATGTGATATTAAATTTACAGACGTAGCTTGATGACTGACTGACTGATTAACTGACAGCGAGCTGACTGTTTGGCTCTGTGAGACAACTTACTGAGAGACGCCTGACTTACTGATCCAGCTAGATGACTGTTTGGCTCAGACTGGCTGGCGCAGAAAGACGATAAATGACTCAGAACGATGACTGACTGACTGACTGAGAGGGATGACTGACACTGGTTTGACATAGAGAGAAAACGGACAGCTAGATGATTGGCAACAGGCAGAAATGAATGACTCACTGATTCAGACAGTTAATAGTTGTCTCAGAGAGATGACTTATTAGCGTCACATGACCTGCTGCATTACTCTCCTGCGCTGTATCTTCACGATATGCCACGTCACTAACTATTGTCAAATGTGCATTTTTCTAGTCACAAGATTCTGTCAAATCATTACACTTTCAAGTGATTGTTTGACACAGAGAGAAAACCTCCTTTCAAGTGCCTCAGCAGGTTATCTGACTGTCAGAACTGTCACATAGAATACCGTACACGAAGAGCTACACCGAATGTAAAGTTGCACAGTTACAGCGGGGTCAGTATAAAAGTGGTAGAATATAATATGACAATTGTGTACAATTAAATCTTGTTATAAAACTCTAAAAGTCATCTAGAATGACATTACTTCACCATCAGCAGCAGCAGCACCACTGCCACTAATACTACAACTATCGTCATCACCAGCATTCCACTCATCCATCGCTACATCCACTCTCACGACTAGCAGGTGTTTTTAGTCCCAACGCTATGATTATTCGGTGATGACCTACTTTCCTATTTATTCATAACCCCAGCATACAAAGACTAATTGTTCACTAAGCTCTAGCTCAGAGGTTGATTCCCTCATAATGTAAAAAAAAATAAAAAATGATGATGTTATGAATAATCGGACCACCAATAACTTCTATTGACAATCTGGCAGCTGACATTACACGCCCAAAGAAATTTTCCTATTATATTACTTGAAGCACTGACGGACTACTTTCACCTTGAGTATAGGTTAGTAGACTGGTACAAGCTTTGCCAGTCATCTTGAGTACGTGTGAAGATTGAAGATTTGGCGAGAATCTGGCGTGAACCCAGCCTAAGTTTTGTCCCCGGGCGGAGAAGTCTCAGATGAGTTACTCAGTGGGTGTCAACGACTGACCCAGCCAGGCCTTCAGTGGTACTGTACTTGACGTCCACTAGCACTACTACCTTTTCTGACGACGTGACGTAGCTTAGATCTTCCTATTCTCTCTAACATCAATTACGGGTAAAGAGCAAATATTTCCACATACTATGATTGACAATTTTCTACTCTGGGCAAACTGATTAAACACAACAGTTCTTTGCAGATGCACAATATCCGCCATGAAAAGTTACGCAAGTGGCAAACTGTGTTTTTGTCATGTTGAGTAAACTTGCTCAGTGCATTCCTTCAATTGCGTCCGTGGCCCCGCCCAAATGCTGAACTGTATGATCTATTATTCCATCTTTGAAAACATTGGCAAGGGATTAAAACAGTGAATTGCTCCAAATAGTTGTCTGCATGGTCTTCACCTGCTCATTCAAAAGTACCTGCCACATGCATGCAGAGAAAAATCTTTCAAACATGAAATCTT